>JARFXV010000210.1:0-600000 GCA_031761425.1 Cosmopolites sordidus | reverse complement strand
TTCAGAAATTTTTTAACGAGTAACGCCATCTTTCAACTTTGATAGTAAACTACAATAATATGTAGGTTTTTCTTTTTCTTTTGTAACAAAATAAACCAAATCAATGCTGAAACGTATGGATGCATGGCTATAAAAATGCTAAGACGCCAATGAAACAAAAAAACTGTATTCCATTCGAACGAAATAAACAAGACAATGCGACATTGCCAAATGTTAAGATAATTAAAAAAAGACCTGTTTGATACATGTTCTAATGGTTGTTTAAATTTAGGAAAGTATTTTTCCCTTACGCCCTATAAAAGGATTTTTCTATGCTCGTGTTCCTGACCAACCAGCATCATCAGATAATAAAATATGTTTTTACATTCTACTAAAAAACAATTTATCTGAAGGAAACTAACTTGCACATTCGTGAGCTTTTGGCTTCTGTTTTATATAGTTTTTTTAAATCTCCAAAACTTCAGTGTGACCCTCATATTAACCTTATAAAAAACCAAATCAACATGTTCCTCATTTAGGCAAATGGTCAGCTCTGGTACCAAAATGTGAACCAGTTCGCTGTCCATCATTCAGTGCTCCTGGAGGCCTGACAGAGCCCCATATACAGTTGGAGGAGCACAATAACAGTTTCGGAGGAAGAGCGGTCTTCAGTTGTGCCTGGGGTTACAAACTGGTGGGAAATCCAGGCTTAGAATGTGAAATCAGCGGTAATTGGAGCGGAAACTTGCCTAAATGTATTCGTAAGTTTATATTTTTCATAGTTTACAAGGGTAGTCCCACAACTACCCAACCTAACAAAGAAAACAGTAAATTTGGGAAAAAATATCTTTATTTCTCTGCAGAGACTCTTTTTAGATCGATGCACTTTTCCCAGTGATGTTCAATAGCTTCGATTTCCTGTTTATAGTGAGAATCGTCGAGTTCCTCACAATAGCCATCAACTGCAGACTCTACCTCTTCATTGTTGGTAAATCTTTTACCACCGAGCCAGAAAATAATCCGAGTGGATTAAATCTGGCGAATAAGATGTGTGAGGAAGCTATTCGAACTTTAACTCATTGATTTTGGTCATAGCGATAACGGATGTGTGAACTGGTGCATTGTCTTGATGAAACAAAACCTTCTTTTTCGCCAAATACCCATGTTTCGTCCATGGTTATGAATCGACGCAAAAACTTAGCTTTAATGATGTAAAACTTCGCTAAGTACTCGATTGAAATATCCTCACGACGCTGTTTTGTTCTGTTGGGAGTAATCGCGGCGCCCATCTTGCGCACAGCTTTTTTCATATCCAAATTTTCAGTCAGCACTTTTTGAAATGCCTACCATGTCTGCTAGCTCGCGCACTTTTAGTCGACGGTCATCCAATACCATTTTGTGGATTTTATTCACCATTTCTGACGTAGTCATCTTATTTGATCGACCACTGCGATGTTCGTTTTGGCAGCTCGTACGGCCTCGTTTAAACTCTGCCGCCCAATATTTTACTGTCGTAAACGAAGGAGCAGAAAGATTAGAAGGACTAGAATTTAGCTCCGCTTTGATATCGGTTGGATTGAGACCTTTCAAATGAAACTATCCATGTTTACAAATTCACTGAGAGCGTTCACCACCAATGGCTGCCAGAGCAATATTAAATAACGTAGCGTCGTCAAACTTCAAACTTTAGTTTTATAAGGTTGGTACTTCCTATCATAGTAATTCTTTTCAAACAATAATCGCCATCCATAAGTCAGGTAGAGGTATTTCTGGGACTACCCCTGTATCACGGGTTATCCAATAAGAGTGTTAGAACTTAAAAATCGGGCACAATGATAACTTCTTTTTTATCTCAATGTTTTGATAGCTCATCAAGGGCCTTTGCCTCCCGCTAGGGTAATCTAGGTATATGTTTTTTTTTACATGAAACGTCGACCATCCGTTTGCATAACTTCTATAATCTAGCTAAAGAGAATGAGTACCGACTTTTGTACCAATGTTTGCTTGCCTCCCGTTATCTTTACCCACTCATTTCTATCTCTCGCTCTTCGTTTCCATCTCGTTATTCCCATCTCTTGCAGGTCCTTCCTCACTCCCTCTTCCCATCTCTTGCCTTCCCATTGATCTTGAACCTTCTATACACTTTTCCAATATTTTCTTGACAGGTCTTTCTCTGTCCATCCTCTCATACGTTTACTCTTGGTTTCTTTACCTAAATCTGAAGTATTAAAGATTGCTGCTAGTTCTTCATTAGTTCTAATTCTCTAACATCTTTCCATTTAAATGGGGTCATATACTTTTCCCAGAATTTCCTCTCCCAGGCACTCACGACGATTCATCCACGATTCTGACCCGTACAACAGTGTTTAGAGGGTCAACAAATTTAAACTTTTTTGAATTAACATTGATGAAAATAAGTGTATATGAAGTATTTTGTAGTTCTAAATCCGACAATGATAAGCTAATTACTGTAACACGTACAGTTTCTTTTGTTACAGCGGGTAACTAGGTACTTCCATTGTCCTGATATCCTGGTGAAATCTCTCTCCTTGTTCGTCGCTTACTGCACCCAAATTTTCCAGAAAAAATTCAAATGGGAGTGTAAAAAATACATTTTTCAGGACATGCGACACCCTAGTATTACATAAGCATTCATGAGTTCATCTATGAGGTTTTTATAGTTTTCAGTCTTTCTTGTTGTCCAGAAATCATTTCACTACACTTACAATACACCTCCAAGCTGCCGATTCCTTTTCATCTAATTTTTCTTGAAAACGGAAATCACCTCGAAGCTTCATAATTTGAGGTCCATTAAATATGCCTTCTTTTAGTTTTCCATCACTTAATTCAATAAATGTTTCTTTTAGGTACTTGAAACTATTACCTTCTTTGTCCATAGCTTTAATAAGCTTAATAGGGAGAGGCGGAAGAAGCACCATATTAAGCTCATTCATTAAACCATCAGTATCACAACAGACGCATAGCGATCCTTCCATATTATAAAAAAATGAAAAATGCTACATTCCCTTTTCGGTAAAGTGAAATATTTTTATATCTAACAGATTCCACTGTTGAAGCTTGGAACCAAGAAGTTCACGTTCCAAATGATTTAATTAATTCTGAGTTATTAAGTGAGGTTCACTGGTAGTTATTAAAAATGTTGGGTCACAACTGATGTTCTTAGGAAGTTGTGGATCAGATCCTAATGAAGAATTAGAATCACCAGGAAACATGTTGTCCAGGTTTCAAAGCGCAATCGGCACCGGTAGTTCCTGACTATATGGAACTGGCCTAAGTGGTGATACAAAAGTAGCAATTACTTACATGGTCAGTAGTTTCTCTCCACACCATAGTAACAGCAAAAGGCATAGAATTTTTCTTGGGATGCATTTGCTTGACAAGTCACACATCAAACATGGGGAAGCCAACTTTGATCTTGATCTCCAATTTGACACTTAAAATATAAAAGACATGCTTTTCGGATGTAGATCTGCATATATAACAAAATTATCCGCTGGATTTTTGCAAAGTCGACGACTAGAACTTGCCATTTTATATAAAAATATACTTAAACACTTGGCTGTGCTGAAAATGAGACAGAAACAAACTAAACAATAAAACTGACCTTAATGGTTCGTAGAATACCGTGAAACTACCTTCTCTACGGTCTTGTGGAAATTCCAACATTGTCCAGTCCAAAGTTAAATTCAAATAATGTCATTCACTCTATGATATAAAGGAGGAGAAAGTAGTTGAAAATGGATCATGCCAGGCCATTTTTGTGAAAAGCTGTTCCAAATGAAACGCAAAAAGAGCATTCTCATCAATGTTACAAAATCATCGACCTGTGTGATTGTTGAATATATATTTATTTTTGTAGTCTTCGATATTAATCCAGCCGTTTTTCTTGCTACTGCGTCCTCTGAAATTCATTATGTGTGGCAATTACTGAGCCTAGATATTTAAAACTATAAACACTTTCAAACGGCCATCCATTAGTTACAGATCAATATCCACAAGTGGTTCGTTTCTTTGTTTTTTTTGTGACGCATTTGTGACGCTTAGACGATTTTAAATTGTCTAAACATCTGTTCCAATTCTTCCTTCATTCTACACATCATCTGCGTACGCTAAGATTTAGTAGTGTCTAGTAAAAAGTCGTCGCTTAGTTTTTATTCCTGTTCTCCTTATTATAGAAAAATTCATGAGAAGTTCGAAAAGTTCAAAAAAACATCAGTTTTATGACAAAAAGGGTTATTACAATAACTTTTTCATGAAAGTCCGGAATTAGTTCGACCATAGCACTTTCAATATTTAACATACCTAAAGCTTCCCCCATTAAATTTTTTAAATATGTTTTAATTAAGTTCAAAGTCGAAAAGCACCTTTCGGCTTCGGCCATCGGTATAGTCACTAGTATTCTCAATGTCTTAGTGATTTCTTTAAAAGCTATATCAAGTCCCATATTCAAAATAAAATTTAATGTCTTTAAACAGCCTTTAATGTCTTCATTTAGATCCCTCACTCCTTCGCGAGTCTATTGCTGCTCAACATCAAACAATATACATACGAAACAAAACAGAGATTTAGTGTCTTCACAACCACAAAATACTATTGTATAGTATACTGTCAAATTTTCGCGTAAAACTTGCCCTATTTTTAAATTCTTTTTGAACTTGACTCAAATTCAACACGGGCGTGGGACGACCTTTAGTTTTTAATTCAACTTTCTCTTCCAAACTTAAATTAGTCATTATTAACTGTTTTAAATCAGACGCATGTTTGATTAAATTTTGATTATTTTTATTTAAAAAGTACTACTCAGTGTACACACGTAGCAAATCCAAAATCAAAACAAGTGTTTGCGAGATGAACGAAATACGTGACGCGCGAGACATATCAAACGATCTGTACGCGTCAAATCAGCGTTTAAAACTAATTACCGATACGCTAGGTCGCAGGGAATCTACGTCCAAATCGCATGTTTTAAAAAGCAGTTAAACCCCAGAATTCTGGAAACCAACAAAACATGTAACGTAAACGTCCGAACAACGATGTAAAAATTGTGACGAGAGGATGGAATTTTTATCCGCATTATTTGGTGTAATGGGTCGACAGTTCTATATTTGGAAATTTCAATTTTTAATAATATTTAAAAATAAGTTAAAGGAAAGAAACTGAACAGAAATAAAATGGTGTTTTGCTCTGAAAAATGGTTTATTGTGATAAATACTGGAGAGGGGGCGCTCTAACGCCCTCCCTCACGAGTCGCCTCTGTTGTAAACACACTATTATAAAGTTAATGAGCTTCGGTAGTATTTTTAGTTCTTTCATCTCTAGGTATAACTCCCCTGTGATTACTGAGTCGTACGCTTGCTCAAAGTCTATAAATAGGTAGTGCAAGTCAGTATTATATTCATAGAAATTATCTAGTATTTGTCTGAGTACAAAGATTGAACGATCGTTGATCGTCTTTACATTCTCGAGTCTCCACCAGCCTTACATCCTGGTCAATACATTCTGGAGATCCAATTTTCGATTACTCTTTCAGCCATATCGCGTGGTATATTTATATTTTCAATGGTCGCCTGAATGTTTAGTTTAAAATCAATAATTGTTTGAGCGTTAGTTCTGTAAACCAGAGATCTAACATAACACTAGAAAAAATAAAACAAGGGCGTAAGATCTCATGATCTTGGCGACCAGTTAACATGACCATTTTGCGAAATAATGTTTTTCCTGCAATACATCGATTACCTAGCGGAATATGTAAATATTATTCACCCTTAACAGGAACACGATTTTCATCATCGGCTTCACAAAAAAAAATGGATGGACCCCCATCTAGAATGAATTTCACCAGATGAAGACGGATTATCGTTGCCTCTAATTCTAAAGTTCTGACAGTTCCTTATATACAAATTATCTTATTTGACGATTTCCAGCTGTACAATGTCCTCCTCCGGTACTACCCCTAAATGGACACTTAATACAGTCGGAATCTCCAGGTATGGACGGTGGAAGATACGCTGTCGGTAGCCTGGTGCAATTCGCTTGCAAAGACTCCCATCTTCTGGAAGGTGAGGCCAGTATTATCTGTACAGAAACAGGCTTTTGGAGTCATCCACCTCCGTTCTGTAAGTTTCCTCACTCGATAAACCCATTTCAACCTCGTCATAATCATCATTTTATAGGTAAACCTCGATGTCCCTATCTGGGAGAACCAGAAAATGGGTCAGTGGCACCCACCAAGTTCGCATACGATCCAGGAGACGAGCTCCAGGTGACTTGCAGTCCCGGATTCGAATCCAGAATCGAAGAACAGCGATTGAAATGTTTACCAGACGGTAGATGGAGTGGTACATTGCCTAATTGCACAAGCTATGAAGAAATTTAACGTTTCATCAAACGAAGACATATTTTAAATAAATTTTGAGTCATAGAGAATAATTATTAGTAAAAAAACAATGACACGTCGTAAAGATATCATATCAAACTTTACTTTGGTATTTTAAAAATAGTTTCGTAATTTTTCTGACGTGTTAGTGTTTATGTCATTTATCAAGGTTTTATTTTCAGGTTATCATCGAAAATTCAAAATAAATCAAATTACTTTCTCTCTCAATAACAAATATTTTTTTCTGAAACGAACAAATCATCATCGATAAATATGTAACGGAATTTCGACCGATCGCGTATTTTTTGTATTTTTACACACACACATACAAGGATTTGTTGTATTTTTAACAGTGTTTGTAAATAAACAGTGTTTGTAAGAAAATATGTTGAAAAAAAAAATGATAAAATAAAGTTAAACATAAACTAACTTTTTCTGTCAAGTATGACATTTCCTCTTCCTCTTATAGTTTAAACAGGAGCTTGAAGCTACGACGGTCGTTCAATAAGTCCTTAGAAAAAAATTAAAAAAAGTTAATTGAAGTGGATTTTTTTTAGTTTTCAACATTATCTCTTTTTAGCTCTATACATTTTTCCAAGCGTTTCTCCACCTTTTTTAAGCTGTCTAAAAAGTAAGATTTCGGAAGGGCCTCAAAATAGGCATCTATTTTTACGATGACCTCCTCGTTCGATGTGAACCGTTGTCCGCTGAGCCATTTTTTGTAAGTGTGGAAATAAAAAAAAGTTACGGGGGGCCAAATCCGGTGGTTGTTATGATAATTCGAATTTTAATTTCATAATTTTTGCCATTGAAACTGTACAGGTGTGCACCCGTGCATTGTCTTGAGGGAAGAGGATCCTTTTCTTTTTCAAATGAGGACGATCTCTCTTGATTTCTTTCGCTCAACCGGTACAAAAGCGACGCATAATACTCTCCAGTTATTGTTTTTCCTTTTTCCAAGTAATCGGTGTAGATGCCTTGCCGGCCGATTTCACCTCCTTCGCCTTTAAAAATCCACTGTTTTGATTGTTCCTTTGCCTCTGGAGTGTAGTAGTGTAGCCATGTTTCGTCCACAATTATGTATCGATGCAGAAACTTATTAGGATTGCGACGAAAAAGCCCCAAAACAGCCTCACAGTCGACCATACGATTGCGTTTATTCTAGGAAGGTACAAAATCCGGATGGGTGATTTTAAAACCAGAATTGGAACATGAACTGGTGAAAATGCAACTGGCCCAAATTGAACTGGGGAGCGAGACAATAGAGGTGACAGACTGGTTGATTTTGCTGAAAGACCAGAAATTTATATTATGAATTCGTTCTATAAGAAAAATATCAGCAGAAAATGAACATGGAAGTCCATCTTGACTCACAAGTGAAATTGATTACATCATCACCAACGATAAAACAATATTTTGCAATTGTACTGTACTTAACGTGATAATGTGACGCAATATCGCTTATTCTTTTCTCGACTGGCCTACTTTGACCTGAGTGGCAAAGGAAAGCCCAGGACCGTGAAAGTTGGAGAGGTTGTAGAGGCCTTCATTCTGCAGTGGATCGACACGGGCTGATGATGATATATATATATATATATATATATATATATATATATATATATATATATATATATATATATATATATATATATATATAATCTCTGCCACTCTGGTCTAATAAACTTAACGATATCATCAATCCATCGTGCTTTCGGTCTTCTTCGCGGACGTTTGCGATCAAGCGGTATCCACTCCTGGTCCATCTGTCATCCCATCGCCTCGCTATATGGCCTGCCCATCTCCATTTGAATTGCTTTACTCTTCCAATGATGTCATCACAGACTTTCGTTTGTTCCCTGATCCATGCGCAGGGCTTTCTGTTTCGTCTTGTAATGCCAAGAATACACCTTTCCATCCCCTCTGTGCTACCCGAAGTTTTTGAACTTTCACTTCCGTATGTCATAACGGATAGAACGCACTGATCGAAGACTTTTCTTTTCAGGCAAAGTGAGAGTCTGCTCTTAAACACAATGTTGAGCTTGCCAAATGCCTGCCAGCCGCATTTAACACGCCGTTCCACCTCCCGGGCGCTATTCTCCTCCATTGAAATCCTCTGTCCAAGATATAAAGCTGTCCACAATCTCCAAATCCCTTCCTAAAACTGAAATTCTTCTGTCTTGAGTGAAGTTATTGAACATAACCTGACTCTTTTATATATATATATATATATATATATATATATATATATATATATATATATATATATATATATATATATATATATATATATATATATATATATATATAAATAAATGCAAAAATATATAAAAAGATATATATATATATATATATATATATATATATATATATATATATATATGAATGCAAAAATGCAACTGGCCGCCCATATGGAACTGGTGAGCGAGACAATAGAGGTGACAGATTAGTTGATTTTGCTGAAGGACAAGAACTATATATTATGAATTCATTCTATAAGAAAAATATCAGCAGAAAATGGACATGGAAAAGTCAATCTGGGCTCACAAGCGAAATTGACTACATCATGACCAACGATAAAACAATATTTACCAATTGTACTGTCCTTAACAATTTTAATGTTGGAAGTGACCACCGAATGGTACGAGCAAGAGTTCGGATTGACTGTCGAAAAGAGCGCGAAAGAATGGTAAGATCAAAGAAGGGAAAGGTGGATTCTGGAAAACTGCTGGACAGAGGAAGCGATTTCGAGATTGCTTTGTCAAACCGGTTTGCTGCGTTACAAGATCCAGAGGAGGTGGAAATATCAGTTCAATATGAAGAAATCGCCAACAATGTACTTCAAACGGCTGCTTCAATAGCACCAGAAGAAAAATGTCTCAAACAAACAAAAATCTCCAGTGAGACCATTGATTTAATGAAGAAACGGCGAGCAATGAGAAATGCAGGTAGTCCTTTTGGCAGGGTCGAGTACACTGAGCTCTGCAAAACTATAAGAAAACGTATCAGAGAGGACACGCGCCGATTCAATATGCAGCTAGTGCAAAAAACCCTGGAAGAAAACAAAGGAATTAACAAAGCTAAACAGAAGCTGAGAAACAAAAGAACGCAAATATATGCTTTAAAGCGTGAGGATGGCACAGTGTGCAGGGCGCGTACCCAAATGTTAGAGATTGTCAGAAGGTTTTATTCCCAGTTATATGAAGATCAGAGCCAGTCAGGGGCAGTAATACCCACGGAAGAACAATATATAATGCCAGATATCCTAGTGGAGGAAGTAACAAATGCGATAGAATTGATGAAGAACGGCAAGGCTCCAGGAAAGGATAGTGTAACTGTAGAAATGCTAAAAGCTGGTGGTCGGACGTTACATAAAACACTGGCAAAATTATACTCAACATGCCTCAAAGAACAAAAAGTACCTGACTTATGGAAAAATGCAGACGTGATTCTTTTACATAAAAAAGGAGCACAGGAAGATTTAAAGAACTACCGTCCAATAAGCCTCCTATCAGTGATGTACAAAGTTTTCACTAAGATAATTTCTAAAAGAATATTAAAAAACTGAATGACACACAACCAAGAGAACAAGCAGGATTCAGAAGTGGATTCAGTACAATGGATCACATCCAGTTTGTACAGCAGCTCATAGAAAGGCACAACGAATACACCATGCCACTGTGCTTGGGTTTTATAGACTACGAAAAAGCATTTGATTCCATCTCAAAGCATGCGATAATGGATGCACTGCTTAGCCAAGGTGTAGAGAGAGCCTATGTAAACCTATTAGAATCGATATATGATGGAGCTACAGCCACAATTCACCTTGATCTTGAAGTGGGAATTAATATAGAACGAGGTGTACGGCAGGGTGACGCAATATCGCCTATTCTTTTCTCGGCTGGCCTTGAAGAAGTGTTCCGTAAACTGGATTGGGAACAGGATGGTGTAAAGATCAATGGTGCAAACTTAAACCATCTTAGATTTGCAGATGATATTATTCTCATTTTACAAGACCCAGAGGAGCTGCAAAGACGCACACAAGAACTGCAAAGGGCTGGCAAACCATTTGGCTTGAAAATAAACCTGAAAAAGAGTCAGGTTATGTTCAATAACTTCGCTCAGGACAGAAGAATTTCAGTTTTAGGAAGGGATTTAGAGATTGTGGACAGCTTTGTATATCTTGGGCAGAGGATTTCAATGGAGGGGAATACCGCCCGGGAGGTGGAACGGCGTGTTAAATGTGGCTGGCAGGCATTTCCACCGGTTGGATCAGGTGAGAGGACTTTCAGCTTCAAGGTCAGTCTGCTTCGAGCAGTTGAGGTGTCAGGATCGTTGTCTCTGCGCACCCCTGTTTAGTGCCTGTGTTGCGAAACGCGATGGAATCGTCACTCAAGCTACGTTATGAAATAAAATTTTGTTCAAAACTGAACAAATTTCTTGTGGAGACCCACCAATTAATTGTGCAAACTTACGAGGACGATGTTCTATCGTATTCACAAGTTTCGAGGTGAAAGCGTTTAAGGAAGGCTGGGAAGAAGTGGTCGACGAACTCCGCGCTGGCTGGACGGCCGTCAATCAGCACAACCGACGTCAAGTTGGTCCGAAATATTCCCAAAACAATTGTACACGAATTGGTGACCGATAAATTGTACATGAGAAAGGTGACTGCCAAGCTGGTTCGCAAGCTTTTGACAGACGTCCTTTTCGATGCCAAAGGTGTGGTACATAGAGAGTTCGTTCCTCAAGGCCAAACTGTGATGCTGACTACTATGGAAGCACTACCTGGAAGATCCACCATGACAACGCTCCAAGCCTCTTCGCACTGCACGTCCGTTAGTACCTGGCGAAGCACAACTTTGCAACGCTGCCGCAATCCCCCTACACTCCGGACATGACTCCGGCCGCCTTCGTTCACTTCTCGAGGATCAAGGCCGCCCTGAAAGGAATCCGTTTTGGATCGATTGAAGCCGTACAAGGCGCCGTGGCGAGGGCCCTTGCCGAGGTCAACGTTAAAGCCTTCCAGAACGCGTACCGGGCGTGGCAGAACCGCTGGAAAAATTGTGTAGGTGCCCAAGGGAACTACTTCGAAGAATATTAAGCGTTTGTAACGATATCTACAATAAATGTAATGGATAAAGAAAATGCCGGAAAATGTTCGGAAATCATTTTCCAGACACACCTAGTATAACATCTCATTAGACGAAAACACACTTTAAATACAATTAAAATAACAAGGAATTTAACGAACAGAACGATAACATGCTAAGATATCATGTCAAAAATATTTTTTACATAGAACGAGTGAGCTATTAATTAGAAATACCTTGAGTTATTTGCCTGAGTAATTAGCCGTTAAGCACAATATAAATAGATTTAAATGACACTATTAATGCGAAACTACAATACCACTCGTTTTCTATAAATTACACTAAATTCAATTTTCTCAATTATGATAAAGCTATTTATAAACATATAGCACTCACCAAAAAAAAAACTTCGTAAACGTTCAAAACTTTTACTTGCCTTTGGTTTCGATATTTTTAAAATACTTTGTCTCTTACATTATTGTGCCTTTGTGTCTTACATTATTTATTATCATTATTTGTTCGTGTTATCACCGGAAAATCATCAAATAAATAAAACTTACCATTTAAATAATCTTTTTTCAAACGAAATCTTCATCGATGAAGAACATGTAACGAAAGTTCTCGTCTGATCGTAGTTTTTGTTTTTACATACACTCAAGGATTTCTTGTCCTATTTTAAGCATTACTTGTATATAAACAGTATTTGCAAGAAAGCAGGTTACAGAAAAAAACACGATGGACTAGAGTTAAACATAAACTAAAAATCTTTTGCTGCAAATAAAGTGACATTTCCTCTTCCTTTATTTTTTTGGTTTGACAGCATCATTATTTTGACAGGAGTTTGAAGTTAACTTTATGAAGCAATTTGATGTCTTTCAAGCCATCACTTTTACTCTTTTTACTCCAGAGAGAAAACGCAAATCTGCGTCGCCTTGGTGTATAACGGGCAGATTATTCCGTATGCCGACATTGTGCAACTCACGCTATGATCTTTGGGCTATGCAGAGCCCTTTCATGTTTCTTTTTAGGGTTTACTACACATCATTAGCGACAACTTCCATTATTGACATGGCCATTAAGGTGGAAATAGTGGATGGATTGTTGTTGAAGTAGTATACCGCGCACACAAAATAAGGGCTCCTCTCCCATATAGCGCTGTATGATGACTAAATTTCCCTGAGCCGAACTATCATTTAAGTCCGACCCGACCTTTCTACCTCTCCTACCAATTTTTCTACAGCGCGATCAAACATTAACTACTCCTTGGATCACCCTGAATATATGAGAGAGCAATGAAAAACATCAGTAGAACCAAACTGCAGATGAATTATAATTCTTAGATTCGAATTCAAAATGGAGAAGTAAGTGAAATATCTACCAGACATTAGATCGAGTACAATATTGTCTAATTGTCACGCTGCAAAGAAATATAATATTTTATTAAAACAGAATATTTATTAATGAAGAACAACATGCCATGAAGATATTTAAAAGATTCCACTTATTTTACACAATATGAATTAACTTAACTTAAGTATACTTATCTCTTAAACACCATGTAAACAAAATTTAATGGCAATATTAATGAGAAACCACAGTACAACCAGTTATGTATGTATATTACGCTGTTTACTATTATCTTAATAGCATTAAACCGTTTTAAAATAATCACGTACACAGCAACATTAAATACATTCAAATTATTTATGTTTGTTAATTTTCAAACACTTTTATAACGTGTGATAGATTTTTTATAATGTTTTAATATTTTGTTATTTTATCATTGAAAAGTTAGATTAAATTAGATATACAGGTGATGTTCAAAAAGTTGTCTGTCCATCAAAAAATACACGATTTTTTCTTGCAATTCAATACATTTTAGACCACCGACGTATCTTTTTTTTTACTACACTCAGTATAATGTGATTTATACAACTCTACTAGCTTTGAGTTCATCATTTGAAGTGAATCTTACATCGCGATCTCTAATGGTTTTTGAAATATTCGCGAAAAACTTTTAGCGTTTTAGATTTTTTTACATTCTTCGAATTTTCGAATTTGTTTCGAAATGTTCATATGTTCATATCACTCGAAATGTTCATTCGAAATGTTCATATCACGGAAACTAGACGTTTTATCGAAGTTTTGCAACCAGATTCGAAAAGTACGCGTTTCAGAGCACGTAATATCCTAAAATCAGTGACTTTTACTTTTTGTCGAAAAATTTTACGCTATCCCCCCTGTGAAAGTTTGCAGAAAATGAAACGTGGTCTTTTGGTGATGAAACTCATCTATCTGATAGGGAATTTTACGTAGAATCGACCGCCGAAACGAGCGCATAGCAATCTCTAATGGTTTTTGAAAGATTCCCGAATAACTTTTAGCGTTTTGATTTGTTTTTCTATTCTTCGAATTTTCAAATGCTCATATTTAGGAAACTAGACGTTTTATCGAAGTTTTGCGGCTAGATTCGAAAACTACGCGTTTGGAAGCACGTAATATCCAAAAAATAATCGACTTTTATTTTTTGTCAATTTGTCAAAAAATTTTACGCCACTTCACCTGTGAAAGTTTGCATAAAATGAAAAGTGGTCTTTTGGTGATGAAACTCACCCATTTGATAGATAATTTTACGTAGAATCGACTGGCGAAACGCGCGCATCATTATTTCTAATGGTTTTTCAAATATTCCCGAAAAACTTTTAGTGTTTTGATTTTTTTTCATTCTTCGAATTTTCAAATGATCATATCTAAGAAACTATTTTAGTTTTATCAAAGTTTTGCAGCCAAAATTCGTTCCTTACGTAATAGGAGTGAGAAGAGTAATAGGAATTCGGAGGACGTAATATCCTAAAATCAGCGATTTTAATTTTTTTGTCAGTTGTCATTTTACGTCGGTCTAGCAAATAAAACACAATTTTTTTCTTGCAATTCAATACATTTTAGACCAACGACCCACCTTATTTTTAATACACTCAGTATAATATGATTTATACAACTCTATTAGCTTTGAGTTCATCATTTAAAGTGAATCTTCGTTCAGCGAGCAATTTCTTCAGGTTTGAGAAGAGGAAGTAATCGCTGGGAACCAAATCAGACGAATGCGGTGCACGTGAAAGCACTTCGAAGCGTAGTTCAAGCAGTTTCACAACGAGAACACGAGACGTGTGTGCAGGTGCATTATGGTAAAAAGAACTTTCACCCTTCAATTGATCCAGTAGAGCAGCGTAATATTTCCCACTGATAATCTTGCCTTTTGCCAGTTAATGTATGAGGATCACAACACGAGCTCCCATCTTCTGTTTGGACTGCTGCTTCATCTCTGGCGTGTAACTGCTTCATCTACTGTCATAAAAAGCCAAAAGCATTTAGCACCCACGGCATCCATAGATCGGACAGTTTGTTTAAATTCAACATAGATTTTATCATTCGTTCCACGTATCACGTATATTCAACAATCCACTTTTTAGTATTCAAAAACGCAGGAGAACAATCCTTTAAAAGGGAATCTAACTCCTTTTGGTCCGTTTTAAATCCTTGAATAGACATTTCAGGATGCACATGTATATAACCCGGCGATCGACACCCGCCTTGTTTCACACGGTGTTATACTTGCGTCATTTTTATGTGAGGTCGAGAACTTTGCGAACAACCCACGTAAACCTCTTATTTATTTATTTATTCGTATGACATCATGCAGCATATAAACATATAGTACAATAAGTGTAAAAAAAAGGTAAAAAAGGAGAAAAGAAAACACAAAATACCCAGACGAATTAAACATTAATATCTAAGTTTCTAGCTGCTATGTTTTGCTGTGTTTCTGCTGCTGTTTCTATCTAGCTGCGCATCAATTAGGTGGGTATGACAACTGTTCAGCCACACTGGAGCACAGTATTAGAGAAAACCAGCGCGAGAGACGATGTGCGCAAAGTCTCCATTGAAGTCCCCCAGGTTGTACCACACACTTTTCCACTGTCATCCACTATTTTGTCAAAATTTTCTCTCTATCTCACCAATGACTCGAATAATTTCATCATTTAGTTCAGGAATCGATTATGGATTCCTAGACCTGGTTTTCCACGTAACCCCAAAGAAAATAGTCTACGGTGTCAAATCACTTTAACCTGGTGGCCAGTTAACATCACCGTGTCTTGCAATAACTCGCCCAGGAAATGTTTCTCTCAATAAATCAGTTGTTTCATTAGCAGAGAGAGGTGTAGCGCCATCCAGTTAGAAGCACATATCCTCCATATCAATATTATTCAATTCAGCCCACAAAAATCCAGTTATCCCTTCACGATATCGAATACTATTCACAGTTACAGCTTCATCATCAGCATTCTGAAAGAAATACGGCCCAATTATACCTCCTGACTGACCATAATACACACCAAACAATGACTCGTTTAGGATGTAAAGGTTTCTCAAAAATCAATCGTGTATTTTGCTCACTACAAATGCGGTAATTCTGTTTATTAACATAACCACCAATTTCAAAATGTGCTTCACCTGAGAAGATGATTTTTTGAGAAAAATCATCTGTTTGTTCTTTGTTCCAGTTGACAAATATACGACGTTTTGAATGATCCAGTGGCTTTAGTTCTTGTGTTATTCGAACGTTATATGCCTTCAGAGCTAAATAGTTTTGTAAAATACGCCACTCGTAGATTCACTGAGTCCAAATTGTTGTGTACATCAACTAATGGAAATTTCTGGGTCTTCAGCAACGACCACTACTAGTATATATCGATCTTCTTTTATCTTCAGCAGAATCAGTTTCTTGAAATTATTGATTGACAGTGTTTTCAGATGGGCGATTGTGCAAACCGTAAATATTACGTAATTTTCTAAAATCATTTTTCAAGCCAATTTTCATAAAATAGTTTAACAATTTTAACACGATGTTGTATTGTGCACGACTTATAAATGTCATATATTACACTTCAAAAATAGCCTAGACCTAGCCAAAATTTACAACGCCATCTGTGTTTTATTCAAGAATTTAAAAAACCAATTTAAAAGGCCTGTTATTATCGCATTTTCCCATATACACATAAATGTGTTATTGCAATATTTCATGCAGTAATTGTAAAAAATCGTTTGAAGAAAAAACTACAGAAAAAATAAAATCAAAATACCTTTTACGAACTGTCAAAAAAGATATACCTCCTCCTTATTTCAGTTTGATAGCGTTAACATTTTTTTAATGGGCGTTTGAAGCCAACTTCATAGAGTACTATTTGCTAACTCTATTTATCTCTATTTATGGTAATAATAAATTTAATTCACAAAAACATTCCAAATATATGTAATATGCGAGATATATAAAAAAAAAATGAAACAGGTGGCGTAGCGTTTGGCAACACTGTTGCTTCCCCTTACTCTCGATCCCGATCATTCTCATCGTTAACCGAAGATCAGAACGCAAAAATCTCTACAAAATCCGGAAGATTCCGGATTTTATGGACATTTTCATCACTTTTTGCAAATGAAAGAGTTCCGCTATAAAGTTCATTTTCAATCAAATCGCGGTCTTCTGAGAATGTTTCAACCCACCTGAAAAGTTGGTTTCGAACAATTTATAAACCAGTACTCAGCTGTTGTAAATCCACTGGGAATAGGAATCAAATCCTAAATATGTTCTATGGACGGACATGCAGGCCCATTAGGAATGTTGACGGTGGTCTGTTGCACATATCCAAATAAAACCCTCAAAACGTGTAAATCATACAGAGTCTTATTGAAACAAGTCGTTATTGAATACTAAAATGTACCCTCTGGAACATGCAAGACGGTGGAATTAGACCATCGAAGATACGGAGATCCCACTATCTTTAAAGGTAACTTATAAGTTTTTTTTTCTTTATGTTAACCCCAATTTGTCAAATTGACTGCTTACAGTTTCCTTTACTAACTGTCAAATATGACAGCGTCAATATTTTGACAGGCGTTCGCACCTAACTTCATAATATGATCTTTTTCAAAATAATTATTCGTCTGTTTTGTGTCTATAATTAGAAAACGTGATTCCCCCCGTTCATATGTGAGCAGTACCGGTTGCTGTTAGCCAAAGAACCTTTCTCTTTCGATTCAGCTAGTCAACAATCGCTTGGTATCGGTTTTCGGGGACGACGCTGATATTTATCTCGCGATCGCGCGTCTGGTGACACCGATTCATTAAAAAAAATCTCGCTACACGCCTTAACGCCTATTGTAGAGCGACATTAACCTAGTTAATTGCGGTTTTTCTTGTACCGAATGGTGGATGATCAGTCGCGTTCAATACGGTGACAAAAACGTGAGAGTTTTAAAGTGCCTGCGTTCGTGTGAGGTAATGCACTGATAAACAAAAAAAAAATCGCAGTGCGGCAAGTGACCCGTAAACCTGGCAACAATATACGTCGATGTTATTGCAAAACAACTATTCCGCTGGTCTCGTACAATAGTACCCGGTTTTTATCACTAAAATTACGTGTAATTGTTATGTTGTAAGACTGTTATAAGTCGGTGGAATCAAATTCGTCAAGGTGGCGGGTAAAAACAAGCACGAAAGACCCAAGAGGGGACTTAAGGTCTTCTTCTTTCCGAAGATACATGGGCAGAAGCACAAACACAAGAAGAATAAGTATTACGTCAGCCATGGAAATGGGGGGTAAGTTTATAGTAAGTAAAGTTTAAATTAAAAAATAAAGTTTAAAGTAAGGAATATATATATATATATATATATATATATATATATATATATATATATATATATATATATATATATATATATATATATATATATATAATCATCAGCCCGTGTCGATCTACTGCAGGATGAAGGCCTCTTCAGCATGCTTCCAACTTTCACGGTCCTGGGCTTTCCTCTGCCACTCTGGTCCAATATGCTTAACGATATTATCAATCCATCGTGATTTCGGTCTTCTTCGCGAACGTTTGCGATCAAGCGGTATCCACTCCAGGATTGCCTTGGTCCATCTGTCATCCCATCGCCTCGCTATATGGCCTGCCCATCTCCATTTCAATTGCTTTACTCTTCCAATGATGTCACAGACTTTCGTTTGTTCCCTGATCCATGCTCAGGACTTTCTGTCTCGTCTTGTAATGCCAAGCATACATCTTTCAATTCCCTCTGTGCTACCCGAAGTTTTTGAATTGATTGCGATGTGAGTGTCCAGGTTTCACTTCCGTATGTCATAACGGGTAGAACGCACTGGTCGAAGACTTTTCTTTTCAGGCAAAGTGGCAGTATATATATATATATATATATATATATATATATATATATATATATATATATATATATATATATATATATATATATATATATATGCAGTGTGTCCAGGATAAGGACTTTTTTATTTCTGGACCGATTTTCATAAACTTTTTTTTGGTGGATAGATATCGGAAAACGGCATTAAGAAGTGTATCTCATGTTTTTGTTTTGCTAATATCATGGCTAACTGCATCAACTTTTATGGCTCCCATTTTCGAGAAATACTATGAGGGCTTTTTTAGAGAAAAACTATCGACGGACTTGACCAGCACCACCTTAAACCAAAATGTACCGATTTTCATGGTTCTAAATTACTGGGTGTCCTTGATATTATTTTATAATATTTTTACAATAATAATTAATAATTTTTATGATAATTACAGACTATTTTTTAACAAAAAACTTCCATTATTTACAAGTCGATTTAAAATGACATTATAAAACTTAAATACTAGACATTTCTCTCATTCCGTCATTTTCTATCAAGCGCTTTTCAATACGTCGTCGGATATTGTTCACTACTTTTCTCAATTGTTGTTCGGTAATGCTACGGCAAGCCTGCCTAATACCCGTTTATTTGATTGAGAGATTGTTTGGAGCCTCCACACATAAACCTTATTTTTAATTGTCCCCCAGAGAAAAAAATCAAGAGGCGTGAGGTCCGGAGATCTTGGCGTCCAATTAATTACAGGATTGTTTCGCCCAATCCAACGATTTGGAAGATTATTATTTAACCAGTTTCTTACGTTAATTGCATGATGAATGGGTGCCCCGTCAAATTGTAAGTGTAAATTGTACCGATCATTAAGAGGCAAGGCATCAATTTCATCATCAAAATCATTTTGCAAAAATCTAAGAAATTTAGCTGCATTCAAATTTCCATTAATAATAATATCAAATGTAAAATACCGCACCAAACGTTCACCTTAGTAGAATTTTGTCTCTTACATTGTATCATCCAATGTGGGTTATCTTGAGCCCATAATCTAATATTTTATGATACGATACCATTTGTCGTAAATGTGGGCTCATCTGTGTATAAAATATTTTTTAAAAATGTAGAATCTTGTATGTACATGCCTTGTAACCATAAACAGTATTCCATTCTTCTTTCAGTGTCACCAACTTCAAGTGTTTGAAGAAATTTCGGTTTAAAAGGTTTCCTGTTATTTTTCTTCAAGCATAACCAGATAGTGCTTTTCGGGATATTTAAAATTCCACTAGCGTCCATAACGCTTGAAAGTGGGTTCTCATTAAAATAATCAAGAACTAATTGAGTTGCCTGAAATTCACAAGAACGATGCTGATTAAGAAGTTTATTAACAGTTCCGTTTTGATCAAAATATTGGTTTATGCAAGAAACTGTAATGATTGATGTTCCGTTCTGGATATCTTCTATTAAATTCTTTTGCTACTTCATGAAAAGTTCGCGTGCCATCACCAACTAATCTTATAATTTCTACTTTTTCTTCTAAAGAATAAATCATTATTGCCGTTTGAAATCACTATAACACAAATCAATCAGTCAAAGTGACATTTGTTAATGTCACTTTGTCAATGTCAATTGTTTAAAATTTTTAATTTCCATGGCATACATAGTTTTAATAACAGAAAGTATATGTAATTATTAGAAAAATAATATAAATATCACAAATATCTGGGACACCCAGTAATTTAGAATCATAAAAATCGGTACAGTTTAGTTTAAGGTGCTGGTCAAGAATGCGTTGTTAGTTTTTCTCTAAAAAAATTCCTAATAGTACTTCTCGAAAATGGGAGACATAAAAATTGACGCAGTTGGCCATGATATTAGCAAAAAAAAAACATGTGATACACTTTCTTCACAACATATTGTGAAGAATGAATACATATATTGAATAATAAAAAATTGGTAGGTGACGATAACTTTATCTTATGTAATAAATATGTGTTCTTCGACGGGGGTTTATTCAAAAGTATTAAAAAATGCCCACATAAAAGCAATTTATTAGAAGGGAAAAAAGATTAAAAAATTAACTACCGACCGATATCTCTGCTATCTAATATGGGCAAATAGAGGATATTTTTTTTAAATAATCTAGTAATATTTAATAATCAGAATAGTTTTGGATAGGCGAACTCTACCATTAGAGCAAAGTATCAAACTATCAAAAATCTTTTAAATTCAATAAATTGAAAAAAATTAACCATGGCAATGTGTCTTAATTTACCATTTGACAGTGTGAACCATGATACTCTCTGTGCAAAACTAAAAACTCTTAGTGTTCGGAGAATGCACTTATTAAGCGACGTTTATTAACTTATTAACTAACGATGTTCAATGCCTTACGGTTTTGGGAATAAATAAATATTGAAATGCAATGAAATATTGAAATTAACGTTGACATGCGAAGTTCTACCCCACTCGCCGTATTCTCCAGAGATTGCTCCCTCTGACTATCACCTATTTCAATCGATAGCACATGGTCTGGCTGACCAGCACTTATGAAGAAGTCAAAAATTGAATCGCTTCAAAAGATGACCAGTTTTTTCAGCTCGGGGTGCGAATGTTGTCTGAAAAATGGGAGAAGGTAGTGCCCAACTGCACTTTACAATACTTTAATCATAAATGTATAACTAGTTTCTTACAATAAAGCCTTGAATTTTGAAAAATAAACTGTGGGAGCAAAGTTGTATACCTGTTCTATATGTTCTGATATATACTGACAAATATATACAATAAAATTTGTGTAATATGAAAACATAATTTCAAACTCTATTACTTCTATATATATATATATATATATATATATATATATATATATATATATATATATATATATATATATATATATATATATATATATATATATATATATATATATATATATATATACAAAACTATAGTAACACATACTACACAGTAACAAATACTATAGAATCGATGAAAAACGGCAGGGCTCCAGGAAAGGACAATGTAACTGTCGAAATGCTAAAAGCTGGTGGTCGGAAGTTACATAAAACACTGGCAAAATTATACTCAAAATGCCTTAAAGAACAAAAAGTACCTGACTTATGGAAGTATGCAGAAGTGATCCTTTTACATAAAAAAGGAGCACAGGAAGATTTAAAGAACTACCGTCCAATAAGCCTCCTAACACTAATGTACAAAGTTTTCACTAAGATAATTTCTAAAAGAATATTAAAAAAACTGAATGACGCACAACCAAGAGAACAAGCAGGATTCAGAAGTGGATTCCGTACAATGGATTACATCCAGGTTGAACAGCAGGTCATAGAAAGGCACAACGAATACACCATGCCACTGTGCTTGGCTTTTATCGACTACGAAAAAGCATTTGACTCCGCCTCAAAGCATGCAACAATGGATGCACTGCTTAGCCAAGGGGTAGATAAAGCATAGGTAAACCTATCAGGATCGTAATATGATGGACCTACAGCCACAATTCACATTGATGATCTTGACGTGCGAATTAATGTAGAACGAGGTGTATGCAGTACGCAGGGTGACGCAATATGGCCTATTCTTTTCTCGGCTGGCCTTGAAGAAGTATTCCGTAAACTGGATTGGGAACAGGATGGTGTAAAGATTAATGGTGCAAACTTACATCATCTTAGATTTGCAGATGATATCGTTCTCCTTTCACAAGATCCGGAGGAGCTACAAAGACATATAAAATCTGCAAAGGGTCGGCGAACTATTTGGCTTGAAAATATACCTGAAAAAGAGTCAGGTTATGTTCAATAACTTCACTCAGGGCAGAAGAATTTCAGTTTTAGGAAGGTATTTGTAGATTGTGGACAGCGTTATATATCTTGGGCAGAGGATTTCAATTGAGGGGAATACCGCCCGGGAGGTGGAACGGCGTGTTAAATGTGGCTGGCAGGTATTTGGTAGGTTCAACATAGTGTTTAAGAGCAGACTCCCACTTTGCCTTAAAAGAAAAATCTTCGATCAGTGCGTTCTACCCGTTATGATATATGGAAGTGAAACCTGGACACTCACATCGCAATCAATTCAAAAACTTCGGGTAGCACAGAGGGGAATGGAAAGATGTATACTTGGTATTACAAGACGAGACAGAAAGTCCTGCGCATGGATCAGGGAACAAATGAAAATATGTGACATCATTGGAAGAGTAAAGCAATTAAAATGGAGATGGGCAGGCCATATAGTGAGACGATGGGACGACAAATGGACCAAGGCAATCCTGGAGTGGATACCGCTTGAGGGCAAACGTCCGCAAAGAAGACCGAAAGCACGATGGATTGATGATATCGTTAAGTATATTGGACCCGAGTGGCGTGCGTGGCGAGGAAAGCCCAGGACCGTGAAAGTTGGAAGCATGCTGAAGAGGCCTTAATTCTGCAGTGGATCGACACGGGCTGATGAGGATGATCAAAAATCTGCCAACCCGCATTGGACCAACGAGGCAGATTACGGTCCATATCTTCAACATGGTATTTCAATATGTTTTAATATGACAGTACAACCTCAAACATGGCCTTCATTCCCCGGAGGCCAAGGGCAGACAGATCGCTGTTATCTTCCATTCCTGCAGTACATTAACTTTAACAATCGAGAAATGACCGGTTTAACTAATTCTAATTAGTAAATAGTGGACATAAGTCGCTTTACTTTAAAACAAGTAATAAATAGTTTGAATTTATTTTATTATATTTGCATATTATACAAATTTTATTGTTTATATTTGTAAGAACCATTATAAAGGATTTTTCAATACGATAAAATTTGTATAATATGCAAATATAATAAAATAAATTCAAACTATTTATTACTTGTTTTAAAGTAAAGCGACTTATGTCCACTATTTACTAATTAGAATTAGTTAAACCGGTCATTTCTCGATTGTTAAAGTTAATGTACTGCAGGAATGGAAGATAACAGCGATCTGTCTCGGTTCATTGTAGTGAAAACGCATCATGTGTGCAGTAAATTTGTTAACGAAATCTGGCGCCTGTCGATTTAATGTCTCGTAAGTACATGTGAAAATAATTGAACATTTTTTTCCGCATGTTGCTTAAAATGCAATGATTTATTTAAAGTATCAGGGGTACTAATAAGAAATGTCGTTCTTTGATACCGCACAAAATTCTATTATACAGTAGACTCTTAACTATCCGGCCTAATGTGGCGGGCAGCTAGTCCCGCACAGTAAATTGTTCGGATTAATTGATAATGTCCGGATAGTGTAAAGCCGGATAAGCCGAATGTTGTTAACTTATCTATGTACATACATACGTACATACATATAAATGTACATAGTACATGCATACGTACGTATGTATGTACGTTCTACGTATTAATACTGTCTAATTAAAGAAAGCTCTTGCATTCTCAATTTCCTTGCGCACATCACTTTCATCATCGAGTTACTTCTTCCATGATCGTTCCAGCATCGTTGAAGTTATTTCCTCCCATTCTCAGGATACCTATCTTATAAGATCCAGCATATCAATTTTTTTCAGGGAAGTTATGTAATCACGGTGGTTATCAATGGACGAAATTAATAAGCTAAGAAGTTGGAGCCGATATTTTCTCTTCAAAGCTTCAAAAACGCCCTGGTACATAGACTGACATATGGACGTTACATTTGTCGGTAAAAACAGAGTTCTCATATCTCCATCCTCCAGTTTATCGTTCAACGGGTGCGAAGGGGTATTATCGAGGATAAGAATAGCTCTCCTGGGCAATTTGTTAAGGGCAAGGTGATTTTCTACAGCTGATACAAATTCGTTCTGAAACCAAGCTTTGAAAATGTTCGAGCTCATCCAAGCTGTTGTTTGATGTGTATACTACAGCGTCAGAGAATTTTTAGTTTTTTAAACGCCCTTGGCTTCTTGGATTTTTCCAATTACGATCAATCTAAGCTTGTGATTGCCACTAGCGTTACTGCAGGCGAAAACAGTGACACACTGTTTGCTTTTCTTGTAGCATGGAGCTGCAACTTCTTTTTTTGATGCAACGGTTTTTGCCGGCATTATTTTGTAATGTAACCCTGTTTCATCGCAGTTATACAACAATTCACGGGAAATTTCTTCTTTCTCAAAGATGCTGGAAAGGTGAGTTTTAAAATAAGGAACAGCATGCTGGTCTGCGGGCAATATTTCGCCACTGATTGTTATTTGGCGAATCCCAAAACGCTTTTTCCATCGGTCCAGCCACCCGTCGCTGGCTGTAAAGACTGTGTCTTCTTCTTCGATTGTTTTCCTAAAATTCAATGTTTTTTCCTGCAATAAATGACCAGTACCTGGCAAACCTTTACCTGGCAAACGTTCATACCACAAAAAAAAGAGCCTCCTCAACTTCCGAATGTTTACCCTTTTGCATTATTTTTCCCACTTCCACCAGCTTGGTGAGCACACCATTTTCAATATCTACGCGTTGCTTTTTCCAGTCACCCACAGTGCTTTTACCGACTCCTAACTCGGACACTAATTTTGTAACCGATTCTCCAAAGCCCAATAGTTTTATCGCTTCAAACTTTTGCTCAATTGTCACGACACTGCCTTTCGTTTATTGCTCATAATGAGAAAATTAAAACAATTTGCGATCAAAAATCACGTATCAGCTTTGTTTAACCTGCCTATGCACCGAACGAAATACATACTATTAGAAATGTCCTAATGATTGTAGCGTGTTCATATTTTTTTTTTTTTGGTTTTTTACCACGATCTAAAACTCAAAAAATATCAAAAATATCTGTTCTTATGTAAATAAAGAATCACTGGGTAAAAAACAAAAAACCAAACGGAGACAAATGTTTCACTGATTCTTTTCTAGTAATAAAATTGCCTAACGAACAAAATTTTAAAAATATAAAAATGTTCTAAAATAAATACAAACTTTTGAGCGTTGGGGACTCGTCAACGTATCTCGGTCTCGGTTTCTTTTGACCATTTCTTTTTTCCGTGAAAATTCAGTCTGTACTTTACACTAAGTCCATCACTGATATAGTGCGTCTCAAGATGTATCGTTCGCCGATTGGTTGCAATAAACACTTAACAACCCCTGGCGGAACGACATCTGGCAAAGTTGCAAGAAACGTAAACAGGGCCGGGCATAATAAAATAACAGATAAAAAGATAAAATTAATTTTATACCTGGTTTAGTAGTTTCGAAATATTTTAGTTTAGTTCGCATTATTTTCTTAAATAGTGCCGTTCTATAATTTCGATAGTATTTTTTGTTATTCCAAACGTGCTAAAAATATGGCGTTCTTGGCAAGATGATGATCATTGTGGCTCCGGTAGCAATAATTTTAAAAGAAAACATTTATCGCCCGATGCTAAGCAAACTGTTGCAGTTGCAAATATGCAGCCGCAGCCGAAACATCTTTATTGACGAGAACTCTCTCGTTGTCTCTCCAGTTAAAAATATTGTGACGAAGTCGAAGACGAAGACTTAATTCGAAGCAAATTTAATGCTATGTATGAAGATCAAACTGTGCCTACATTGCATTCATTGCAACAGTAACTAAGGAAAGATGAAACCAAGATTCTTTGCAACAGAACTAGCCTCCGGAGAATAATATCTCAAATGGGTTTTGCATATCGGACCATTAATAAAAGACAAACATTAATGCAATCACAACGATTGCGACGATGGCAGTTTGACTACTTAAACTCTATAAAAAAATACAGATTATATCTACCTATATATTATTATCTACCTTGATGAAACATGCTTCGATACACATGAGACGCCAGCAAAGGGATGGGTAGATACATTGAGAAAATACGAAACTAAAGCCCCAGCGAACAAGGGAAAAATAATTACATTTTTGGTTACGAAGATGTTTGGGTTCCAAATTGTCTATATCTGTCCAAAAATATTAAACATTCATCTTTGGACTACCATGACAACACCACAGGAGAACTTTTTGAAGATTGGTTTATAAATAGCCTTTTGCCCAATATGCTTAAGGAAAGCGTAATTGTAATGGACAATGCTAGTTATCATAACCACCAAAAAATAAAGTTCCTAATGCCAATAACACTAAATTGGAAATTCAGAACCATATGTTAAAAACGGTATATACTTCGAAAATACATATAAAAAAAGTGATCTAGAAGTATTACCCCCGTATTACTGTTTTTTTAATCCAATTGTTAATCCAGATAAAATCCAATCCAATGTTAGAGCAGAAAACATTTCTCCGACTCTAAGTGCAAGTGTTGCTACATTAATTAGGAAGGTTGTGGATAGTATTCCCAAAGAAAGTTAGATAAATTCGATTAATCATGTTATTAAAATATAAGATTCCTATGTATCATTTACTAATAATATAGAACCAATTATTACTAATGTAGATGAAAGCGAAATAAATGTATAATTAAACTTAAGTTATAATTTTTATTGTACCAATAGATACATTTATTTATTTATTTTTATTGACCTAATAAATTTAAAATACACAATCCAATAAACAATGTTTTAGTCTAGTTTAAAATTTTATTTAAATTGTAGCATTAGGAAACAGACTAAGGAGGTATCGGATACGAGTAAAAAGATACCAAGAAAATACTCAGTTTAATCGAGCTCAAAAGCAATTCTATAGAAACCTCAGCAAACACAAATTGATGTTAGAGACCGCCATTCCTGATAAAGAAAATATGACAAAGTACTGGTCAGACATATGGTCTAATAGTGTGAAATTGGACGATAGGGCGTATTGGATCGAAGAGAAAAGAGAACATCAGTTTTTAACACCAACGGACTCGGATAATAGTACAATTACCGACCTCAGGATGATTATAAAAAGACTTAGGAATTGGACATCGCCTGTGGTAGATGGGATTCACAACTATTGATCGAAAGCTTTCACTTGTAGCCACGAAGTTATAGCACGGCAAATTCAGAATGCAATAGATAATCCCAGAAAGATCCCTACATATTTTACTTAAGGAATAACATACATGTTGCCCAAATCAGAAAATTTGGAAGAAGCCAAGAATTATAGGCCAATTACGTCTTTGCCAGCAATATATAGAATTATTACCGCAATCATAAGCTGCAAAATCAGATAATACCTCACGAAATCTGATATATTGGCTTGGGAGCAAAATGGATGTAAACAACGAGCGCGCGGTTGCAAGAAATTACTGGTTATTGACACAATTTCACCAAGCAAGTTAAATCAAAACATAGAAAAATATCACTAGCATGGAGAACCAGTCTGTGTTTGAAAGACTACAGGACTATTAGAAGAGGAGGACAAGTCTGAGGAGTCAGTCTGTCAAGGAGACAGTCTGAGCCCATTTTGGTTTTGTATGGCTCTCAATCCCTTGAGTCATATGTTGAACAGTAGTGGTAACGGCTTCAGCATTGGTGGGCGAGTTGTGCTCTCACATCCCTTCTATGTCGATGATTTGAAACTATATGGAAAAAATCAACAATAACTTAGAACAATTCTTCTGTTGGAACCTTTGATGTGAAACACTAAACTTGAAGAGATTTACCACTAAACACCAACACGCTTTTTTGAACTGCTCGACGCACGTTTCGCTAACCATGTTAGCATCATCAGGAGATGATTTAATCTAATTCTAAAACTAAACTATGTTCTATTTATATGAAAACCATACCTAACGAAGCGTGTAAAAATCATGAACCGTGAAGTGTACTAAGCCTTACATTAATAATTGAAAAAGTTGACTGAAAGGGATCGGTCCTTTATCTCGGTTCATGATTTTCTTACATTTTTGTATTTGAATGCTTTCATATGCATCCAAAGCCCTCTTATTATTAACACTTTTAATTAGTCATAAATTACTAATATCTATACTGTGGTCATGTTCGATTGCATGTTGGGCAACACAAGATTTTTCATTTCTCCCATATCTAATGTGGGCAATATGTTCTTTATATTTTGTCAATATGGATCTTTTTGTTTGCCCAATATACCTTCGATCACAGACTGGACAGCTAATTTCGTAAATCCTCGACTTTTCATGTTGCTCTACTTTATCCTTTGGATTACCCAGAACTAGGGCTTTGGATGCATATGAAAGCATTAAAATAGAAAAATGTAAGAAAATCATGAACCGAGATAAAGGACCGATCCCTTTCCGTCAACTTTTTCAATTATTAATGTAATGCTTAGTACACTTCACGGTTCATGATTTTTACAAGCTTCGTTAGGTATGGTTTTCATATAAATAGAACATAGTTTAGTTTTAGAATTAGATTAAATCATCTCCTAAGCTGGGGATAGAAAAGTGTACAGTATTTGCACATGGAAAAGGGAAAAATCACCCAATTTCAAAACCTTACATTAAAGGACAATGTCAGAACTATTCCAGCCCTACGCCCAAAAATGAATGAAATCTATAAATATCTAGGATTCCAACAAGACCTCAATATAGATAAAAAAATAAATAAAGAAAAGATTAAAGATGAATATTTTAACAGGATCAACAAAATTTGAAGAACATATTTAAACGCAAAAAACGAAGTAACTGCATTCAATACCTGGGCCGCTCCAATAATAACCTACAGCTTCGGAATTTTAAACTGGTCCTCAACAGAAGTGAAAGCCCTGGATTGCAAGCTCCGCACTACCTTAACCAAGCATCGGATGTTGCATCCAAACTCTGCTATTGAGAGGTTGTATTTGTCTCAAGACAGAGGCGACAGAGGAATTGTTACATCAAAAAGAAATAGAATAGAATAGAATAGAATAATAGAAATAGAATAGAAATAATTTTTCAAAAACTTGATTGGGTATGATGTGGCTCTTTCACCTCTAAATTTAGCTATGGTACAACCTATCTATAAAAGTTTTAAAGAAGAGCTAAAAAATCAGTGGCAAAAAAAACCCATGCATGGAAGGTTTTATAACAAACTAAATCAAGAAGATGCAGACCCCAGAGCAAGCAACACCTATCTTATCTCTGGATATCTGTTCCCTGAAACAGAGGGAGCTTTAATGGCAATCCAAGATCAAGTGGTCCCTACTAGATATTACAAGAAGCATATCATGAAACAACTCCTAAGCACAACAAAATGCCGGCTATGCAACAAAGAAGAAGAAACTGTTCAACATATCATTTCAGCTTGCACCTATTTAGCTCCAACTGCTTACTTAAGCAGACATGACATAGAGGGAAAGTTATCCACTTAAAGATAGCACAGAGAGCTGGCCTAGTAAACCAAGAGTTGCCTCCTTATAAATATCAACCGCAACCCGTTATTGAAAACACCACAATAAAAATCTTATGGGATACATCTCTAATAACCGATCGTAGTGTGATGCACAACAGGCCAAACATGGTTGTTGTGGATAGGGAAAACAAGATATGTCATATCATTGATTTCTCTGTGCCCCTGGATGAAAATCTGAATAAGGCATATAAACAAAAAGTGCAAAAATACCAAGAACTAGCTGATGAAATTCGAGATATTTGGCATATGAAAAGAGTTACTGTTAAACCTTTTATAATATCCGCGAATGGCCTAGTGCATAAACTATTATTGCTGCATCAATTCTTCTATTGGAACCTTTGGTGTGAAACACTAAGCTTGAAGAGATTTGCCACTAAACACCAAAATAATTTTTTGAACTGCTCGACGCACGTTTCGCTAACCATGTTAGCATCATCAGGAGATGATTTAATCTCAGGAGATTCCTGATGATGCTAACATGGTTAGCGAAACGTGCGTCGAGCAGTTCAAACGTTCGAGCAGTTCAAACGTCGAGCAGTTCTTTTTTGAACTGCTCGACGCACGTTTCGCTAACCATGTTAGCATCATCAGGAGGTGATTTAATCTCAGGAGATTCCCGATGATGCTAACATGGTTAGCGAAACGTGCATCGAGCAGTTCAAAAAAGTGTTTTGGTGTTTAGTGGCAAATCTCTTCAAGTTTAGTATTATTGCTGCACTTAAATGATCTTCAAATAGAATACAATACTATAAATTGGATTCAGAAGGCAGTCAGACTCGGAACAACAGCAATTATCCGTCGAACCCTTTCGACTTGACACCTAGTCGTGTTGAGCAATCCGACGACAAAAGGATAGACCACAGAAATGTGTGAAAAAAAAATGTAACAATAATTTATTTTTCCCAAAATTAATCAGAAGTTAAACCACTCCGGCTCTGGCGCCTTTTAAGAAACTACGAATATTTTTATTGAGTTTTATTGGAGCAATTAACATTTTACCGAAGGGTAACGATATATCTTGAAACGAACTATAACACAACATCCAAAACACCCGAAACATAAAGAACGTCCCTCGCATATAAGACAAAGAAAAAAATAGAGGACAATTTTTCGAATATCCCTCGTAATATGCAGCGTGTTCATTTCAAGATAAAATACATTAATATGCCACAGGTTGGCATTTACCACGATTGCTGATCGCAGTTTCTTGGAAGTAGAATTAGAATACCACATAAATAATGATAACTGTTTTTGGAATTAAAATTGTGATGTATTTTTGGCCTTGATGGTCTGCGTCAGACGATATGACGTAAATATTGATATACCGGATACGTATAAAGTATTGTACCATGTAAAATGACTGTTTGGCATTTGGTAGGAGTTAAGCTGTCCATAAAACCCATCATTTGGCATGTTTTACGCTACATGTGATTGCTAAATTCTTTTTTGATTGTTTTTCACCACTTCCGGATTGTATTTAATTACTGTTGTATTTCTTATACGATGTTCTAAATTGTCTAGTACTGTTGACCTGTTAACGTACACTTTTTAAATATCCCTAAGAGAATGTATCAATTATGGTCACTTCTGGAGACCGAGGAGACCAATATGAATTCTTCGCCCATCCATCCTTCAGAAAATACCAGGTCTGTAAATATGACTCTCGAATTTGCCCATAGATGGCCCTAGCTGTCAATGTAGATATCGTAAAACCGCGTCATTGGCGCCATTTCCTTTTTGTGTGTTCATTTTCTTTCTGTCTGAAAATCCGACAAAGAAACTCACTACAATACAAGTTTCATACAACAGCATAGTTTGTAATAGCGTTGAACATGTCGAATTTTGTGCGGACAGCATTGATTTTATGTTACCTATTGAAGAAAACTTTGAATCACAGTACTAAGTGGTTTAAAAAATCCAAAAGTGGCGATTTTGACATGAGAAACGAATGAGGCGTGGAAGACCGCCGAAAAAGTTTAAAGACAGCGAATTGCAAGCATTGTTGGATGAGGATGACGCTCAAACGCAACAACTCGCAGATCAATTAAATGTGTCTCTATACATTTGAAAGCCATGGGAAAGACCCAGAAGATGGAAAAATGTGGGAATGGGGAAAAATGAAAAAAAAACAGCAAAAAAACCCGATAAACCACTTGTGAAATGTTGCTCTACAGATAAGTCATCTTCCCATCGAATTGTGACTGGTGATGAAAAGGGAATATATTTTGAGAATCCGAAACGTAAAATATCATGGGTCCAACGAACCATCGATATCCACTGCAAGGCCAAATCGCTATGGACGGAAAATAATGCTCTGTGTTTGGTGAATTGGTTTGAATAGTGAACGCTACCGACAAATGATCGATTTGAATCAAGTTTTGCGTGAAAAACAACCAGAATATCAAAAAAGGTGACACAAAGTGATTTTGCTTCATGATAATGCACCATCACACACAGCAAAACTGGTCAAGGAAACAATTGAGGCCTTTAGTTGGGAAATACTTTCCCATGCGGCTTACTCACTAGACTTAGCTCCATCCGATTACTACTTATTTGCATCGATGGGACACGCACTTGCTGAGCAGCGCTTCACTTCTTACGAAAATAGCTCGATGACTGGTTTGCCTCAAAAGTGTAACAGCTTTTTTGGCGTGGCATCCACAAATTGTCAGATATGTGGGAAAAATGTATAGATATATATGGGCAATACTTCAAATAAAATATTTTTTTATCATTTTCATACAATAAACATGCATTTTCTACACAAAAATTCCGGTTTCATATTTCCATACCAGGTATATAATTTAACTAACCGAAAACTTGAAAAAATTATCGATTCTCTTTTCCTTCCTTTCTATTAGGCAACTCTGCTTGTTATTTGATTGGCATTTATTGGGATTGGGTTTGGCATTGGGATTACCTTTACGTTAGGGTATCACTCTATCTTTTACATGGTATACAGGGTGTAAGGGAAATATCATTCGTAAATTTAACCAACGATTTTTTGAATGAAAAAAGTTCTGCACAACAATGGGCAAAAACATAAAAGTTTCCGCGAAAAGAAAATTGCAAACTTATTAAGTCACCAAGCTATAATAAGAATTATCACTTTGTTGAACACTGTTTAAAACAATTTTTTGAAATTAAGAATCACCTCATCCATCAGCCAATGTCAACGTGACAACGGCGCCTGAATTCAAAATCGCAACAAACATTATCAGTGTATCTATTTAAGTTCCATTTAAAACCAAAATGTATTCTGTACGCAAATATCACGATATACTTCTTATTTGCGGAGAAGCTCGTATTAAGAAACTATTTTTGCTGCCGCTGGCCAGATTAGACTACCAGGACATTTTCAACGTGTTCGGAAAAACGGTGCCATAGACTCAAATCGTGAACGTTTTTGTAAATGTCTTTATTAATTAATTAAATTTTAATGGAAAGGATCAAGTCTAGCTCAACGAGCCAGTCATACTCAACCCGTATCCAAAAACCAATTACAATGCATAGTACTAGACTACTATCTAGTACTAATACTAGACATAGTACTAGTACTTACATTCTGCACATAAAAATACAAATAACAACGTATATGTGCGAAAATAAAACACACAAATAAAAACAAGTAATAACAAATAATAGCTCAGCCCATATTCAAAATTACAAAACAGTGATATAAAAAAAAACTAAGATTCATTAATGAAAAATGAAGATAATCATAAAATAACATACAAGGCCTATCTGTGAACTGATAGCAGATATTTTTTAAATTTAAACCTGATGTGCTTTCTGTAGAACATTAAATGACATCTCAAATCTCTACTTAGAGAGAGTTAAACAATTTAGCAACATTATAGCTGAAAGAACGATGAAACATGGATGTGCTATAACGTGGCACCATAAGAAGGACACTATGACGATGCAATGAATCATGAATAATTCGTCGAAAACCCCATTTATTCCTAAGGCAAAGTTGAGAGGACGTAATCATTAAGCATTTAATGCTCGATAGCAAGCAATATTTAAATAAAGAATCCATCTTCAACCACTCCAAATCAGTTATTTTTCCCGAAACGTGATCGTACTTGCGCAAACCACATACAAAGCGGCAACAAGAATTTTGTATCTTCTGGAGACGGTAGCGGGTTACGACATCTAAGCAAGGAAAATACACAGTGATACAGTAACGTAATTTCAACATTACATAACTTTCCCATAGTGTCTTTTTCATGTTAAAGGATAGTACATTTCTAGCAGAGTACAAAATTTTAGGCTAGCATAACTTTGTCTTGTCAAATAAGTTATATGTTCACAAAAGCGTAACCTTTCGTCAACAAGTAAACCCAAAATTTTTGCGTAATTTACAATTTCGATTGTTTTGTTGATTAATGTACAGATTTGAGAACATAGAAAGCGCCTTTTCTTATTTGAGCTAAAAATTATAGCTTCAGATCTGGTAGAGTTCAAATGTAGGCAATAGTTTGATGATATTGCAGAAATGTTGCAAAGATCTTCATTAATGGTCTTGGCTGCACGTTCATAATCATCGCACACGAACTCCTTGTACAGCTGTGTGTCATCCGCAAAAAATGTGGATTTACAATAACTGCCTGTAAATCGAAGTTGTATATTAAGAAAATCAACGGACCCAATTGGGATCCTTGCGGTACACACACAACTTGTATCAAGCTTGAAGATAGCAGGTTATTTAAAAATGTCCTTTGAGTACGATTACTCAAGTATATATGAAGAAAATTATACGATGTTTCGTTAAAGCCAAGATATCCATATTTGGCAATCAATAGAGCATGGTTAACTGTATCAAATGCCTTACTAAAATCCAACAAAACAAGAACAAGATCCAACATTTAATGAAACAATTTATCATCTATTTCTTAAATGTGACATGTACCTTTTAAAACGTATGAAATGAAAAATTAATGCTTGTAGTTTCAAATTTGACTTCAAACGATAATAATGTGTAGATTTTCCTATAATTTTGTAACAAAACAAACCAAATTTATGATGAAACGTATAAAATAAATGGTTATATCATGGGTCACCAATATATTTAAATATTATTGACAGAAACAATATCAAATTTCTATAAACACTCATTTTAAAAGGTGCAATAATTAACATGGTGCAATGCTTTTTTTACTCATCCGGTATAATATAGCACACGTTGACATTAAGCCGGGTTGCTGATCTAAGCTTCTTGTGAAAAATATAATCAGAGAACCGCGTAAATAATGATAACTGTTTTTAAAATAAAATTTGTACTGTACTGTTGGCCTTGATGGTCAACGACAGAGAAAATTACATACGCTAAATATCGATATGCACTACTGTCCATAAGTACTTGCCTTTCAATATATTTAGACATTATCGAAAGAAACAATATCAGATTTCAATAAATGTGAGTCGGTTAAAAAATCAGTTGTTTTACTTATTATAAAAATATACAAAATCAAATTCAAAAGGGAGAAAAGCAAAAATGTCAAGAAAAAAGTACCAGTCAATCAGAGGCACATTAGCCTATGAAAGGAACAAATAAAGAACTAAAGAAAAAGTAGTTAAGATTATTAACAACTATGAAGGAAACATACCAAAGAGTGAAGATGATATAATGAAAAGATGGAAACAATAATCTTTGCCTTTTTGGTGTAGATATCGTTGTACGGTATTTTTTGGAAAATATAGACATCATTATTATTATTATTTTATGGCACACACACTTGTCGCAGCTTGATATTTTCTATGATTCTGAAGTATCTTAAACTACTGAACGTCAAGTTTGACAAACTAAATGAGTCAAACAGTCAATTTTCGGTTTTAATACTTCAAAATTCCCAGAAAGCATGGACTGGAAGTTAGAACCTCCCGATCATTGTCGTTTCTATAGCTTCCTGAATCTAAAAAAGATCCCTTACTTTGGATTGGCCGACTCTATCTGGTAAATTTATTTTAAAGATATACTGATGAAATATTTAAAAACTCTCAATGGATGGCCCAAGTGGAAGTTCTTTTCTCAATCGATAAGTCTAAGTTCTGCAAAAAAATTTGCTTTTTTACCAGCCCCGGTCAATTTTGATCACATGCTGTATTATTCAATGTTATTTTCTATTATTAATAAGCTTTTTTATTTTTTCCTCTCCTATACCGGTTGCTTCTGCCTTTATTAGATGCACAAATGAATAGAATTAAACCACATTCAGCGTTTAGTTGACCTTTGGAACTCAGGATCGTTAATATTAAGTGCTGCAATATTTGTATTGTTTGGATTAGCATTGACATCTGGATTTTTCATTAAAAACATCCTATAACTTAAAAAAAAACCCGTGGTAAAATTTATTGAAAGATAATTCGCTGATATTTCTTTTCTTGGTTAATAAATGAAGGTGTAATGTGCTTGGCAGTGTTATGGTTTGAGTACATGGTGTTTCTGGTGTTTTATGAACGTATTCTGTAAGTGCTTTTGTCATTATTGTAAAAGGTTGGTCATGGGAAACTTTTTTCTAAAGCATGACTATTAATTTTTTGTAAAAAAATATTTATTAACATAAAAAAATCAGTGTAATAAACAATTTTCTTATGCTTAAGTGTAGAATATAATGCCAGAGCTGTTTTCGAATGTTTTTCTCTACTCTTCACAACATTTCTTTAATTTCATCACGTATAGAGGGTCTTCAAATATTCCAGTGTGCGGAACTTGCATTCATAGACGTGTAATTTCAACTACAGTCAAAGCTCCTTATTATTCGGGTGTTCAGTATTCGCAGATTAAAACATTTTGACCTCTTCCCGTATTCGTCGCAGAAAAGGTCTTTATTCGCGGATCCAAAATTAATGATACATATTGTATTTTTAGAATAATAGATATTTATTTACCAGTTACCTTTAAAAAAAAAAACAATTATCAAAGTATTGATAAACAAACAAGACTTATTGCCGCTGGGCCGAAAGTTATTTGAGAAATAAGTCGCCGCCGCCGTACGTGCAGCCGGGGCACGCGTGACGCTATGGCTTTTGATAAAAGCCGCCTTTGCACGCTAGGTACCCAATCTTTTGTTTTATTGCTTCAACTTGTTATTCGTCGCAATAACTTCGAGTGAATAGTGCGCGTCTCTTCTGCTTTGTTCGCGAATTAATATGTCGCATAAAAGCAAAGGAAAATTAGTTCCCGCACGGAAAAACGCCGTGTTGCCGCTTAAGGTAAAAATAGAAATGTTTCACTGTTTACGCCTTGACGAGTCGTTTACACCCATATCACGTTTTTTTAATGCCAATAAATCAACTGTAGAATCCATCAAGAAATCAGAAGACAAACTAAAGAATTCTACAAATACAACTTCACTATCAGCAAAAATTGTTCGTGATCCAGCAATTGAAAAAATGGAAGCTGCATTAACATTATGGATTGAAAACTGTAGCCAGAAGACAGTGCCTCTAAGCTAAGCGTCTTTACGCACGTTTTAAAGAACCTGGTGATGAACATACGAATAAAGGATTTCAAGCATCGGAAGATTCAATAAGTTCAAGGTGCGACAATCACTGCATAACATCAAAATTGTAGAAGAAGCTGCATCTGCAGGCACTTCAGCAGCAGCAGCATATCCAGAAGAATTTTCAAAGTTAATTGCTGATGGTGGATATAAACCTAAACAGACCTTAATGCAGGCGAAATTGCCCTGTTTTGGAATAGAACGCTAAACAAAACTTTTATATCTAAAAGTGAAAAGTCAGCCTCTGGTTTTAAGGCAGCAAAAAATAGTAGAGTTACACTGCTGCCTTATTGTAATGCATCAAAAGATTGATTGTTTAATTAAGCCACAAATGCTTTACTTCTCGCTAAATCCTTGTGGTTTGAAAAATCAAAACAAGGACAACCTACCAGTGTTTTGGCGTTCAAACAAGAAAGCATGAGTTACAACTGTCATTTTCTGTGACTGGTTCTGGAATTGTTTTGTTCCTGAAGTTGAAACTTATTTAAAGATAAATAATTTAGATTTCAAGGCAGTTCGAGTTTTGGACAATGCTCCAGGTCACCCTCATGAGTTTAAGGTATGCATCCAAATATAATGGTGATATTTTTGCCTTCTAATACGACGATCTTATCCCAACCTATGAACCAAGGAATAACCCAGGCCTTTAAGCTCTATTACATTAGGCAAGCCTTTAAAATCATACTGGACACCATGGAATCTGATCCTGATATGAATGTTATGCAATGTTAGAAACATTTTGACATAGCAAAGTGCAAGTGTAAAAATAAAAGAATCACTGCAACAGCTGAAACCATACATACATTCATTGAAATCATGCTGGAAAAAACGGCGGCCTGATATAACTGTCGGTAATGATGAAGAATCCGTGCAAGTTCAATCATTAACTAAAAACATTGCTCAAGTTGCGACTGGCATAGGACGAGATGGTGTCGAACTGATGGAATCAAGTGATATTCAAGAATTGATTCAATCGCAAGATGAAGATTTGACTGAAACCGACTTAGAGGAAACGTTTAATCCCCATTCCATTGAAGAGGAAGCCTCAATAAGCACTGAAAAGGTAACATTAAACCATTGCTTGATAATAAATATTAATATTGTTAAAAAATACTTCATTAAATTACTTTTATTATTATTATTCACGTATGGGCCCTGGTGGACCACGCGAAGTACAATTAGAGGCGTTTGTTGTTGTTAGCCTTCCTTTGAGCCCATACTAATTTCATTCTTTCGCTATGAGCTTTTTTCCTTTCGTCAGACCAAGTTGTTCCAGTCTTCCTACATTTTTCTCTCTGGCCAACCTCCCAAACGTTAACCTTGTGTCTAAAACAGCCTCTACCCTGAATTTCACTTTGTGTAATATTTGCTGATCTTAGGTCCTCTTTAATTGCAGCAATCCATTTAATTATTTCTACTTTAGCTCTACTCCTATTTTCATAAAATTCGACTATTTGTCTAGTTAGCCTACTCGGATTCATCCGTTTGATGTGTCCGTAAAACTTAAGTCTTCTTTTTCTCATATCGCTATGTATATCTGTGTATTGTTTGATTTCTTGGTTTTCTCGAAGTCGGTATGTTATGCCGTCGGTATGTGTGTATTTGTTTGGGGCCTAGGATTTTTCTTATGATTTTTCTTTCCTTCTTTCAATGTCATCGATGTCCCTCTTTCTATTCAAAATATCCGTGTTGTAATGTCTCAGTTTTGTGTTTTTAGATAAGCATTTTTTGTTGTAAATATTTTGTGTAAGTCTTAATGCCGTTTCCATTTTTTAACATCTACCCTTATTAGCCGCTTTTTCCTACCCATTTTCCATGATTATTTCACCCAAATATTTGAATTGAGAGACTCGTCTGATGTTACCATATTTTGTTTTTAGAAATGGTGTTCTTAGTCTGTTGCAGGTCATGTATTGTGTCTTTTCAAAGGAAATTTGGAGTCCTACGTTTTCTGCTGTTTCTATTAGGATTTCAATCTGTTTCTGTGCCGTTGATACATCTTTGCTGATGCTGATGCTTTGATTTGCTGATGATCTAGCTAAAATTGCTAGATCATCAGCAAATACCAGACAATCAATTTTGATGTTGGTTCTCCCCAGTTTAATGGGCTGGTCAATATTCAATGCCGACTTTTTTTCACGCCACTCCTGTATTACTTTTTCTAGAACACAGTTAAATAAGAGTGGCGAGAGTCCATCCCCTTGTCTCACACCAGTTTTAATTTCGAAGGGCTCTGAGATGTCACCCATGAATTTAACTTTTGACCTCGTGTTAGTTAAGGTTGCTTTAATAATTGCCAGTTTTCAGATCTAGTCCTTGTTCTTTCAAGATTCGGAATAACGATTCGCGGTCAATAGAATCATATGCTTTTTTGAAATCCACAAATGTACAGACGAGATTTTTATTGTACACTTTTTGATGTCTTAGAATCAACTTTAGATTCAGGATCTGTTCAGGGCAGGATCTGCCTGGTCGAAAACCTGCTTGATATTCACCAATGTTCGGTTCTAACTGTCCCTATGCTCTGTCTAGTAGACATTGAGATAGAATCTTGTAACAAACTGGGAGAAGAGATATTCCTCTATAGTTGTTTACATCCGTTCTATCTCCTTTCTTATGTAGTGGATGGATTAGAGCATCTTTCCAGTCTTCCGGAATCCGTTCGGTTCGCCAAACTTCTTGTAGAATTTTGGTTATTTCCTTGATTGTACCTGGACCAGCAGATTTCAAAAGTTCAGCAATGATTCCATCTTCACCAGAAGCTTTGTTATTTTTAAGCCGCTTGATTTGCCTAATTATTTCCTCTTCATTCGGTGGTAATGAATTTGGGTTTGTTTGTTTAGGGTTTAGTGTTGGTAATTTGTTTAAGGGCTCAGGACAGTTTAGTATTTGTTCAAAATATTTCGCAAGTTCTTTGCAATTGTCTTGGTTATTTAGAGCTAGTTGTCCGTGTTCCTTTTGAAAGCATAGGCTCTGCGGTTGATTAGTTTTATTATATATTTTTCCTTTTTATTCTGCAACCTTGGAATATATCCCCTCTAATCCCGCACAAATTACCATTTCTTATTCAGGGTTTCTGTATTCGCGACATATTTACGGAACGTATCCCCCGCGAATAAGGAGCTTTGACTGTACTCCCAAATATAAAAATTCCACATGAGAGGGTCTGGTGACCGCGGAGGCCACGGGCCATTGTTAAAGCGAGTAATTGCTGGATTAGGGAATGCAGCTTGGAAGCTTTGGTCGTATGAGAAGGGACTCAATTTTATTAACACGGGTTTTACCTAATGGACATATAGTAAACCAAAGAAATCATGTCATGATAGATAATAGATCATATTCAAGTGTGCTTGACGTGAGCTGTAAAAGAACATTATCAGAGTCGTACCACTGCGTAACAAAAATATGACAAAGGATATATGTGTCATCAATAAAGAAACAGGAACCGAAGCAAAAAAAATAAAACGCGGACAAACGTGCAATGAAGAAAGTGCAAAAGGTAGAAAAACCAAAGAATTTAAGACCGGTAGACTCAAAAAGAGGAAACTAATAAATCATTAATATAACAACGAAATAATAATATAATAACAGATAACGAAAATTAATTATTTTACCAGGTGTGGCGGTTAATAATTCTTAATTTTTTACATACTGCTTTTCTTGTTCGATCAAATGAAAAACGCGCATGAAAGCCGTCGTATACTTGTAGAAACTTACGATGATAATGTCTCAACGCAAGACGGTTGTGGGCGTTGGTTTACACGTTCTAAAAGTGGAGATTTCCTCTTGAAAGACAAAGAACTCCCAGGTCCGAAAAAAATTGAAGATGCCGAATTTCAAATATTGTTGGAAGAAGACAATATGCAAACTCAATAACAAACGGCAGAGAGGTTAAATGTGTCTCTCTTAAAAGAGAGAACGGCAAGGGAAAAGCGAAAAACGCGGTGAAATTTTGCTTTGTCGGCATGAAAGAAAGGCTTTTTGCATCGGATCGTGACTGGAGATGAAAAATGAACAAATTTCGAGAGAAACCATCCACATCGACCGCAAGACCTAATCGGTTTAGAAAGAAGATAATGCTGTGCATTTTGGTGGGATCAGAAAGGTGTCGTGTACCATGAGCTTCTGAAACCAGGTAAAACAGTTAATACCGTTCGCTACCGCCAACAAATGATAAATTTGAACCGTACGTTGATCGAAAAGCGACCAGAATTGGATCCAAGACAGGGAAAAGTGATTTTGCAGCATGACAACGCCCCATCACATACAGCGAAAGCGGCCAGAAACACCGTTTCTGCATTTGGCTAGGAAGTCTTGCCCCACCCGCCGCACTCACCAGACCCAGTACCACTTGTTTTCATCGATGTATCACACACTTTCCATGGAAACACGTACGGAGTTGTCGAAAAATGGCTGGATGACTGGAGCACCTCAATAAATGTACGATTTTTCTGGAAGGGGACCCACAAATTGTCAGAGAAATGGGAAAATGTGCAGTTAGCGATGGCGCATACTTTGAATAAACCATTTTTACCTTTCTCCCAAATTAAACGTGTTTTATTTTTTAAGAAAACAAATATATATTAACCGCCACCTTTTTGTCGAAGAGTGTACCACCATCCCTCTAATACTCAGTTCAGTATCTCAAGATGGCCGGCGAGCACTTTAAAACAGTTGATGAAATCCGAAATCTTATCTTCCGAGATCTCTAAACTTCATTTAGCACACACATTCGCTAGTTCTCCAAAAGATACTGGTCATAAACGTAATTCTAAATTTCATTGAAAAATCATCTAATTAATTTTTACGTCCAATATAACATTTCGAATTATAATTTAGACCGCCCACGTAAAACCCGACCTAGAAATCTCCGTGCATCTCCCAAAGACCCCCTCCTCATTCCATCGACAGCCTTCTACAATTGCCGTTTTCGTGGAAAAAAACAATTACCGACCGCACCCGAACTTGACCGAACCACCACGGTACCGTCTTCGAATCGCACCCGACTAAAAATAACCTTTAGCCGGCCGCACGTCAGTTACCGACGGAAATTCTTTCGATGAACCCGAGGTGGACCGGCAGCCCGCAGACAGTGGTACCGTACGAATAACTTCGTCTCTGGGTCGTGTACGCTAAGCCGAAAATGCCGCGCGTCGCACAGTAGCACCGTAACGATCGCCTCGGGCTACCTCTCCGCTAGTCTCGATCAGTACCGAAGACATAGACGAGTACCTCGCGCTTTTACCACGACCGTCTTTTGTTTTGAAAGGTGTTTGACACTTCTTACTTTCAGAAACACCTCGTGATTCGTTACTTTGCACTTTTTTTGTGCTCCAAACTCATTAAAATATTATAATTATGAATCAGTTCAGTGATATAGAGTACATTGATAGGTAATTCAACGAAATAACAACTAAAAATTCTTCCATGCTTCATTCCTAACCTCATTTATGCTTTCAGGTCGATCATGTCGTCCGGGGACAGTCCCGCCCATCACAATCGTACTATGGAGGCGTTCGATTTAAATTCCAGCCAATCAGAACCGAGAACGTACCTACCCGATCCGAAGTCACTCCCCGTGGAGGGGAGGAACTCACCGGTGGCTACGACCAGTCGTGACGTGGGCATACAGAAGGGCGGGGATGATAAAGTCAAAGGGGAAGTGCAAGCATCAGTATTGGTCGAGCCTGGCGGGGGGCGTGATAACGAGAAGGAGGACAAGGACGAGAAGGAGTTTTTCGGATCGCCCACTTTGAATAATCACGATTTGGGCGATGATCGGGAGAAAGATGGCGAAAAAAGGGCCAAGGATAATGATGGAGGTTATGGAGGTAAGTCTATATATGTATATAACTCAAAGGCGAGCCACATCGCGGCGAACTTCAGTTCTAGATAAATGAAGTTAAGCGACGTCGATACTTGGATCGGTTTTAATATAGGAAAATTTAATATTTATATATATATATATATATATATATATATATATATATATATATATATATATATATATATATATATATATATATATATATATATATATATATATATATATATATATATTTATTTATAAATTTCAATTCACATGGAGCCAACTCAGGCGAATATATAGGATCATAGAGAACTATGTGCTGCTTGTGTTGTTCTTGCCCTAGGATACATTGTCGTATGTTGTTTAATGACATAGTCAATTGGGTAAAGCTTTTCTGTAATTTTTGCACAGAATTTAGGGCTTTTTACAATCAAGAAATTCCGGGGAAACTCTTCAAAGCACTGAAATGAATCAACAGAAATGCTAATATGAACACACACAGTATACCTTATGTTTCTTTCTAAACAATTTTTTCTTGAATATCATTTCAACCTTGTTGTTGAAAATGATTGCTGAAGTTAGAGATACACTCTACTAAAACTTATTTATTACTCATTTAGTCCTCACTGTTACTATTGTTAGCTAATTTACTTATAAGCAAATTTAAACTTCAGAAAAGGATAGAAAAACTATACCAAAGCTAATGCAATCTTTAATATCAAAAATAAAATTTTTGATTTTTAAAAAACTTTAGTCAGTTTAAAACCGCAAAATTTAGATATCAAGAGAACAATACTTGATTGTTATTTTTAGATGTTTTAGTAACTAAAAATGTTTAAAGAATTTATTAAATAATACAAAAAATACTGCTTTGAGATAGATAGACAGATTCAAATAATAGTTTCGTTCTTATAAAAGATAGTCTAGGAAAGAATATAAAAGACAATCTAGAAAAAATTACATTAATTAGGGATTAATTATTACAATAGATATTTAGTAGATAACTTAAATATTAAAGACAGCACAACAATGAAGAAAATAATGCAAAATGGATATGAAAACGAAAAAAATATTGGAATAAACATGTCGAAGAGTTGAACGACGTAAAACTGTAAAATGACCAAAGATATCCAAGCCAGATAGTAGACTACCCCTATCGGTACCTCTGATACGTATATATTAATGAAAAAATATACAAAAAGAACGACAATTACAATACATGTCTAAAGCATTTAACCGACGAGTTAAAACAGTAATTTCCATCTAATAGTTTTTAAATTAACCTAGAAACAATATTGTTTAACACATTTCATTTATTATCGTTTCAGGACGAGATAGAAAAGATCGTAAGGATGACAAATTTAGGAAGAATGGCAATATCGACCGATTGGACGGTGTTTGGGTGCCCAAAGAGAAGAAGCCACAAAACGAACAAGAAGACGATAACTGTATCGTTAAGTGCCTCTACGTCACAATGACGTGCTGCGAATGCTCTATAATGTGATCGACGCAACTATAAACCCTTGTACGATATGCGTTAGATATTATTTTAAAAATCTCCCTTATATACAAATCTTTTTTTTTTCAATGCTTTTAAAATCGTTTTTAGATTAACCGTTATAATAATTATGATTATACAAGTGTGTTCTAAAAGTTGAATTTAAAGTGTTTTTTTTTTAATTATTATTATTTCTGTAGATTCTAGTAAATTATTGTATTTTTTTTGTCTCTCTGTATAGAATAAAATCAGTTTAGTGTTATGTCTTGTATAAGAGTGAGATGATGCCTCATATGTTATCTAAACTTTAGAAAATTTTTGTATTTTTCTTAACAAAGTATTAAAATTCATTAAAATAAATTTGATATAGTCCATTGTGTTTTTTATGATAATATCGTCATTATCATCATTATAATTGAAGGGACAAGTGGAAGAAGGGGTTATATTACAAAAATATGCAAATGAGACAATTCGATTTTAGTAAAATTAATTGGCATTTTTTTAATTGAAGATAATTTTAAAATTTGGTTTATTTTATTAATAGAGCTAATTAGGGAATTATTTTTCAAGAATACACAAATATTAGCTATTCCTTAATTATTTTTTTTATGTTAAATTCACATAACCCCTTCTTCCACTTACCAATAAATAATTCTAGTAATAATAGGTTAAATAATCATGCAAATAAAGTCAAGTACTTTAATCAGACTTTTTAACATAGGAAAAAACGTTAAGTACAAAATAATAATGCATTAATAAAAAAATTGAAAATTGTAATAAACAACAAATCATAGAATTAGGTACTCGAATATGAAACGAAATTATTTGGTACGTCTTCTTTTTTTGTGTTGAGTTTTCACTTTCCACTCTAATAATATTTTCATAAAATGCTCTATGTTCTTTTTGAATAAAGGGTAACTGATCTCGAATATTGTCAGTTTTTTGTTTTGATACAATTCCTGTCTTGTAATGAATTCTGGTGAATTCAACACCTGATGAGAGCTATGATTGTTTGATAGCTTATTTTTAAATAAGGAAACGTTTTTGAAATGAGTATATTCATCGTATGTTTCCTTATATAGGTAACTGCCAAACTCTTCAATGCGTATCCATTTTATGCGATCTCTAAATGGAACTTCAGTAGATTCAGTAGATTGTTTTTTTATTCACCAATCCCACTTTAGTTGGTAAGCTATCTCCACTATATTTAGCTATTACGAAAGTACTGCTCCATCTCCTTAACCGTCGACTGTTTTGTTCATGGTGTTATAATGATCTGTCTTTATTGTTCCGGGGTAAATAAGGTACTGTTTTCTTAGATTTTTTTATATACATCCAAAATCTCGATCTGAAGCTAAATACGTATATTCTACCAATTTCAATATCATCAGCTTATACAAACAAATCACATAAATATTCTTGTTTTGGCCAGAGCATGGGTCGGACCATACTGTAAGATGTTTTCTTTTTTTCTCATTTTCACAAGTGAAATTCCATAAACAGCTTACAACTTCTGCACTACCTCTCCCGACTACATCTTCAGTCCACGTTTGCATTATACTTTGGTGCCCTTCAGTTGTGATCATGTGGATGCCTAAGTTGCAGAATCAAATTTGCCTTAACTAAAATGTCTTTGACGTAGTAATTTTGGGTAAGGACATGGTCTGCTGTAGATCAACCCTTATGTAACATTCGTTTTCATTTTAACGATTTTTCTCGATCTTTAAACATCAACTGAAACCCTAGTTCATTCTCTTCGCGTGTCATATTTGATTTCACAGAATCACATTTGCTGCAAGTATCACTCTTCGGATGAGTAAATGACAAATTGAACTTGTCAAACAATTTTTGCATAAGTTAATTTTGTTATTAAAAAAGTGTCTAGTTTATTATGTTGTTTACATGTTTCAATATATAATCAAATATATTCAAATATAAAGACAAATATATCATATGTGGATTACTGTTTCTGGAATAATGGGACCTTTCGATGGGAAATTGATTAAAATGATTTATAATAGCCTGCTCCACAGCATCGTTCATTTTAAGTGGCCTTGTCATATGTCGTACGCGTGCATCTTGAGATGGATCTGACTGCCCAGACTTTAGTTTACCTTTAATGATGTCCACTGGTTTATGGCTAATTTGGTAGAGGGCAAAAAATGATTTTTTACATACATAAATTTGTTGATTGTCTAAAATGAGTGAGTATTTGAAAGAATGAGATTTATGTTTAGAACCGTTTTTACGTTAGCGTGCAACTTCCACTGGAGTGATGCTTCTAAATAAAAATATTTTTTTTTAAATTTATATCAAGGCTATAAAAATTATCAAGTATTAACTTTTCCAATATTAGAGTGGATAAAGGGGTTATGGGCACTTAGCTCCTACTTCCATAGCATTTCTGATATTTAATGCAAGATAGCATACATTAAGCATACAATTCATACATTCAATTAAGCATACATTGCTGTTTTTCATATTATTAATACAATAATATAATATATTGTGTATTTAGTATAGGTAGTGAGGTTGGGTAAAATGCGATGATTATTTACCGATTATCGTATCTAACAGAGTGGCTTTTATTGATAGTAACTTTGATTGAAAAATGAAGTTGCCATTTATTGACACTAGGACACACGATATTTCTAATAGATTTGCGTTTGTTATTAATTTTAATCTGTAATTATATTTGCATTTAAAAAATGGATATAATTAAAAAAAACAGCTGTCAAAAAAGTTTTCCGTTACAAGAAATTAACAATAAGACCGAAATATTAGCTGATTCCAGCCCTTCACATCATGCTATCAAAGCATGGTCTCGAAAATTTATAGTGAACAAAGAAAATGTTTTATTGGTCAGGTCTTTACTCATTGGGAGCTCTAAAACAAATACAAAGATCTTTCAATTCTTATATTGGAGCCTTCGGTGTGAAACACTAAACTCGAAGAGAGTAGTATTACGACTAATAATCTTTATCTTAAGGTAAATATATTCAATATACTAAATCATAAAGATATTAAATCAATAAATATGTTAATCATCTCCTGATGATGCTGACATGGTTAGCGAAACCCTATTCGAGAAGTTTAAAAAAGTAATTTTGGTGTGAATGGTAAATTTGCCAGAAAGCATGCCAGTTTGTATTTATTTCCACTGTCATGTCCAGTTTCAAAAGAGACACAATCGGCAATGTCCAACCGTCCCGCTATTTAACAAAAACTTGAACTGAACTATTTCTTCAATAGCTCGCCCATTTTTCAAATTCGGATAACTGCCGAAAATGGCGTATTTCACAAACTCACAGCATTTTAGCACTTATAACGCGACACACACCTTCAACAGAACCTCACAACAGAAAATGATTTAGCTGAGTAGCATACGAAAAATATCACACATGATAAAAACATTATTTACGATCGTACTCAGAAACTTAAAGGTAAACACACAAAAAGTATCATATTTTATATTCGTTGGTACACCACTTAGTGTGTATATTTTGTCTGATTCAAAGGCCAATTTGGAGCGGTGTCTAATGCGATGGCCTGACAATATGGCAGCGATAAGAATTTCGCTGATTCGGTTCCCGCTCTCGGTGTGGATGTTTATGGCTTTTTTATAAATGTTTCTAGGTAATACTATATCTAAGGGACATAAAAAAAGTGGGGCCCCATCACTGGAGAGGAACTCCAAGACATCACATTAACCAATAAGAAAAATATATTTTGATTACTAATAAAATTATCAAAAAAGTTTCATTCTAACATGTACTTTTTTTGTTCTCCAGAATGCAAAGGGTTGTCCAATAAGATCCACCAATTCATAAAATAACGCATCCAGGAAACTTTTCTTACAATAAATCGATTGTCAATCGAGATGTGTGACACGTAGGACCGTCTTGTTGAAAGAAAACAATGTTTATATCAGTTCTGGTCAAAGATGGCTTGTTAACATATTCATATAGCGTTCAATATTAACAGTAACACGATTGCCATCATCGCCTTAAAAAAAATAATGTCCTATCACTGTCTCAGTCCAAAAACCATACCAAACAATCACTCTCAGAGGACGAATAGATAATTCCGTATCACTTGAGGATTTTCATTACGTTTTAAAGTTCTAACAATCATGTTGGAATACTCTTTCTTTGTAACTAAATATTTTAATGAACAGCTACTGTTTTTTTTAATACAAAACATTCGAAATGTTTGTAAAAATATCAACTTTTTTTGCGATATACCTATTAAAAATGAAATAATTAAGCAAAAAAGAAACCGTTAAGAAACTATTAAAGAATTTAAAAAATTGTCTTACTCTCAAATCAACTGAGAATTAGGCATGAAAAAACGAGATTTATAAATAGTTTAACTCGTTTAACAGAAGATTTCTGTAACAACCGGAACTAGTGATACTAGGTCCGACGAATATAAGGGATTGAGGTATTTTTGCGATGAATAAATGATCTTTCATGCACTTCTGTTATTAGACGATTAATTTTTTATTGCGTGTAATTGTTCGCATAAAAAAATGGATCTATTTCTTGGCATCCTCGCAACGAATCGTGGATAGCTATGCGAACGTGTTGGATCAATTCTGTGCTGTGTTCAAACAAAATGTCATCTTGCAAATGTTCCAATGAATATCCTCGGTTTAATGCGATTTCTCCGATTCTGCAAAATAAGCGGTTGATTCAGCTGGGACTTCATCACTTGAAGTGAATCTTCGCCCAGCGAGCCATTTCTTCAGGTTTGGGGAGAGAAAGTAATGCTGGGAGTCAAAACCAGGGAGTGCGGTGCCTACGAAAGCATGGAATTTTGAAACAACAACTTAAGTGCATGTGTGCAAACAACATATTTAAAAAATCTCGACCATCGTATGGGTCTGAAACTTAGCACGCCATCTAACTTATCTAAATCATACTTGACAAATATCATTACTCATCTGGTCATACTTACGCAATCTCTGTGTCAGGTTGAGTACATTTCGAACGACCCTCGTGCAGTATATTTGCTATTATAACTGTAAATCATTCCCTTTTTTGAGAAAACAAGATAAAATATAACTCTAATACACACTATTTTTCTTCAGTTTCGCAAATATGCATAAAAATAATATTAACTAAATGCGTGCTTATATAAAAGCTACGTGAAAGACCTTCATGAGCAATAACGCTGGGAACGGCGAACCTACACTCTACGAACTAATTTATCAGCCCAATTTTATATCTCGATTCAAAAATTCATTTGGACTAATACATTCTGTAGTAGAAACAGTATACGGTTCTACTTCCAGCAACCCCTTATCAGCTTTTCATGCCTAGTAGTTCATTTGCCCTGCCACCGTGCATTTGGTTTGCTTCTCTTCTTATTACTGCTGCTCTATGGCAGATAAGTTTTATATATATATATATATATATATATATATATATATATATATATATATATATATATATATATATATATATATATATATATATATATATATATATATATATATATATATATATCTCGGGCAGAAGGTTTCAATGGAAGGGAATACCGTCCGGGAGGTGGAACGACGCGTTAAATATGGCCGACAGGCATTTGGCAGGCTCAACATAGTGTTTAAGAGCAAACTACTACTTTGCCTGAAAAGAAAAGTCTTTGATGAGTGTGTTCTGCCCGTTATGACATACGGAAGTGAGACCTGGACACTCATATCACACTCAATTCAAAAACTTCGAGTAGCACAGAGGGGAATGGAAAGATTTATGCTTGGTATTACTAGACGGGATAGAATGATCTCCACATGGATCAGAGAACAAACGAAGGTGAGTGACATCATTGAAATAATAAAACAATTGAAAGGAAGTGGGCAGCCATCTAGCGAGGCGATGGGGCGAAAGATGGACCAGGGCGGTTCTGGACTGGATACCGCTTGATCGCAAACGTCCACGGAGAAGAAGGAAAACACGATGGACTGATGACATTATTAAGTATATAGGATCCGAATGGCAGAGGAGAGCTCAGGACCGCGAGAGTTGGAGGCATGCTGAGGAGGCTTTCATCCTGCAGTGGATTGATACGGGTTGATGATTATATATATATATATATATATATATATATATATATATATATATATATATATATATATATACATATATATATACATATATATATATATATATATATATATATATATATATATATATATATATATATATATATATATATATATACATATATATATATACATATATATATATACATATATATATATATATATATATATATATATATATATATATATATATATATATATATATATATATATATATATATAAATATATACATATATACATATATACATATATACATATATACATACATATATATATATATATATATATATATATATATATATATATATATATATATATATATATATATATATATATATATATATATATATATATATATTTTCGATTATATCGATTAAAGCATACCAATAATTCCTAAAAATTTATTGACTACCACAATATAAACAACTTTATGTAATAATGCTAAAAAAAAAATCTCGTCAATAATAAAAAATGTGAAAAAAATCTGAATAAAAAAAAAACACTTTAAGCACATTAAAAAGATGCCCTCGAAAAAAAATACTAGTTTCGAGCTAACCTAAGAATCACCTTATGTTATGTTAAAATGAATCAGTTAGCTTTTTTAACAAAAATACATATTAATGTATCAAAAAAAAAAAAATAGGAGGAAACGATAATTATATGAACAAACAAAGTCAGCTTAAGATTACGTCCTCTCAATATGAGAGACATAAACATTTAAACATCCTATTTGCACCTACTATTCTCCATATCCAATTAGTTAAGTTGGTTATCTCAATAGTGTGACGGTTAATTTAAAAATAATCTTGAAATCTCAACACTTTTTTGATGATCGGTGAAACTCAGTTTAAAATTGTCCTATTTGAAAAAAAAAATAAAATTGTAATATGCTTGAGTATTCTTACGAATAAATCCCTGCAACCCTGTTAAAACTATTAGGTGTATACCAAACATTTTTGTCTTTTTCTTCTGCAATCTTTATTAATTACTTCCTAATCCTACTGAAGAAGAACCTGCAGAATAACGTGAAGATCAAGCAGTAAAAAAGGCAAAAACGTTAGCACACATCTAATAAAACTATTATTTCACCCCAAATCAGCTCCCAAAAATAAAATAATGAGTGAATATATCCTATTTGTTTTGTATCAATGTTGGGAAAACCTAGGTCTTGTGTAATGTTTGACTAGATTATCACTAACGGTTCTTAAAAAAAAAATTAAAAAAATAAATATAAAAATACCAGTTCAAGTCTAAAACGTAACGTAAAGACGAGAGTGATTCGTAAAAAAAACCTTAAATGTAAAATATTTCTTAAAGTACCAATTGCAGGAGTCAAAAACAGAACAGTCAGAGTACTTCATACCTTCCATGATGTTCTGCACTTCAAGAAAGATTCTACAAGATAAAGTTCACACCAACCAACTTCAAAATATCGACGAGCTAATGCTTGCAACTTGAGAGCAATGTTATTTTAGTACTGAATAGAAGTAAACTTGGATCCAAGCCAAGAAAACGAAAAAAATTATAAGAAAACCTGAAAACTGCAAAAATTATGATTAGTGCTTCAATCTAGGTAAGACATCTGTATAACAACTCTGGATTCAATAATAAACAGTTTCTCTTGTGGTAATGTACGCCTTATTCGCCAAACATCATCCCCAGTGAATCTTTTTTGAATTTCAAATTAAAAACTGCCTAAGGAGGGATCTGAATCAAAAGAGAAATCTGCGGCCGAGGCTCACCGAACACTTATGCTGAAGTCGCTATGAGTGAAAGAAACGTGTCGTGAGTGGTATCAACGCTTCAAGAACGGTGATTTTCACGTCGAAGTTCGGCATAGCGGTGGAAGAGCGAAAGTTTTTGAAGGTGAAGAATTAGAGGCATTGCTTAATGAAGACTCGTGTCACAACAAGCACAATGGTGACTCAACAAGCAATTTCAAAACGTCTCAAAGACATGGAAATGACCCAGAAGCAAGGATATTGGGTGCCAAACAAGTTGAAACCGAGAGATGAGAGAACGTCGTTTGTTTACTTGTGACCACTTGCTTGAAAGGTAAAAACGGAAGGGATTTCTTCATCGCATTGTGACTGACATTTTGAACTTCTCCCTCGCTCAGCACTTCACCCACCTTCGATCTCGCATCGACAGATTAGCACTTATTCCGGCCCATGACTCACTTTTTGCGATGAAAAAAATCAGGACTGAAGATGTATAAACTGGTTATGTCGGATTTTTCGCCTTCATATACTCACCATGGTACCGATGAGCAACGGAATTAAAAACTCAAAAAATGAGTTGGGCTCATTGAAAACAATGGCCTATATTTTGATGAAAACCTATAGGTATATATTGTTTAAACAGTGAATAATTAAATACTTCAAAAACGTACACCTAAGTAGTTCAAAGAATATCTCCTCAAGAGCATACTCTGTAGTTATACAGTGTTATAATATAATACTTATATAATACTCTGTGTGTATTGGTTTGAAGATGGTTGGGGCACATCAAGCTCATGAACGTTTATCTTTGCCTACCATATACATACAAGCAAAATAACAAAATAAATTTAAGGATTCCATTTGAATCACCCTCGAATATGTTGACTCATTTCTTCTAGCACCGTCGTTTCCATATATATTTAGGAATTTCCTCTACCAATTGGAAACGGATGCGCCTCTGTATTAACAACAAACTTGTCCAGGTCTAATAATTTCGGATCATCGCTAAACAACAAATACAAATACTTCAACGTTTCGCTGAGAAAGAACGACTCCATCATATCTTTTGGTCGAACGTTTCCTGCATTTTTTACATTACTTATTGAAGTATATCCGTTGACTACTTTGGTGTATTTTTCAAAACCCTACAAATCGATACCATAAAGGAAAAACTCGTTAAAAGTTACGAGTTATAAGAATACCTGGAAAACTTCCCATCCCCAATCTTGATAAGTCATATTGCCTGTAAACTGGTACATGTACCATAAACTTTCTATGAATTCAGGTCGTAAAAGATTGTGCGCATCATTGGCTTTCACATACATATCGTTGGAATTTTCACCCTATAAAGATTTAAATAACTGAATATCTTGTTTATTTTCTACAAAACACCAAATCACTTGTTTGTAGTCTCTCGGCGTACACAACATGTCGGAAAACTACTAGCGCCATCTAATGAAATAATACATAATATGAAAGCTGTATATCTCATCTATAAAACGAAACTGCCATCATTAGAATCGATTAACGATCCTCCTCACTCACGTTCCTCCCCTAAATGAGGACCAAGAAATTGCTAGCGTGAAACATTGCAAAGGCCTTATTAAAACCGCCAGACTTAACTGCACATTACCGGAATCGATTGTAACTGGTGATGAGACTTTGTGCCTCAAATTCGATCTTCAAACATAGTACCAACTTGCTACGTGGAAATTCCCAAGCTCTCCGATATCGAAAAATAGCATTTTTAGAAGTCACGGGAGAAGACAATGTTGATATTGAATATTATCTGGGTGTTATGTAATGTTATTTGTGGGAAAGAATCATTCAAGTGAGGACCAACTATCGAGCGCGATTTTTGGCGCGAGTTTTCGGCGAAAAAAATAAGTGTGAGTACTTCAACATCATCCGTATTCGACTGATTTATCTCCGTGTGACTATATCTTGTTTCCGAAACTCAAACGGGCCATGAAAAGAAAAATTTTATGACAACGTTACACATGTCCAAGAAGTCGTGACGAAGGTCATTATGTTAACATTGGTTGAACGTGTCGAGCGGTGTATTAATACGGAAGGAATGTATTTTGAAAAAAAAAATTATTTTGGTATAACTACTAATTGTTTCTTTTTTAATTTGAAAAGTTTTCGTACACTGTGTACATTTCCGTGATCATCATCACCAGAAAATTCTCAAATATCTGATTTCACCTCAGCTTGAAGAAAGATACGACGAGAAACCACAAATAATTTTGGTGTTGCATGATACATCTAATCTAAAAAATGTCATCGATTCACAAACCTGAATATTAAAATAAGTTATCTCTGGAGCTAAAAACGTAGGCTGTTGTGCATAAGTTTGATAACAAGTAGTCGTAAGTTCCTCAGCTAACTTCATGTGCGAGCTGGGTAAACCATTGTGAACACCTGAGAAGATCATGAAGATTACCAAGTAATTTTCGGAAAAAAAATAATCGACAGGATGACAAAAAATTGTGGAAGCAATATTTGAGAATTCTTAGGTACTGTATATAATCCTACATAAACTGCATAAAAAATAGCTGAGCTTTTGCTTCAGGAAAAAATATTTTTACAAGTAGTTACAACTTTTGAGGCCCAGTAGTTCTTTTGTCTTTGGTCTAACTCTCTTTCTGTTATCCCCTATTTGCCATCCATGATTTTCCTTGGTATTCATCATTCTGGCATTTTCTCACCCATATCCAAGTCATTGAACATACATATATAGTCTACAACATCCAGATATTTGTATAATGCTTGAATGAGCCTGATCTTTCTATTTCTTTTATTCACGCAATGTTCCAAAAATTGTTCTTAATACTATTTGTTCAAATACTGCAAGCGTCTCTTGTTTTCTTTGAGAGTTCATGTCTCGCAACCAAATGAGAATTTTATATATCTTGACTGATTTTCCTCTGTGAGTTTGGATCTTAGAATAGACTGCATGGAGCACAGCATACTCTGTTTAATAGTAGTTGTAAAACTGACTGATGAGTTTAGTCAGATGGTAAGTCTAGTGATATTCCAGGATCACAATTAAGAAAAAACATTCTAATAGGTGTTTCAGTTATTAATGTCGATTTTGTTAAAAGTTGGTGTTACTAATACATTTATTGGTATAGACTAATGACGTCTATAGCGTTTTGGAGTATAAATATACGCCATTACAAGACAGTTCATTATTAATTGTCACTGTCCAAAAAAATATAGTTTTCATAACTTTGAATGTGTTTTACCAAAGTTTGGATATTTAGAGTGAAGTTTGGAAGTTTAAAGTGACCTTATTTTAATAATAACTCATTGTTTTCAGTTAATTAATTAAGAATTGACATAAAAAAATATATTTGCTTCCAGAACTTATTACCATCATGCATAAAATGAACAAACCTAATGCTAGAGTGCCTGGTAAGTAACAAGTTAAGTGATCCATCTTTGGTTTGAAGTCTTTAGCGCCCCCTAGTAACTCTCCTATAAACAAGAAGCCATTGGGTACAGTTCTTTTTGTCAAATGTTTCTCAACGCCTTCTATGGCTTCTAGATAATCATTTTTCAAACTATTTTTAAAGAAAAACACATCAAAAACCCTCTCGAAGTCTCACACATCCAACTTACTATTCTATAGATTTCTCAGACTGAACCCACTGCTTCAGTAAATACTCATAATAACTGTCACCTCTTGCACCTAATGTTATCGTGGAATAAGTCCTGAACTGACCAGTATTTGCATTAATAAATATAGGAACTAAACCATCAGTTTTCTCAAGTTTGTGAACTATCTGGGAAACTTTGGACACAACATTCTACAACACCAGCACAATTATATCAAAAAATATAAAAAACATTTTTTACCTCATATTTAGGATTATCAGTCAACCAACTTAAATATCTAAATTCCAACTGTATAGTAGTTACTTCAGAAGTACTACTGTCTAGAGACCATTTGGGGGCATGAGCCTTTCTTGTAAATAAATTAACATCTGAAAAAGGTATACCAGACTCACTATCAAAACAGGGAAGCAACCTATCAGCCAAATCAGTCTAAAAAACACCACTTTAAGCTTTACAAGGCTATAAATTAAAATGGTAAATACTTGCAGCCTTTTTTAAAAACATATCATCTTTTGAAAAATGATAAACACTAAGAAGTCCACCCAAAACCCTAATAGTAACTTCAAACAAGTTCACATCTCTGTTTACATCAAAATTTAGATGTTTGTCCACCCAATTCCTTGCCTCAGCATATTCTAATCAACACAAAAGGTAAAGAGTCAATTAAAACTAAAATATTTTATTACTTACCATTTTTTAATCCCATTATATACATGGTATCTAAAGAATCAACAATGCTTAACCCGAGGCCAAACCAGTCATGATAACCTTCAGAAATTGGTTTGAGATGGTCATGACCCCATGCAAATTGCTTATATCCTTTCCAGGCATGTTGAAAAGCTTTTTTAACTGATGTTTGTCTTGCTGTGCTGGCTTCTAACAAAAGAAAACATAACTATGAACTCAAACAAAGGTCATTTCAGTAAAATATTGTTCATACCTGGAAATATAATCACATTTTTTGGTGGCTCTATTACTTGATCACTGTCCACTTTATTGTTAACTTGCGCCCCTTCAGGATCTTCCAATACTTGGTTTTCATTATTGTTATCAATGCCAGGTTCTACAGCATCTCTAGGATCATTTCTGATGTTTCCTAAAGTGGCTTTTTCAATATTTTTTTCTGAATTTTCTACAGATATAACCGCTACTTTAGGTTCTATTGACACTAGGTAGAAAATGGTAATAAAAAAAATTAGACAGGCCATGTAGAATGTACTTTTTTGGCATTTTGAAAGCTGGTTCCATTGCTAAAATACACAATAATGGACAATAACACTGCACACGTTCATACTAAATAAAGAAAATATAACACACCCTTTTTAAATTAAATGGTTTTTTTCGGTCGAAGAGATAATCTTGGGATACGTTAACAGTGACGTGGTCTCCTCGCCCGAACATATCAGCAATCACTACACTTCGATTACATTTATCATTCTGATAAATAAGTATTTTATAGCATCGATTAGCTATTTGATTTTAGAACTTAAATTCATAACAAATTAGAAGCGACACGTTTGACAGCCATCATACGGATCCGTCAACTTCTTCTTTTTTCGATAACCGGACATTAGTTTAATGCGCCGCGAAATAGTTTCTAACCTCACTTATTGAGATTTGTTTATAAGTTTGTATTTGGGTGCATTTATTAGTTAAAAATTGAGTTATATTTAACAAAATGTTAGCTACACAAGGAATAAATCAATCAGGAATCCCTGATAAAATGTGGCAGCCTCCTTTTGTACAGTTTGAAACAACGTAAGTAGATGTTGTTGGTGTTTGTTAGCATTTGAGTTAGTTTGTTTATTAGCATGGGAGAGTTTGTTGTTGAGCTTTACTGGAAACATGCACCACAAACCTGTAGAAATTTTGCAGAGCTTGCCAGAAGAGGATATTACAATAATACTGTTTTCCATAGAATTATTAGAGATTTTATGATACAAGGAGGAGATCCAACAGGTTAAATTTGAGAACATCCCATGATTTCAAAAATTATAATTCTTGGATTTTAGGTACTGGAAAAGGTGGAATGTCAATTTATGGGCAAACATTTAGAGATGAAATCCATCCTGAGCTTAAACACAGTGGAGCAGGAGTTTTATCAATGGCAAATTCTGGTCCAGATACTAATGGTAGTCAGTTCTTTATAACCCTATCACCTACACAATGGCTGGATGGTAAACATGCAATATTTGGAAGAATACATTCAGGTATATTAATAACAAACCTTCATTTGAATTAGGAAAATAATTATAGTTGTAAATTATATAGGTATGCAAGTTATTAAGAGAATAGGACTAGTTGAAACAGACAAAAATGATAGGCCTGTAGATGAAGTTAAAATACTAAGAGGAAAGGTTCTAAAGAATTAATAAAAATAAATTGATAAAAACTGAAGGTATATTTATTATTGATTTCAACACCCTATATGTCTTTTAGAAATAATTTCAAATATAAAAAAATGCAAAAAATATTATTTTCCAAAAATAAAAACTAAAACATAGATATATTCTACTATAAAAAATATATATCCAGAAAACTTTATGAGAAATATGGCATCATAACTGCTAATAAAGAACTTATATATACTTTATGTAGTGATTTATAGCCAATTGCAAGTGTTTTTATATAAAAACATTCTTTTTTTATAACGTAATTCTAATATATGGAGGTATTAACAAGTTAATCTAATATGGAACATTCGAAAAAAGGTATGATACACTTTCTCCATTGTGTGTTCGTCTCACAGCCTCAGCAAACATCATCGACACGTCTATACACTGGAAAAACATTGGGATAATAATGTACCACAGGAAACTGTCAAAGTAAACATACTTGTACTTTGGAGCATTGTTTCATATGCTCATCTTGGGGAATTGTGTTGGTCACTACGACAGCTTCGAAGCACGCGTTGTTTATCCTGCTGATGGCAGGCCCTGAGAATATGCCATGAGTTAAAATAGCATAGACTTTGGTCGCTCCTGCTTCCATCAGTTTTTCTGCGGCGTGGCAGATTGTACCGCACGTGTCAGCCATGTCATCTACTAAGATAGCCACTCTGTCTTTGACATCTCCTACCAGTACCATAGAAGCAACCTCGTTGGCCTTTTTCCTGTATTCACACATTTCAAAATAATTCATATTATACAGCTATGTTTATATGACATTTATTATTATTACTAAAATTATTATTTAGTCTAAATGAAAGGTAATGCTTTTATTGTAGCGAGATATTAAAGGGGAGGTTTTTTTTCAAATATTTAGGATACGATAGAATAATACTGCCAAAATAGGTTAGGGTTCCTCAGTCTAAGAAATTTGGTCAGTATTTGCAATATACAGGCAGATATTAAGACATGTTATTTGAATATATAACCAATAATACACAACAATAAAAGTTTCTTTGATCTCATCTATTTTCTGGTCAGTTTTTTTTTGTGGCACCGAACTCTTACGAATAGAAAGTCTGTCTGTCAAAATTGTCAAGAGTTACTTTGGAGCTACTCACTATTACCTGACCTTTGGACGCTTGTCTGAAGAATAAACACACCTATTCCTACAACTATCAGAGGCTATATTATTCTAGAAACTCACTGAAAAAATATAAAATTATAGGGATCAGTCAGCCAAGCATATAAATTCAATAAATGTAGAAACCATGGTAAACAGAGCGTAAACAACTCAAGATGGCAGTTAATTCAATTCTTCTATTGGAACCTTTGGTGTGAAGCACTAAACTCAAAGAGATTTACCACTAAACACCAAATAAGTTTTTTTAACGTCTTAACGCACGTTTCACTAACCATATTAGCATCATCAGGAAATGATTCAAACTCGGAAAGTTTTAGAGTATAGTTTATGGCAATTAGTGTACCTTTTTCAATTTTCAAATTAAGACACAGTTTCATTTTGACACGATAAAAACCGTACAAATATAAATAGTAATCCTTATAATCTAAAATGTACCTTTCTTTGTGAATTAAGGCAAATTCCACGTTCAATCTATCGGCGATAGATGTCACTCTCTTAGCACCGCCTGCATCAGGGGACACAATAATACTGTTCCTCCATTCTGCTATGTTTTCCTTAATCCATTTCAATACCGCTGGTTCAGCATACCTTCATCAAAGATATATTTTTGATAAATAAATAAAAACAATGGGCTTTGGTATTGTTTTGATTTAACTCACAGGTTATCAACTGGAATGTCGAAAAAGCCTTGGATCTGTGATGCGTGAAGGTCCATGGTGATGATGTGGTCTGCACCGGCCACCGACAACATATTGGCAACCAATTTAGCTGAAATTGGGGCTCTGCTCTGTTCGGAAAAATACGAAAAAATGAAGGGATTTTAAGAACATTTTAACGAATACCTATACATAGTATGTCGGAAAAATAACGGAAAATAAAATAAAATTAGTTCTTTTTTTCCAAAATTATTATTTTTTATTCAAAATACATCCCTTCCGCATCATTACACCGCTGGACACTTTCATCCAAAGCTAGCATATATTTTTTCATGTTGTTTTTCGGAATCGCTTCAATGACCTTCGTCATTGGACTTGTGTCGGCTTCTTGGACTTGTGGAACACTGTCATAAAATGTTCCTTTCATGGCCAGTCTCAGTTTAGAGTACAGGAAATAGTCACACGGAGATAAATCAGGCGAATACGGAGGATGTTAAAGCACACAGACTTTTTTTCGCTAAAAATTCACGAACAGCGATGATCCTGTGAAACACTGTCTTCTCTCGTGACTTTTGGATACGCAGTTTTTTCGATTTCGGAGAGCTTGGGGATTTCCACCTATAACTTTGGGGTTTTGTTTGAGGATTGTACTTGAAGCATCCAGTCTCATCACCAGTTACAATTGATTCCCGGAATTTGCAGTTTCGCCTGGCTGTTTTAATAAGGTCCTCGCAATGTCCAAAGCGAGCAATTTCTTGGCCAATCTCATTTATGACGCAAGAAACAAATCGGGCACAGACGGTTCCGTTTGTTTAAATCCTTTAGAAAAATTCCGTGAATCTTGTATTTGTCTTTGGTCGTATTTAATTCCTCTGTTACCCATCTCACAGACGAATTCGCAAAGTTGGCGATCATTTTACGCATTTTTAATTTCAAGCGTTCTAAATAACTTGACAATCTGTTTTATAAAGGAGATATACAGCTTCCAGATTACATATTGTTTCAATAGATGGTGCTAGTAGTTTTATTTACATTTAAAATGTCTCGTTTTTTCGACATACTGTGTAGTGACATCATTCATGCCTCACCTGCTCAATCCGCATGGGTTATCTTAAAAGAATTTTTTGTCTTACAGCCTTCCAGACAGACCTCGTATGAATAAAATTAATGAAAAATCGCCCCAATTTTAGATGCAAAAAATGATATGACAATTTATTAAACTACACTCGATGTCAAAATGTTAAGACACACCATAGAAATTTAAAAAAAAATAGACAATATTAAAATAAATTATTAATATTAAAATAAAAATTAGATATAATAAAGTTTTATTCTTGTTTATTTGTGTCCTTTTATTTGTTTCAAATAAAAGTCAAATTATTGGAAAGGGGAAAAAGTTTAATTGACCTTGATCAGAATATAAAATTATTGGTAAATATTTACTTCTTTTAGGCGCCAAAATGTTAGACATACTTGTTTATATTTGAGATTTCTTAATCCTTTAGAGGTTTTATCACAATATATCCCTATTTTCAATTTGAATAGAAAAAGTTAAACAATTTTATGCATTACAGGAAAAATCAAGCGTTTTTCAGAAGATGACAAATGTTTTCGTTACATGCAGACGAGATGACTTGTAGGGATATAGAACGCCGATTAAAACTTAGTGTTTCATCAGTTGCCAACTTGATTCGGTTCGCCCAGACATACGGTAAGGAAACCCCCCCCCCCCCCCCGCGCTCTGCATCATATTTTTAACCCCCTACTTAATATTATGTCACAGAACCTGATCTTTCCCCAAATGAACGATTAATTTTCTTATTAGTACTAACAGAAAATTATTCCTCAATAATGTCATTTATTTATAATATTTTTTGTTATTAACAAAAATCGAAATTCGACTTTTACAAGTCCAATTTCAAACGTTTCGTCACGTCACGTCACGTTTGTTCGCCCCCCCCCCCCCCCCCCCACGACACGTAATCAATACCACCCCCACCCCACTCCCCCATCTTTTGTGTACGTATTTTATGGACGGCCCAAATCATCGATCAACTGGGAGGCCGTTTGCACTATCAACAAGAGAAAAAACAGTCCATCTAAGAACTGCATCGAATTCCTGTAAGACTGCAATTGGCGAGGAAGCTAAAGTGGTATTTAACTAGTTTATAATGAATCAAGACAATTTACAAATATGGAAGATTTGAAAACTGCTATTCACGGGAAGAAATTCCACAATAAACAATAAAATAGTTTTATGATTCATTGCCAAAAAGAATTTTTGATTTCATAAAAGGTGGTGGAAACAACAAACTATTAAAAATTAATTTCAATTATTTCTTGTGGGTATCGTACCATTGAATTGTTTCGTTTTTTATGTTGTATGTTAAAAATGCAACAGTATGAATTAACCACAACGATAAAGCTAAAGTTAGTATCAATTCATTTCTCGAGTCAGTATGGCCGAGGTCGGACAAGCTCACTATTTACCAATGTGTTTAAGTCATAATCATACACTATTGACTAACCATCGAAAAATCCTTACCAGTGGTCGATTGTGTCAACCTTCAAACGCCTTGTGTCAAAATTTTATGACATTCTGTCTACTAGTGTCTGAGTTTTTATGCTTTAAGTGACGCTACTTTTGTTATTTTCAAAATAATGAAAAAAATTTCGTGTGTTGATTATGAGTTATTTTTTGATAAAGAAAAATTCCGTTGAAGCAAAACAATGACTTGATAAACATTACCCGGACCCTTCCTCAGGGAAATCAACCATAATTGATTGGTATGTTAAATGGACATCTCGATATGGACGTCCAAATGAGGTGAATACATCAAACATCAGAAAAATTCACAAAGCCGTAAAGTAAAGCTGCAGGAGATAGCTAATGTCATGAAGATATCGAACGAAAGTCTACACATTTTACATTGCCATACATCCAAAATCCAAACAAGCTATGTACTCACAAAAAATAATTGAAATGAATTTATAAAAATTTTGGCGCAATAGATATTTTCGTAACTTGAAATCATGGCGCACGCCCTTACATAAAACGATTTATTCACTTTTCTTTTTAACGAGTTCGGTCTCCATTCATCAAATTTGTATCAATCTGATATTTATCAATTATCAAAAAAATATCGTTGGGCTAAATGTATTGAAATCTAGACAGATTGATCGAAAATATACTGATATAGAAATGTGAACACTCAGTATACAGATAATTTTTTGAGAAAGGTATATCAAGTCAAGGGTATAAAATGATACAATTTTTTTTCATGTTGGGCGTACGGTTTTTTTCTAGGCCACAATTGCTTGTTTAATTTTTATTATCCAACATTCGGATTGTATTGCATTTATATGGATAATTTAACATGCCCAGAGAGAGCAAATATTTCATTACTAAGCCATTAGGCTCAATGATGGCCGTTAACCCGATACGAGTAGGACCTTAGCCATGGCTATTAGTTTTGCTGAGACATTGCTGAAGTATTATGGGTTTTATAGTAGCTCAGATAACCCAGCTTAGATCTATGTTCTTTTGTATGCTGGGCATTTAAGGTCGGGAGGATTGGTACACATGGTCCATGCGACTTTTTGGCGATTATCTTCCTCACAGCTCAATTTGTTTTTTCACGCCATTTGGATATGTCGTTTGAAGTCATTTCCCATTTGGACACGCTTGACATAGACTTCTTAAAATACGATTTTATAACGTCTTTATATCTTCTTTTTAGACATTCCAGATTTCCTTTTGTGTTCTTTTATTCGTTATAGAGCAATAATCTAAGCATCTCAGACGAACTTTCATGATCTGGGATTCTATGCTCAAACTGTTGGTTGATTCCTCCACATTGATCTGATAGTCTTGTCATTTTATTCTCAAGATTTTCCAGAGGCCGCCTTGATGAAATGGCTTTAATTGTTTTATTTGCTTCCAATACAGAATCTACGATTCAGCTCCATGCAGAAGAGTGGGAATTATATAACTATATATAACCTCTACTTGCAAGTCGGCAGAGCAGAAAATTTACTTTCCAAAAACGGGAAGCATACTGCTTCTTCCAGTGGTTAGCCGTTCACAACATCAGCCATCTCTTTATCCCTGTTTGCAGGCGTTTATTGTAATATTTGCGTTTTTTGTTAATTAATTTTTAGACCTCACTAAATAAGTCCAGTACCGTTTGCAACGCCGATACACCATGCTCTGTAAGCGCACAGTCATCCTATATGATATCGCAACTGAATGCGGCGGCAATTTGCTTCTGACATGATGCAGGATAGCGGCAACAAACATAGAAAGAAGCGTCGGGGCGATAACACAGCCTTACTTAATGCCAGTTTTAATGCACAAAAGTCTCAGTTTCGCTCATTTGTCAAAACTTTTGTATTCATGCCATCAGAAGTGCCATCATGTGCACCAGTCTATGCGGGCATCCTATGATGTCCAAGAGCTTCCACATTATGTGTCAACGGAGTCAAACGTTGATTTTGACAAATCCACGATCTACATGGACCTTTGACAAATTCACGAATAGGCTTTTATTTTGCCCTCTGTATTTTTCTTGTATCTGACATAGCAAGAATATCACATCCCCTGTTCCACGACCTGCTCCGAATCCACATTGACTCCCCGGCAGTATTGGTTCAATAATACCAGTCAGTCTATCTAGTATGATTCTAACCAGAATCTTTCCTGCAGCAGGGAGCAATAGACTCAATAGGGATGCACAAAGAGTACTGAGATGTGGTCACACTTGCTTTCAAGGACGAGTGAGACGTGCCAGAGAGAACTAAAGAACGTCAGAATAGCTATCTTGGACTTGCTTTAGAGGGTGTTTTGCCACGACAAGAGCATTTAAGTACCAATAATTTGCAGAATTTTTTTCTCATTTAATTGTAGTTAGTTCCAGGATTGGAATAAGCCTACGCCTGAACAAGATAATTATTCTGAAGGTGAAAAAATTCATTCGAGAGATAATGCCGTTTTGTATAGTATTTGTAAGACTTAAATGATGAAGAACCTCCGGGGATGAGGAATAAGAGGCATTGTGGAAAAAAAATCTCCATCGTACTATAAAATGACCACCACCGCGTTTAACTGTGTTTAGAATGTCCTCTCCATGAAGCCTAGTGTTCTTTCTCCGCCATAATGTTAAAATAATGGCTGACTTAAAAACTTCAAATTTGTTATCGAAAAAAATATTTTGCCAGAGCATCTAGAGCCTTGTCTTTATATTTTTGTGCGACCTCTAGTCTTTTTCGTATAATAATTTCATTGAACACCTTCGTCATGGAGGACATTCTTTATTGTTTGAGATGTAACGTTCTTCCCTGAGTGCGTTTCAAAGGGAGCTGTTGGACGCTCTGTGTAAGTTTTTTTAAGGCGTCTCTGACAATGTTCCGTTGTTTCCTGGCAGTGAGTACTAGAGGACGACCTGGGACTTTTTTTCAATTGTTCCTTGCCATTTCGATTTTTTCAAATAATATACTACATTGTAGGAAATAATAGATTAAGTTGTCTTCCAATTTTCTATAACTCTTTCCAGCACAGTATTGTGTTGTTTACATCGAAGCAATCCCTATGCCAAGTGTACAAATACTTTCTTTACAGTTCATAATAACACTGACAAATTAATTGTGCGATTGATATTGATTGAAATAACTTTGTTTTCATGTCATGTACGTTCCTGTTATATTCACAAATAAAAAAATTAAAATGAAACAAAGAAAAACATCAAAATTAACCGAATTAAATCAATAAAAATATTAAGTAACATTACCAAAATTAATAACAAATACGTCTAGTTTAAAACGAATAAAGTTTTGATCCTTTTAATAGAGGTCACCGACAAAGAGCTCCCCCATGAACTGCGGAAGTTTCATCACTTTTTTGTTATTTTCAGATTTGCACACGACCTACCGATATGTAAGTTTATCATTCGTAATTAATCATACTAATAAACTAATTAAATGTATATTTCCCCTTGTTTTTCTTTCTTTTTTTTGTGGAACAGTTAGGCAAACAAACATGCTGAAATGTATTGAATAAACAAACATGCAAGCAAATGATTATTTTGTAATCATATGTGAATTATCTCCCAGTATTTGTGAATGCGATGTCGACACATATCAAAATGAATGACGAATATGTTGGAATTAAAGCCCCCGGGCGACATTCAGCCAATTATGAATATTTTACCCTAAATTTCCATTCGATAGATTTCCATTTTTCGATGTGGCGATCCTTGTCAGTTTCCAGATTCTAAAAATACAACTACATTTATACCTACTTCATGATTCGTGGCATTGGATGTACAAATTAATTCGATGTCTTTACTTTACGTGTTTTAGAGCTCCAAATACAAAATGTTTAAATAAAATAATGAGAAATATTTTCGGTTTGCCATTTGGAAAGAAACACGACGCTGTAGACGGTTTCTCCACTCTTCATAGCAGTGCTGGAACTCAGACACTGGAACCACCTTTAGCTGATCGGTTGCGGCCTATTCAATGTTCTCCAATGTTCCAAAATGGTGTTCTATGAGGTGAATTTTCAATAATGGGAAAATGAAAAATTAACTATAGCCAATTTATTGAAGAAAGGAACTAAACCCAAACATTCATGCATGTTGCACGTGATCGTTACAAGACCGCACTAAGAACTGTCCTCTTTTTGGGTGGGGTAAACCTAATCAACACAATAACTTCATCAACTGTGTCCGTATCAGACATTTTGTGGAAACAAAATACAATTATAACAAATACAATACATTAATAACAAAATACAATAAATGAAAAAACTCAGGGCAGTGTATGAGTTACTGCCGCCAACCCTGTGTTTCTGACGAACGGAAACCTGCCTATCATCGGGGTTTCCATTTGTGGTTTAAATCGGCTCGACCGATTTCGACCAATAGGCGCTCAGCGTTTCTGGCTAAAATATCACGTGCTGATTACGCGTTGGTCATTGTTTATGTCGACTGCCTTTCTTCGGTGAATAGACTTTAGGACTCAAGTCTGTCTAATAAGGGGCTACTGAGCTATAGTGATGTTTTTACTTGTCAAACACTCGTTAATTGAAATCGCTGTGTGATGCAGTACCAATAAGTTCTTGATGTTCTCAAACCATTGAACCTTTTTCGAAGTCTTTCAAGAACTTAACTTGATAAAAATGCTGGTTTACCGTTTCGCATTGAGGATCCCCTGGCTATCAAAAAGGCAAATCAGCATGTTTTTGATATTTAGTTTGCTCATTCTGGCAGGAAAACAAGACCGCGGAGATATCACGTCGAATAAGCTTGAGCTGGGCAGCCTAAAACCTAAAAACAAGCCTAAAACGAAAAACTTGCGATACATCCTCCGGGTTATAATATATAGTTTAGAGACGATGACACTGACTGATGAGGAGTATGATAAGGCTCAGAAAAGGGCCAAGATTGGCGTTAGTCTCCGCCACACGAAGCAGAAGGAGACCGCAGAAAAGATTAGCGGGAAAAGGGTGTGTACGGACTGCCCAAAACAGAGACAAATAGAGGATGCTTGAAGAGGCCTTTGTCCAGAAGTGGATAGGTTGGTACTGATTCGATCAAATGGCCTGTTTTGGCCCTGGTGTTCTTTTGATCTTGCGATATGTTGGCCAGCACCATTTTCATACCCAGATCATTAGCCAAAATCTGACGAAACATTGTGTGGGTTAAATTTAACTCTTCGCCGATCATTATGACCGTCGACCGATGATTGAAGATCCCGAATGCTGAGGACGTCATCAGTTCTTGAAATCGAATGTGTTTCGCTGTGATGTTCAACTTCAATCGAGTCTCGGCCTTCTGAGAATCCCTTAAACCACGTGAACCCTGGAACAAAACTCCATAACGCACCACAAATAGCACTAAAAAAATCCGATTCACGAAAATAATTGTGTGCCAGAGAAGTGTTGCCAGATCGAATGCTAGGGCACCAGTCTCATTATTTTATTTACACACCTGGTATACTGAGGAGTTAAATAAAAATGCAACGCTACCAAATATACCATTTATTGAATTTGTAGCATTTGTGTTTACCATGACTGTATTATGTAAGGATACAAAAAAATCAATAACTTCCACTCAAATTTGATCCAAAAAATATGTATAGGACTACCACGGTTATTGCCACACTCTGTAGCTCCGCGAGACATGAATTAAATTAGATAATCTATGTCTTCATGGAGAATAGACTCACCGATAAAGTAAATAGAGTTGGTATCCCATTCAATTGTAGCTATTCTAGCGGGCTAAATAGGAAACATCCACCAAGGGCGATAAGCACGCATCCCCTATGGTAAATAAATGTAGATTAACAGTCATCCCAGAAAAAATCCTACTCGCAGCTCTAAAAATTTTCATATCGATTGCATTCAGCGAGAAGCCCAAGATGTTCGTCACGGTTTTGGATACTTTCAGGTCGACCAGAGGCCCATACTCGTGCATTGATTCTCAAACATTATTAACCATGTCTTCATAAACGTAAAAGCAATAATGTCGAATATCCTCGTTATTGCACGAAAACTTAAATCTACGTCCTTCAAAGCAACAGATCGCCTCTGCAAATGCGGATAAGTTTTGCATTCAACATATACAATATGAATATACTTTTATGTTGCACTGTCTTTGTTTTCCATAAAACACTTGCAAACATGACGGTTGCATTTGCAACAGCAGTCAATGGAAGCAAGTGATTTCGTAGTATGACAAAACTCGACCACATGTCTCAAAAGGCAACGAACGTACGTTTGTAGATTGAATTAGAAAAATGTTGGCACATACGGCTTATTCACCATATCTTGCTTCGTCTGATTGCTACAGATTTCCGTCGCTTCAAGCTCAACATTACCTGGGTTCTTTTATTTTTCTTTATCATTATCTTTTCATGCTGATTTTTATTAAACGAAAAGAAAATGGTATGTGAAATCATGTGAATATGGAAAACAAAAATGATCAAAGTTATTGAAAATAATAGAGAAAATAATAAGAGTGTCAGAACTTTGAAACGTAACAGCGGCAACACTGTAATGTAAATGTCACTCATAAACTGTTGTGTTCAATGTTATGTGTCAATTCGCCATGGAAAGATATATGATATACGAAATGGACTCCAGAGCGGTTAGAAGATGACTGCGATAAATAATCTTTTCCGACGAAGCGCACAAGGTTTATGATTAAACATAACTGCCGGATTTGGACCGATGAAAATCCTCAAGGGATTTGAGAGTTACCTCTTCATCTTCAGAATATCACTGTTTGATGTGGCTTTTAGGTTGAAGGAGTAACAGAACCATATTGTTTTGAAGGCGATGACGGAAATCGTGTATTGTTAATAGTGAACACTAAAGGAATTGGCCTGAACAGATAAATGTGTAAAACGCAAAAATTGAAAATACTGCAAAACACTTCCACACTAAGGCATGAATTCCTTTGATGAACAGACAAACAAATGGTTCGCTCCGAGGCTGTGCGGCGAATAGTTCGAACTTGTTTGACGCGCCTCGGTACAACGTCCACACTAATTGCCTGCTCAAATGAGCTCGCGGCTTTACAAATAATGTATTGAGCTTATGGTGGCCCAAAAGAAGCACAAACATAGATATATAACAAATAACTGGATAAAATTATGTAAAGGAAGAATCCAAAGGAAGGAAATCTAAGAGGTTAAGTTACTTAAAAGCTCCAAGTTCGAGCCGCATGACCAAACCCACTAAACCGACACTTAGTGGTATAAGGATGTTAAAAGTCAAAGGCCTCCAAGGCCTGCAGCTCTAAATAATAAATAAATAAGTTATATTGAGAAAATCGGGTAAGACCCCCTGCCCTTTCAGCACTGCTATGGAACTAACCCGGAAAAAAGTAAGAATAGGACCTATACTGCATAGAGGAGAAGAATGGTAGTAGAAGCCAAAAAAAACATTCTTAGAATTATTGAAAATTGTACAGAGCCACAACAAATAGAAAAGCATATCTTATGTCCTACAATGGAATAATGTGTTTTAACAATAATTATTATTTTAAACATTAAACAAATAAATATTTCTATATTTACAATTTTTTGAATACATTCCGAAATGTATTTAAAAAAAAAGATAACGAATTAATTTGTACAAATTACTCAACATTGTTTACCAAAGTCAAATCACATGAAAATTTAGAATAAAATATTTGAACTTTAAACAAAAGGAGGAATTTTGGCAACGTCGCTAAGTTTACTATTAAATTTAAACTAAAGAGTTAATATCTAAATAATTTTAAATCATTGCACAATATATGATAAACTGACCTAAAAAATTCTACTGGTTGAATTAGATGTAAGAAAATGTTCTTTTTTTTGGGTCAATAAAAGGAATTTACCTTGTCTTTCTTGTCCTGTCTGGCATAAGGGAAGCAGGGTATGACTGCAGTGACACGGCTGGCTGAAGCAATTTTACAGGCGTTTATCATAATAAGCAGCTCCATGAGATTGTCGTTGACTTCTCCTGACCCTGATTGTACAATATAAACATCCTCTCCGCGAACAGACTCACCAATTTCCACGCTGAAACAGATAAACAAACAAATTGCAACAAAATCCACTAAAACCCGCAAAAATGAAAACAAAACATTGAGGTTATGAGATAACAAATGCCTTTCAGTCTTTGTATGTTGCCATACATGGTTACTATGAGCATCAGAGAAAAATCAATAGATTTAATTATTAATAACACCTCATATAATCTTAAAATCAGCCCCTCAACATCCAGTATAAACCTCAAATCACGTTTTCTTATCATCAGCTCAACTTTCAAAAATCAAAGAATAGCTTACCAAGTTTCTAAATTTGAGAATTTTTTCGTGACCACCTTGCCGGTATCGATTCCCAGCCGATCGACGATTCTCTGAGTTAAATCCGGATGACTGCTGCCCGAAAAAACTTTTATGTTCGGCATCCTGCTTGACAAACTCAATTCAAAACGTTCTTGCGGTTTTCCTGGCAAGATGCTTTTTGCTCGACACTCTTGAGAGGTACCGGGCATCACTATAAATTCGTTGGTTAATCTCCGACCAATCACGAGCTTAGACAACTAAAGGTGACAGACGTCACATAGGGTCAAAAAAAATCGTAATGCATGGAAACAAGTAGAATACGAATACCTATTATCAAATTAACAGTTTATCTGCTATCATATTTACAAGAAATTCTTTGAAACAGAATTATAAATAAATGCGTTTTCGCAATATTATTACCAATTATATCATAATTCGGTTAATCAATTCTATTTCTATTTGCTCAAAAAATATATTAATAGGTCACGATTATGTTTCTAGATGTCGCGTATTGTCAAATTTTGGGTTAGTCGTATTTGTTGTAATAATTGCCAATTAAAAAGGAAAATAATCATAAAATTACAGTTGATCTATATTTTTCACGATATTTTTTGAATTGATCAGACAAAGCTGGAAAAAAATATCCGGTAATAATTAATACCAACTGAATCACAGAAAAAATCCCCTAATCAAATTGACAGTTGTATCGTTTGTTCTTAGTTCTTTTTCTACATAATCATTTTTTGGTTTTCTTAAAGAAAATTTGTCAGTGAAGAAAAAAAATTTCGCTAAAAAATATCGCACAATTAAATTTAAATCACGCTTTCAATTGATTTGTAATGCTTTAAATTTTCTTTAAAACGTGATACATCAAACCAGAAATGGCTAACATTGCAGCTCAAAGAATAAAACGAGAATTTAAAGAGGTTATTAGAAGCGAAGAGGTGAGTTTTTTGGCGTCAAAAAATATGTTTTTTAATTTTTTTTAGGTCACGATTTATTTTTAAATTTAGAATAAATAACATACCTGTTTTGTCGGGCATTATTTCCGAGTTGTTCTTTCCCGTGGAAGTCATGTTTTTCAATTGCAATGTACTTATTTTTACTTAAAATTTTCCATAGTTATGTTGTTATTTGTTTTTATTTAAAGTATAGTCTTCGTGGGGGGTTATCAAAAATACATTTCACAATAATTTTCGTGTTACTAACATAATATCAAATTATGACGTCCATTAAACTGACAAATAATTTAATTTTTTCCTAAAAGTATCTAAGCAAATTTTGAGAAAAAAATATTTTGTTGTAAGTGCACTAGTTCTGTGTTGTTTTTAGGTCGCCAAATGTGCAATCAAAGTTGAACTTGTGGACAACAATTATACAGAATTGAAAGGAGAAATTGCTGGTCCTCCAGATACACCCTATGAAGGAGGAAATTTTGTTTTAGAGATTAAGGTACCTGAGACCTATCCTTTTAATCCACCTAAGGTAGTTGTATTCTTCTTTTATAGTTTATGGGCATTATAGAGATTTAAGTGATTTTAGGTAAGGTTTATCACAAAAATATGGCATCCAAATATATCTTCTGTAACAGGAGCTATTTGTTTAGATATTTTAAAAGACCAATGGTAATTTTTTTTATTGTTTGGAGGTTGTATATAACTGGAGGATTTTTTTAGGGCTGCAGCTATGACATTAAGAACAGTATTGCTATCTCTTCAAGCACTTTTATCAGCAGCTGAACCAGATGATCCTCAAGATGCTGTTGTTGCTAGGCAATATAAGGAAAATCTAGAAATGTTTAAGCTAACAGCAAGACATTGGACCAATGCTTATGCTGGTGGTAAGTGTTAGTATTATTTCTTGCCCCCTTTTACTTGAATGTAACGGATATGTTGAGGTCCCAGTGTAAACCCTGAATGTGATGAAAAAATCAAACGGCTGGTAGACATGGGTATAGAGGAGCACCAAGCCAGAGTGGCTCTGTCTTCTTACAATTGGGACTTAGAAAGAGCAACAGAACAATTGTTCAGTTAGTAAAATTGAAGGTCTGAAGGAAACTGTTCAGTTTGTAGTTAAAACATTATTTTAAGACTTTTTGGTTCATTGATTCCATTGTACAGAATATTTGTTGATTGTTAATATTTCAAAAGTAATATAATTAAATTTCGGCCAATTTTTGTTAATTAACAAGCCATGAATTTCAGGAAATGTAATTAAATTCAAAAAGCTTATTTCTTTGATAATACTCTCGCACCTACATATATATTTTTTACTTTATGAGGTTTTTCATTTCTTTGTTCCAATACATAGTGTTCCATTTTTGACTGCCTCTTGCTAAGATTATATGAAAACATTCCAGAGTAGGCCATGCATATGCCGTTGTGTTAAATGTAAGAACTGGAATGTCAATATGTCAATAGTGATTTAGACATCTCAAGGGCAACTCTGTTTTTTTTATATGATGACTACACCTCTATAGGATTGATTTTGCTTGTCTTTAGCTTATTATTGAAGAAATTTGCTTTGCAAAACAATGTATTAATACTCTGTTGTAAATATTTATAATTTCTTTCTCCAAGGTAAATTGAATCAAAGCACTCATTGTTTTTTTTTTTTGTTAAGTTTTATGTTTCCAGCTTGTATAGCACAAAGCTGTACAAAGTGGAATGCTTTTACAGAGTTGACATTTACATATTTGTAATGCTAACACCAGAGGAGCATCTCAAGCATTACAAACATGAATGCTCTGTTATTTTCTGCTTAATTTCAAATTTTAAATTATTGATTTTGTATAAAAAAACATTATAACATAGTTATGAATATAATTTGGTAAATAAACATTTATAAAAATCAATAACTGTTTTTATTAATAACAAATAAAATATCAGTACAATAATAAATTCAGGATTATTTATCAACAACATTGGTTTGGCTTACAGTCAAGAGTTTATAATTTCCAACATTTGCCTGAATTCCTCATCAGTTTGAGTTTCAGAATGTGCAGTATCCCTTATAACACTGATGGGCAATTTTTCCAGACTTGACATCAACGTCTGACTTTCAACAGACCTCAAACTGTCATCATATACAGTCTGTGTTTGAATATCATTAAAACCGTTCAACCCTGCTAATATATCATCACAAGTTTGGGTGTACATATCACTGTAATAATCAGAATTGAATATTTCACTGTCAAACATGAGATCTGTTTGCGTCTCTATGTTACAATTGAAAAAGTTACTTTCAAACGGTGTTACATCATCTGACATCAAGTCTGATGTATCTGTGTGTGTCGTATCATGAGTTGTAGTTGATATACTAAAAATATATTGATCCTGGACATTTGTTTGGGTACTAGAAGTGTTTTTTTCAATGTGGCTGCTAAGTGTCAACTCTAAATCATCCAAGTTAAATGATGTATTACAGGAATTCTCCTTTGAAATAACTGCATCTGTTTGGGTATTTATATGTTTAAAGTTATCAACAAAATCATATCTTGTTTTCCCAGTTGTTTGAGTTTCAACTGATAAAACACAATTTGAGGAACTAGTTTGCGTTTGTTGAGTGGAACACTCAGCAATATTTGATACCTGTGTCATTTTACTTTCCAACAATGGCTTTTCATAGATGGTTTGACTATTTTGATCCTTTAAAAGCTCTTTCTGTAACAGTATACTCTGACTTTCATTTAGAACAATTATATTCTTTGAAGTATTAACAATATTGCAATCTTTATATTGAATTTTCTCTAATATTTTATGATTCTTCCTCCGACTATGAGTTTTTAAGGTTTCATAACAACCATAGAATGCTTTACAGTCCAGGCAGTTAAAAGTTACATTACAGAATTGTACGTGTTTCATCATCAAGTCATTTGTGGCAAAAGATTTTTCACAATGCGGACAATTAAATTGTTTTTCCTTATGCACCTTAAGGTAGTGTTGTCTTAAACTTTTCATGTTCTTAAAATATTTTAAAGTACTCCATACACAACCCATTTGGGGACAAAAATATTGTTTTTCAATACCAGAATTTTTTAAGTCCATTCTTTTATGTGTTTTGACTATGTGGAGGTTTAGATTTGATTCTGAAGTAAAGATTTCGTCACATTCTTTGAAAGGGCACGAGACTTTATTTTTTATTTGACACTGCTCTACAGTAGGAAATATTTTCAAAGGACCACCCATGTGTTCGATCGTGTACAAGTTTTTTTTTATCAATCGACCCAAAATGTTTTGTGAACAGACTAGTTTCAGCTAAGTAAACACATACTTTTTGACAAGTTGAGGTTAGGCACAGACTCGTCTGTTGTGAGAAATGTTTATGTACTTTAATAAATTCGTAGTTGAAAATAAATTGGAAGGGTGCAAAAGAAATTAAAAATAAAACTTAAAAAACAGAGTAATTATTTTAATACCATTCAAAATTAGAAAAAAAAACTGCACATTGCAAACAATCACTTGGAATATCAAACTTTTTTCCGCGCAGTTAAATTAGCATTTCGTTGTGATTTTTCCGTGTTTTTTTGCCAAAGTGGAAAACGTGATATCTTGAAAATACTGCGTGTAATTATCCAATAATGGCAGCCAAGATTGCGCTATTGGATCCTCCTTCATCTGCTAGTTCCGATAGGTAAGTAAAAGCTTAATTGTTAGTTGTGTTTCCAATGTAGGGTAATTTATGTAAATTATAACGGCTTTAGGGATTTCCCAGTTTTAAATTTAACTACTGGACAATATAAAATAAATGGACTATTTATTTTATCTTTTCTATGCTTTATCTGAAGTGATTAATTACCTGATAAAGGACATATTTTATTAGTGATGTTATAGAACCTCAAGATTATTCTGAGGTATTTCTTGATATGGAGGAGCAAGAAGAACGCAGTGGAGATTTTTATAACACCCCAGCATCGCCCATCACAGTACCTTACTGCCCTAGACCACCTTCTACAGGTAAGGACACCAAAGTTGCATATAAAATAGAAAATATTATTTGTTCATCAGGATCACAGAAATCTCCTAGAGCTAGGAGACAAAGAACTACCTCACTGAACCAGGGTACCACTACACAAACAAAGACTGATGTTATGATAAGGTAGGATTTTTTGAGGTTAGAATTATTTTTGTATATCAGGGTAATGCAATCAATGTTGATAGAACTCCTCAGAGAACAATTTACACTGCAGGGAGACCACCATGGTACAATAGTGAGGGACAAAAAGTGGAACCTTTTGTTATAGGTGATAAAATTTTCAATGGGATAAATGTTGTGTCATATGTTCTATTTTTACTTAAGGAATTTGTGGAGGAAGTGCCTCAGGTAAAACTACAGTTGCTGAAAAGATAATAGAATCACTAGGTGTACCATGGGTAACTCTTTTGAGCATGGACTCGTTTTACAAAGTGCTTACAGAGAAACAACATGATATTGCTGAAAAAAACGAATACAATTTTGATCATCCTGACGCCTTTGATTGGGAATTGTTAAGACAAACACTACAACGCCTCAAAGAAGGACGTAAAGTCGAAGTACCCATTTACAATTTCCTAACACACTCTAGGGAAAATCGAACGGTAGAAAGATTTTGTTTTGGTACTTTTGAACACTGTAAATAATATTTCTTTCAGAAAACAATGTATGGTGCAAATGTGATTATTTTCGAAGGTATTCTTACTTTTCACAACCCAAAAGTGGTTGAATTGCTTGACATGAAGATATTTGTTGATACTGATGCTGATGTAAGATTAGCTAGGAGATTGAAGAGGGATATAAGTCAAAGGGGAAGGGATTTAGAAGGTGTGCTGAAGCAATATACAAGTATGGTTCAGGTAGGACTATTATTAGTAATATTTTTAAGTGAAATAATTAAGTTGGGATGATTTTAAGCCATCCTTTAACCATTATATTGCTCCATTGATGAGCCATGCTGATATAATTGTTCCTAGAGGTGGAGAGAATGAAGTAGCTATCCAGTTGATAGTTCAACATGTCCATACACAGTTGCAATTGGTATTTATTTTATATAGATTGTGAAAAGAATTTAAAGAAATTATTTTAGAGAGGCTTTAAACTGAGAGAAGAACTTGCTCATGCCTATGCCATGAATAGTGGTCCTAGGCCTCCGACAGTGAAACTATTACCTATGACTCCCCAAATTAAGGGGTTACATACATTTATAAGAAACAAAGACACTCCTAGGGATGAGTTCATTTTTTATAGCAAAAGACTGATAAGATTGGTGATAGAATACACTCTTAGTTTGATGACTTTTAATGATAAGATGGTAGAAACACCCCAGGGTGTATTGTATAATGGTAAGTCTAGTTATATAAGTGTAAATCGTAATTTTTGAGTATTTTTCTTATATGATATCTTTAAACACATGATTTAAGTTAAGTAACTCAATTTATTTGTATTATATATGATTTTTTATTTTGCTCTTTCATGCCATGAATAACTTATTGTTATAAATGGTTGGGTATTAATTCTCTTGTTGTACATAAGTGGTTTGAAATGTTTAATGAAATATTTTGGAGATGAGTCAACTTTGAGTTGAGTTCAGTAGATTCTGAATCTTTAGACAAAGCTATTGATTGCTAGACAAATAGAAAAAAAAACTGAAATGAAATAAGTTCTACTACCAAAGTTTCATCCTATTTTTATATTTTATACAATAAATATTACCATTCTTTAGTTTAAAAAGGCACAAATTTATAACTTATTCTAATATTAGTGTATTAGCAGTTATGGATTTGTAGGAAAAAGAATGGCCACAAATAACATTTGTGGTGTTTCCATTCTTAGAGCTGGAGAAACTATGGAACAAGCAGTGTGTGATGTGTGCAAGGATATAAGAATAGGTAAAATCCTTATTCAAACCAATCTGCAGACTGGAGAACCTGAGGTTGAGTTATTTTTTACATTTAACTATAATACAACTAATTTTTTTTCAAATTTTATAATAGCTATATTATCTGAGACTACCAAAAGACATAAAAGATTACAAAGTCATACTTATGGATGCTACTGTTGCTACTGGGGCAGCTGCAATGATGGCCATTAGAGTATTATTAGACCATGATGTTGCAGAAAGCAATATTCTACTTGTAAGAGGCTTTTTAAGATTTTGTAATATATTTTTTGATGTTTTCTATACCAGGTGTCTTTACTTATGGCTGAATCTGGCGTACGTTCTATAGCCTATGCTTTTCCAAAGATCCAGATTGTTACCAGTGCCATTGATCCAGAAATCAATGACAAGTTCTACGTCTTGCCTGGTATTGGTAACTTTGGAGACAGATATTTCGGCACGGAACCAAGTGAATAATGATGCACTTCCTCAAGATCTTTTCAATCTATATTCCTATTTATATTTTAGTTTAATTTATGAATATTTGTTGATTTGAGCTTAAATTATGTCTCATAGCCATTTCAATTACTACTTAAACAGTTCATCATGTAAAAAATACCAACAATCTAAAAGTACTTATTTTCCTAAAGTTATCAATAAAGTTTTCAAAAGAAAGTTTGTTTTTTGTGTAAGTTTGTAATACTCATGGGGTCCATAATGGATCATTTTGTGAAATGAAAATGAGAGAAAAAATCTATCATTATTTGCCTGAAATTTTACATCAATTGGTATCGGCATTTCACATCAAAAGATTTCATAATTCAATATCCTACAGCATCATTTTCTACCAACATTAAGCACTCATAACTAATCTTTTACAGTTAATAATTTTAATTTCTAGGCTCTGAATTCTTCACCAATTTGTTTTTTTTTTTTACATTCCTAATTGTTTCCATCATTAATTATCATTAGATCTAACAAATGTGTCTGTGAAAAGAATAAAGCAGCTGATATATTAATACTATTCATGGGTGGTTTTTGTGTTTCAAAAGTTTAACTGTAATTAATTTGCAATTTTCAATTTAAAACTACTATTATTTTATCTATTATGTGAATTACAATTTCCTCCAAAATTGTCTGCTTTTTGTATTCCGTTTTAGTTCAGTTAGCGCACAAATTTTGCTAGAGTTACCGATAAAGATTTCAAAAGAAGGTTTATTTTTTTAATGAATTTCTAAAAGTTACTAGTTAAAACCAATTTTAATGAAAACTCAAAACTGACTTCCAACCTGACCAGCAAATGTCATAGGTATGTTACGCAACAACATAACCTGAATGAACATTTTTCCGGTTTTAAAATCAAATTTTCAATGCAATTTTACAGTTCAAGATTGAGAAGATTACTGGATAAATGGCCCGGTAAAAAAACATTTGGATTCTACCGATTTTTACCCGTTTTCTTCGTGCTAGGTGCCACACTAGAATTTTCAATGATCAATTGGTCAGTGGGGGAAGTCAATTTTTGTAAGATACTTAATATTTCTTTTGAGGTGCAAAATAATCATAATTAATTTTAGATAATACTTACAAAAAACGACAAGCTTTAAATATTGTTCAGGAAAGGTTAAACCAAGAAAACTTACCTGGTGAAATAAAATAAACATATTTAGAATGCCAGCAGGGGTTTCATGGAACACATATCTCAAATTTACAACCTGTGCATTACTGACCATGTTTGCGGGGTCACAGGTTGTTCATATTTACTACAGACCACTGAATGATATGGATAAATATATTGATGCAGTTGAGAAAGAATATAAAATAAAATAAATTTATAGATTTGACATACCATTTGCAAACTGTTTTTATTTATCTGTATTATATGAATATATCTGTTATAAAGTGTTTTTTCTTTAATTTTTGTGCATAATTGAATAAAAATGAGCACATTTACAGCCAATCAAATTTTGTTATGTCCCCAGTATATATGAAATGACAGGTTAAGTGACGGACAATGAAAATGTTTACAACCTTGTAGCTTTATTTTACATCTACAATTTTATCATTTGAGTACACCGCTGTAATTGTAATATTAAACTACGAAAAAAAAAACATTTTGGCAACCTTGGAAAACTGCATCATAAACAGCTGTTTTGGCTGTACGGAAAAATACCCAATGTAGAAAGTGTGGTGCTTTAGTTGCATTCAGTCTTGTCATCAAGAGACAACAATTGCGATGGTTTTAAAACCTGTTTTAAACGTTTTTTACATACTGACAACTGTTTGGATCTCATCAGTGACTTGTATATCTAAACATCCAATATTAATTGTTGTATCTTTTGATGCCTTCAGATATAATTTTTTTAATACAGAGAAATTACCATATATGCAACTAATAAGAACGAAAGGCGCATATGCTGAATACCTGAATAATGTTTTTCCGACTAAAACATTTCCAAATCACCACTCCATTGCAACAGGACTTTATCCAGAAGTGCACGGTGTTATAGGAAACTCCTATTATGATCCTGCATTGAAGAAAATCATGAAAATGAGTCCAGAAATGTATAATTACGGTGATGAAATTATGCCAATATGGGTAAGAGGTGTAATATTTTACGATGAATGGTTCGTGATGAAATATGTATTGTAGAGGTGGAACGAAGATCAAGGAGATGAACGGATTTCTGGATCATTTATGTGGCCAGGAGGTGATTATCCATATCAAGGAAAAAACATCACATATTCTGTAACTTTTCAATCTGGTTATGATTGGAAAAAAAGAGTTGATCAGGTTTGTGGATTGGCAAAATGATTTGTAATTTTGTTGATTTTTAGAAATATTTTGATATAATTTATTTTCCAGACTATTAAGTGGCTTTTAGATTCCAAAAAGCCAGCAAATTTGGTAATGTTGTACTTTGAGGAACCAGATACTCACGGACATGCATTTGGTCCAAACTCGGTAATTATAAAAGATTTACTGGCAAAACTTGATAATATTACAGGTTATTTACATGTAAGGGTTATGACAAACTGTTAATAGCAAAATATATGCTAGAATAATTGTTGTAGCAACAATTGGAACTTCATAGTTTATCTGATAAGGTTAATGTAGTGCAAGTAAGTGATCATGGTATGACTGCTGTTACTCCTCCACATTTTATTAATATTACTCAATATATGACTAATGGGACTTATGAATGGGCTGGGGCAACTCCGGCAATACAGGTTATACCCCATGAAGGTAGGGACAATATTTTTAACTTTTTTCCTTGTGAAAAAATAATCTCTTTAAGGTTATGAGGGAAGTATTTACAATTCTCTTAAGGCTGCATCGAAACAAAATGGGCATTTTAGGGTGTATAAGAAGTCAGATTACTTGGATAGGTGGCACTATAAGAATAATCCCAGAACACCTCCTATTTTGGTCATGGCCGATGAAGGATATGCTTTAGATGATCTGATTATTAGTGCCCCTTTATATGCTAAAAAATATAACTTTACATGTATGTAATAGTTAAAAGTTTATGTAAGTACAGTTAAGTGATCAGTATAAATGTGTTTTAGTAACAAATCAGTCAGAATTTGGAGTACATGGTTATGACTATACTGTAGATGAAATGCATCCATATTTCATGGCCATAGGACCAAAAATAAAGCAACAGACGAAAGTAGATCCTTTCAGCACCATAGACTTGTTCAATATGTTTTGTGCTATTTTGGAGATCAACCCCACAGAGAATAATGGCACCATGAAAGCTGTCAATCAGGTCTTGGTCAGCTCCCAAGGCAACTACAGTTTAGGAACTATACTAATGATATCAGGTAGGTAACATTTTATGTTTAATAATAAAATATTTAGGAAATAGGTCTTTTCTGTCATGTTTCTTACATTGTTAAAATTTGCACAGTCATTGTCTATGTTTTTAACAAATTTTTCACATATTTCGTTTATAATCAATATATTAACAATGTTATATAATGAGTTCTGGAAAAAAATAACTTAACTGATTATGAAAAATTTCTATTTTTGTTTTGGTTGGGGTGTACACATACTAATCTAGTCTAAAAGTAACAGGACATGTTCATTTAAATATCCTGCATTTATGTTTGAACATATAACAAAAAAATAACTCTCCCACTTACAAATTATAATAATTGATATAGCTGAACGTCTCTAAATGTCATTAGATAAATGCCAGTGCCAAACATTCATTGGATATCATTATTTAATTAATTCATAGTCTGCATTTTATCAAGTTACCTAATAGATGGTCTGTCCTTAGGAAAATGTAACTGGTGACTCGGAATTACATATATAATTTTTATTTACATAAGAAACATCTTTTAGCCATATTTTTAGGTCTATTTTGAACAAAAAACATGCAATATTTACCTCATTGAGTTCAGTGTGCGTGGGTGTGTATGTGTGCGTGGGTGTGTATGTGTGCGTGGGTGTGTATGTGTGCGTGGGTGTGTATGTGTGCGTGGGTGTGTATGTGTGCGTGGGTGTGTATGTGTGCGTGGGTGTGTATGTGTGCGTGGGTGTGTATGTGTGCGTGGGTGTGTATGTGTGCGTGGGTGTGTATGTGTGCGTGGGTGTGTATGTGTGCGTGGGTGTGTATGTGTGCGTGGGTGTGTGTGCGTGGGTACGTGTGTGGGTGTGTGTGCGTGGGTACGTGTGTGGGTGTGGGTGGGTGCGTGTGTGTGTGGGTGCGTGTGTGTGTGGGTGCGGGTGTGTGTGGGTGCGTGTGTGTGTCTATATATATAGATATATATAGATATATATAGATATATATAGATAGATATATATATATATATATATATATATATATATATATATATATATATATATAGATATATATATATATATATATATATATATATATATATATATATATATATATATATCTATATATATATATCTATATATATATATATATATATATATATATATATATATATATATATATATATATATATATATATATATATATATATATATATATCTATATATCTATATATATATATATATATATATATATATAAATATATATATATATATATATATATATATATATATATATATATATATATATATATATATATATATATATATATATATATATATATATATATATATATATATATATATATATATATATATATGGTGGCATTATAATAGATATATATATAGATAGATATATATAGATAGATATATATAGATAGATATATATAGATAGATATATATAGATAGATATATATAGATAGATATATATAGATAGATATATATAGATAGATATATATAGATAGATATATATAGATAGATATATATAGATAGATATGTATAGATAGATATATATAGATAGATATATATAGATAGATATATATAGATAGATATATATATAGATATAGATATATATATATATATATATATATATATATATATATATATATATATATATATATATATATATATATATATATATATATATATATATATATATATATATATATATATATATATATATAGATACATATATATATATATATATATATATATATATATATATATATATATATATATATATATATATATATATATATATATATATATATATATATATATATATATATATGTATATGTATATATATATATATGGGCACTGTGTTCTTTTTAATTTGTCTGGCTTAGTTATGAATTTTCTCTTCAAAAGTTGTTATAAACGGAATATAACACATTTACATTCTCTACTAATTCAAATTTCGTCTTCTTTGCAGTAGGTGGCGTTCTGGTCGCATTGCTTCTAGTAAGCTTAGCGGTAGTCTTTACACTTATAGCCATAAAAAGGCAACAAAGCATCACTACAACTGCCGCTCTAAACAAAAGATTTCCTCAGACATTTCAAAACTACATCGAGGCTCAGCATCTGCTAGAACCGGAAGATGCTTGATCCGTCCGATATATCCGCCGTTTTTAGTTTTGTCAGTGATCGATTGCGTTAATCGGCGATTCCGCACTGGCAAAGCTAAACGTCAATTTAATTGAAGTGCTGTTGGTCATAAAGAAACTTTGTTGCTAAACCGAGTGGCCAAAAATTATATTTACGCAATCTTTTACAAGTGTGCTAATTCAAAAACAAAAAACTAACGTTAGAGTTGATTTATCCACGAGTTTGTCCGAACCATTCACCGATAATCATTTTTAAATAGTGAAGTTTGAAGGAATCTACAAATACTCAAATATATAAGTTCCTGATATGCATGACAGGTCATCACAATCTTTTACAGACAATCTTTACGATAATAAATAAAATTCAACTTACCTCTAATTAGATAAAAAAAAAGCTTGAATGAACTATATTAATACTCCACTTTGATGTAACAAGTATGTCAATATCGTATTTTCTCGATAGTTTACAAAAAAAACGGTGATAATTCATATTTTAAGAAATAATACGTTTAAAATAAAATAGAAAAGCTTTTACATATTTTATAATGTTTACATTTGTTGTGGTTTATTTATAATTTATTTTAAATATACTTTTTTAATTCACTTTTATAATAACTTAATATCTCATCATTTAACTAGCTTGTGTTTCAATGTAAAATGTCAGAATTAATGTACGTCTTCGTCTTACCAATATGGCTTATTGTTCTTACAAATATTGGCTAATCCGGATCTCATTCTTTATACGTGTTGATTCCTAGCGTTAGTGAGTGATTAGTGTCTTGATACGAATCTGTTTGTGAGCCTTGATTCAGAGAGTTGATTTAACTGACCATTCAATTGGGTATATGATGACAGAACGTGTCATTGGTGACACGATCTGACGATGAGTCTGGGATGTTTGAGTAGGATTGATGTTTTGTCAAGTAAAAACATCACTGTGGCTTCAACAGCCCCCTTATTCACTTGAGTTCTTGTGTTTTTGGACATCGTGGAACATTGAAAAGAACTGTACCGACCAGCTGAAGGCGATTCCAGTATCTGAATTCCAATGCTGCTATGAAGAATAAACAAAGGATCTCTATGGCAACTTCTTTGAAGAATGTTATGTAGAATTATACTTTCAATCGAATAAAAAAAAATATAAAAAATCATCAGGCTTTCGTGGCTACAATTGTTTTCGGGGTTGAATTGTTAGATCCACGCCCAGTTCCAAGCGTTATGATAGAGTGTATTCTCTTTTGACGCAGTCTTTTCTTGATTAACCCTATTTATTAACATCACATATACGCCCTTAGTTTCTTGCCTCTTACGAGTACCATAATTCGATCTTTATTTTCGCATTGTGCTTTTTATACTTTTCAGTCGATGTTTAGTGTTTCTGTAAAGTTGGAAAAGTCGAATATCGAGCCGTCTTTAAATTCTTCTTTCAATGCATGTCCAATTATATTACCAGAATATTTTTGACGAATAGCGCCATCTTCATGTCGAGGCTGATGAGGCTTCAAACGTTACAATGTTACATAGTAAAAACAGTAGATATGTTGTTAGTTTTTTACTGAATTATCATTAAAAGTTGATTGTGACACATATAGTTTTAGCGAGGAGGAGTATTAATATTATAAGTTCGTTATTAAGAATTGGAGAAACTTTTTAATATAGATCAATTTTTGAGAAACCCCACGTGTGAAATTGTTTTTAAATACATTTGATATGAATGTTTATACATTGTCATATCATGTAGTACACGAAAAAATTAATTTAAGCTGTTTTGAGATAATGTAAAAACTAACTAAAATAAAGAAAAGCTCAAAGTAAAGTTTTATATGCAGCTCAAGTGATCGAATAGTACGTCCAAAGAAAGTTTCTTTAAACACTTTTGTAAAAAAAAAGAAAATAGGAATATCGTAAGCAAGTAGTGAAATAATTTGGACAATAAAACGATTGGCTCTTTTTCAAAAAATAAAATTGTAGCTATCTCAGTTTCTAGTCATTACGTTTTATGATTAGTGTGTTTTAGAAAATAAGGATTATTATCAATGTTAGATTAAATTGGAGGGTATTTTCCATGTCACGATATCGTACGATTTTCAATCATTTAGATACATGCATAGATTATTTATAATCAGATCTTTAAAATTGCAGCAATATACAATAAACCGTGATTTTATTCTGCAATTGTTGATGATTGAAAGTCATTAAATATGTTGTTTTATCATTTATGACAAAAAAATGTTCCGATTACTATTTTAAAGTCTTTACCGTGGAAGTATGACTAATAGATTTTCCACAGTACACCAAATCATTCGTTTTGCAGTCTATTGGTGCACGTTTCGCTCACCAAGTTGGTATTATCAAGGAGATATAAGCGAAACGCGCTTCGACAGACTGCATAAAGTGTTTGTTCATGAAGTGCACAAATTTAAGCTCAATTTTTTCATAAAAATATTGCACAATGACTAACTCGTCTGGTTTTATGTAGGGCTATATGTAAAGTTTTATCATACAAAATAATACAGTTTTCTGAGGCCCGGTCATATTTATTTTGTGATCATTTATATATTTCTTTGTTGTTTTATTTACAGGCAGCTACACAACACAACATTTTATAACTTGGAATATTTTTATATTGTGTTTTTGTCTTATTTATTTGTATAACGATATTATACAGTAGCGTCAATTTATGTCATTTATTTTTAAAGAAGGAAACACATAGAGCGAAGATAGGTTTTTAAAGCACGTAATTGTTAATTAGTGTGTAAATTGCAAAATAAACAACCGGATTTAAGGTAAAGATTTTGTTTCCGTTACTATGCTGCAACTATTGTTAGACGTACTATATACAGTACTTAAAAAAAAGTATTTTAACAAGAAGTTTTTTGTTAATAACGTATTTATTAATAAACAAAGATTTATCCAAATAAGTATTTCAACTTAACACAAATTGAAATAAATTGCACAATTAACGACAATAAAGGAAATTCACAAATGTATAATATTTGGTATGCATATCATAGGCATCTATAATTATTTTGAGCCTCCGGGTATAGAGTAAACACGATTTTTTGTCTCTTCCGGCGATATTTTCCTCCGTTCTTCCATTAACACCCGGATTTGGTCATTTTCATTCGAAATTCTGTGTTTTCTGATCTGAGTTAAACAAATGCCACATATTGTCTGTAGGGTTAACCTCAGGCAACCGAGAGGGAGTTTCAAGCCGAGTTTCAAGCCTTTTTTTAACATTATACAGCAACCACTCATTTATCTTCTTGGCCGTATGCTTTGGATTATTGTCCTGTTGGACATAAAAATATTCTTCCAAAGTTCTTCGAACAAATTACGGGGAGCTCGTCCACATACTTTTCTGCCTTCATGAGTACTAACTTATCTTTCCCACCCCAGTTGCTGCCATAAATCCTCATCTCATTACGCCCCGCCCACCGTACTTTACAGTTTGGATGATGTTTTAAATCTGAAGAGCCGCTTTAGGTTTCCGCAAAACCAAACGCCTCCCATCTGATCCGAATAAACTGAACTTGCTTTCATCACTGAAAATAATAGCTTTCCAAAAGTCCTCCGTTGGATGTAAGTTTGGGTAAATGACAGACGTTATATCCTGCTTCTTTCACTTATAAAAGGTTTCTTTCTTACTGATTTCCATTTCATTGAACGTTTTTGAATAACATTTCAGCACAAACAATCTTACTAGAAGTTGTTTACCAACTCCGTGCCTAAAGATTCTGCACTTCTTGGTCATATTTCGTCGTTTTCGATGAGTTAACAGACGTCCAGAAGGTCTTTCATTCTCCAAAGTAGCCCTTTGATCTTTTCTTTTAATGACGTAGTGCAACATAGAAACATACCACTTTAACTTAATAGCAATCTTCGTATAAGTTAAACCATTTTCCCGAAGTTTAAAAATTATTTTTCGCATCGATAAAGCCTAGTCATTTTTTTTCCACGTACTTTTTTTAGCCAGGCAACAAATGCAGTTTGACAGTGAAAGTCAGTAGTATAAGGATGAGCAGATAAGGCTATTTACAAGCAACATTGGTCATGTTTTGCTCAAATACTTATTTGGGTTAATTTTTTATTAAATAATGCATTTTTAGTTGAAAATTAGAGTATTTAAAAATATTACACTGATGATTTATGTGAAAATACTTTAAACTCGAAGAGATTTACCACTAAATACCAAATCACTTTTTTAAACTTCTCGACGCACGTTTCGTTAACCATGTTAGCATCATCAGGGGATGATTTAATCTTGAGACGATCAATCTATTCAATCTCGAGATAATCAATATCACATTTTTACACAGCATTACAGCAAATTTACACCTTGAATAGATTGAATCATCTTCTGATGATGCTAACATTGTTAGCGAAACATGCGTCGAGAAGTTTCAAAAAGTGATTTGGTGTTTAGTGGTAAATCTCTTCGAGTTTAGTGTTTCACACCGAAGGTTAGGTTCGAATAGAAAAATTGAAAATACTATGTTAATAAAAAAAGATCAATCTACCTCCGTTCAATAATAAATAAGTTATTGGCAAAAAACTTCTTGTTTGAATATTTTTTTTACCCACTGTAAATGTCAATTTAATCATTTTTATGGAGATAATTGATGAAATTGTTTAAATTATTAAAAAAAAAACAGACACTGGGTGGTGATAAAAAGTATGCCAAAAACAAAAACGGAAAATCATAAATTTTAGAATGGAGTGTGTGATATTAGATACGTAGATTTTGTTAAAATAATTGTAATTTGTATTATGTATTGTTATTAGAGTGAATTAAAGACCTGTCACAGAATCAAAACTTATTATTATTTAATCTTAGGTTGAAGAAGTGAGAAACGGATATAGCTCGCCCAACTACCTACAAGCTCATTTTCCTTACCACTAGAAAGCTTGATGGTAGGGATGTCACGCCTCTATGTACCAAGCTCCTCCCCCTTCCCTGACATTGCTAAGGTAATACATACATCATACCTTACAAGGATCAAAAGGAGTTTTTTTTGACATCTGGTAATTTGATTTGACAGTTGAATGTTTTCGTTCTGATATTTGAGGAACTGACTTATTGCATTTATAAAAATGACTACGTGCAGTACTGGGCAGCATATATTGGGTTGATTTTTTAGAGAAAAACTGAAGAAAAATTTTATTTACGTCCTGTTTGATGTCTTTTTTTCCATCTCTCCGCTAGCTGTATAATCTCGCGCTCATAGAGGTTGAAGAGGCGCTTCTCTCCGCACTTACACCATGATCTCTTAGGCATAACCTGATTGTACATAATCCATTTTTCATCACCTGTAACCCTGCGTTTTAAAAATGGATCGATTGCCTTGGCTGGGGAGATTATTAAGGAAAGACCTTTATCACTATTACGCGCATGCACCAACTCTTGGATACGTCGCGCTCATCTTTGCGTAGAACCGATCGACGACCACTTTAAACCTTTTTTTTAAGTACAAGGGGCAGACCCGAAATGAATGTGGTTTTCGAAATTAATGGTAAGTTTTTTGAAAAATGGTATTGAAAAAAAAATGTTTATTTTTTTAACTTTATACGCTTTTAAAAAAAAGTTGATATAAAAGTCTCTTTTACATCAACATGTGAAACATCTTTATATAGTTTAGGATCTTGATACAGCCGAGTACGTATTGGATTAACTTCTGTTATTTAGATAGTCCACTAGATGGCTCTTGCTTGTTAATAACTCACTGTTTAGGATTGTTTAGCTAAGTATTCAGTGAACATTACTAAGGTGTAACAAAAGTATTTGCGTTATTTATGTTCCTAGTTTGCTTTATTACCTTTTGTTTCATATTTGTACTTTAGTTACACCCAGTTTTTTGTAAGAAGGTGCATTGGGATGAAGGAAAAGAGATATTTCGAATGGAACAAAATACATTTCTAATTAGAAATTAATTTGATATGAGAGGTAAAGTAAAACCACTCTTTTGTTACAATACATTTTATTAAAAACGAATAAAATATGGAATATCGGGTTTTTGAAAAAACAAAACCTGTATTACGTAAATAATTTAAGAAAATATTATCATTGAAATTGCAAACAACTTTTTCTTAAATGTTCAACAATCAATTATTTACTGCACTATTCCCTGTAACCTACCAGTAAGCACTCTTTCAAAATGGCTGCCGTCATAGTACACTTTCCCGCACTCCTCGCAGACGTAGAAAACATCGTAGTTCTTGATGACTGGCAGCGGTACTTGATACACCTTTATAGGAATACCCAATTTGGTCTGGCAGAGACTCACGTCAATTTTTTCATCCGTATCTGACGAAAATGACTGAACTGTTTCACAATTAGTCGTCAAATGTGAGTTTAAACTTACCTAACCCCCATTTACGATTGGAAGAAGGGTTGCCGAATTTTTTTGTTGGTGAACACGCTGACACCGCTGCTGATATGTCGTCAATGTCTTCGTCGCTGGTTAGTCCGGAGGCTTCGTCTTCAAAATAACAAGGCGGTCCGTATTTTGGAGCCTTGGTTACGTCGTACAAGGCCAGCATAGTATCTTGTGATATTTTCACGAAGTTATTCCCATTGCAAGACTAAAATGTTTATTACCTTCAGAATTAATTTCAAATAATTGTATGGAAGCAACATGAGAATTTAATTTTAGAAAACTTATTCTATGAATAAAAAACCGCTGAACTTTTTTTTATAAATAAGTTTTTTAAAATTATTAGCAATAACACCCCCCGGTATAAGTTACAGATGCGTCCACCACTAGAATTATTTAGTAACTGAACTTATTGCATAACGGCTCCGAACCTTGGTCATCGATAAATACGATCGATTGATTACTAACGTGTTTAGTGGGAATAAGGGCTTAGTCAATTTCTATTTAACATGATAGTAGAAAATCTACTTATAACAGCTGGCCAAAATATCTGAAACACTCATTTTGTTATGTTTGCTATGCTGATACATAGTATGTCGGAAAAATAACGGAACTTTTTAAATAAAAAAAAACACGTCACGCTTTTTCGACTTGTGTAACACTGTCATAAAACGTTGCTTTCATGACCAGTTTGAGTTTTGAGAACAGCCGCATGGAGATAACTCGGACGAATATGAATGATGTTGAAGCACACATTTTTTTTTCGCCAAAAATTCACTTATAGCGACGGTTCTCATTTAAGACGCGAGGAACAAATCGAGCATAGAGTTTCCGTTTGTTTAAATGCTTTATCAACATTTCGTGAATCATGTCTTTGGTCGTATTTAATTCCTCCACAGTCGAATTCGCATCGTAGGCGATCATTTCTGGCACTTTTTTCCTAAAACTGATCGCGATTTTTGTTTTTTAACCGACTTGGTTTTGGATCGTCTTCCAAAGCATTACCACGTCCTGGAATCGCTTATACCACTCGAAGATACGTGTGCGGGATAAGCAATTATCGGCATAAAGTTTTTTTTAATTAAAACGGTCTCGTTTATAGAGGAGATATACAGCTTTAAGATTATATATCGCTTCAATAGGCGGCGCTAGTAGTTTTCTTTAAAATTTAGAAAGTTTCGTTCTTTTTCTGATATAGTGTGTATAAATCAGCAAGTATTCTATAACCATCTAGTATACGTGGCTGAAATAAGACCAGGCAATTCCAAGACACACCGAGAAAACATTACACGACATAATTCGAAGCGAAGACTTGCGATAACAAAGTAAAATACAAGACGTCGGAAGGAGGGTAAGGCAGTGAAGAAAATACTGTAACACAAGCATAATGGACGAAAACAGATTTGCAAAAAACGTGAAATTGAACCCTTGGTAAAAGAACTCAGGGTAAACCACCGAGACACTGGAGAGAATTAAACCCTTCCCCCACTCCGAAGCTGAAACCGGTGCTTTTGCAGTTGTAGCACTGTAAGGAAATTATTGGATACAAAATATCCAGATAGTAACGCATCTATAACAGTGTTCTTGATACGTTTTGGATTTGTTCACCGGTTTTTCTGCCTTGATGCGTGATTATCAAACAAATTCCAGTCGTATTGTGCGTGCAACAAGAAAGAAAATTGAATTTACTTACTTGACATCTGCTGAACACATCATCTTTTGTAACTTTAACATTGTAGTAGTGAAGCACTTCTTGAAGCTGTTCATCGACTTGATTGGAGTTTATCCTCAGACAATGACCCGCTGGTACATATCCATTCAACTAAATAATGATCAATATTAAAAAAAAAATAATTTAAGGTCTCAAAGGTGTTTTTTTACCATCTTGAAAGGACCTTTCCTTGTTAGAATGTATCTTTTCTCGTCGATTGCATATCGGACGCATTCTTTGTGATCTTGATTATTCTCTAATATCGCAGCATCTATTCCACACCTTCTGAGATTCTTTCCTAGTCCCTGTAGCATTGTATCACACACCACTTTCAAATGGTGAGCCTAAAACATATTATTTCGTCATTTGTAAAGCCTACATGAAGAATATTTTATGGTAAAGTACCTCTACAGGTTCTGTGTTGGGATTTGGTGGTTGTTCCACTTCTTCCTCCACATTCCTACGTCTATGTGGTCCTTTTCTTCCTTTCTTTTTTGGAGATTTCTCGTGCTGCACCAACGTGTAACAGAGATCGTCAAAGGAATGGTTTGCGTTTTCGAAACAACGCCTTATAACGTCGTACACCTCTATGAGACAGTAAGCGTCTAGACCCGCGTAATATATTTGGGAATCGCGCAGGGGACGTTTTTCCCAGTTCGAAAACTGTTCAGACTTGTCCAGTTCATATCCCAAACACAGACATACCAAGGTTGTCAAACTAAGACCTCCATTTTTGACTGAAAAAAAAACATTTTACTATGATTAAAGAGTATCAAAGATCATCATCAACATTTTTGTTTTTTTTAAGTTGGTGTACCGTACTTGACATCTGACAGAAGTTTCACATCATTTTGCTATTAACTAAAAAAATCATAGTGTCTTTATCCCCGTTAAAAATTTCAGTTGGCTTTTTTTTTTTATGGATTTGCATTTATTTTAAGTATTGTCTAAATGGTTGTGGCGTATTCATATATTTTTTTCTTTTTATTTTGGGTTTTTCGCCACGAACTAAAGCTCCAAAAAAATATCATGAATATCTTTTTTATGTAAATAAAAGAATCACCGAGTAAAAAACAAATAATGAGACTAATTTCTCAGTGATATTTTTCTGTAATAAATTTGCATAACGAACAAAAAATTTAAAAATACAAAATTTTCTAAAATAAATACAAACTTTTCAACGTGAACGTTTCGGGAGGTCTCTTCCGATTTTCAAAACGAATCTAAAAATAATTTATATTAATGTCTATATAATACTCTAAAAGATAGTAAGTAAATATATTTTGTATATGTCAATGATACATTAACAATAATATTCTTTACTTGCAGTGACATACTACTAAAAAAAAATCATATAGGTGAGGTTTGCTGTGTGATTATTGTGTACTGAAATAATTAAACATTTTTAACGGTATTCGGTAGAATCGGGAAGATTAGAAGGGTGATTTTAACGAATCTAGAATTTGCCACCACGCATGGGAAGCGGGACAAAATCCATTGGAACAATTCCAAAACGGTATTAAAAGAATCGATAACTAAGTACAGAAGATTAAAAGAAACAGCTATAATTGATTTAAATAAAAATAACTGTATTGCCTTCGGTAGATTTAAATTCAATATGGTTCCCGATTCTAAAGAATACAATTAAAAACCTTTTATAATTTTTTGGTAGTATGTCACTGTCAGTAAAAAATATTATTGTCATTGTAAGCATCGTTGATACATACAAAATATATTTTTTAATATCTTTTAGAGTATTATATAAAAATTAATATAAATTATTATTAGATTCGTGTTGAAAAAGGGAAAAGAAGGCCTCCCGAAACATTAACGTTCAAAGGTTTTTATTTATTTTAGAAAATTTTGTATTTTTAAATTTTTGTTAGGCAAAGTTATTACAGAAAAAGAATCACTGAGAAATTAATCTCCATTTTGTTTTTTTACCCAGTGATTTTTTTATTTACATAAGAACAGATACTTTTGATATTTTTTTCGAGTTTTAGCTTGTGGCGAAAAAACCAAAAAGGAAATAAATGCATTCATTTTTATTAAAAAATGAAATTTCTTGTGCTGATGCATCGAAAGTCTTACTGCAATGAAGCTATGTCGATAAAAATGTTTACAAGTGTCACTAAAACTTTAATGAGATGAAACTCGTCCAGGAAGATCTACGTCAACCAAAAAACTCCAGATTTGTGACAAAATAATTCATGGTTTTTGCAACACGATATTGGCTATCGCAATAATTATTCGTCAATAAATAAATGTCTTTCAGCGAAAGGGGATTACTTTGAAGGAGATAAAAATAAATTTGGATGAATAAATAAATAAATGCTTAGTGTTTTATTTAAAGGCACTCTGCTTTTTCCCGATATGCATAAATTGAAAATATTGTCGGCGTTGTCCTATTGTAACTACCAGCGTAGAGATGGCGCTGTATGCAATATCTTACTTTACATATGCAAAAAACGCCATTAAAGGTAAACTGAAGCGACCTGCTCTTCAAAAAGGGTGTTTACCTCTTAATGGTACACGTGTCTATTTGGACACGTGGGGTATGGCAATCAAGACATACCCAACACATAATTTTTGTTCCTGTGGGGCTGTTATTTGGCATTGAACCGATGACGCCCCCTCTTTATTAATTAAAATACAACATTTAGGGTCTCTTAACCAGCGGGGGTGCAACGTGTTAAAAAACTAAGACCCGTAAACATCATTTTACTAAAATACTTTTAATTCAAAAACAAATGTTAAAAAATCAAAAGTTAAACATAATAAAATAAGGAATAGCCAAAGTTTGAAATAACAATTTGGTGCGAGCAAGTTAAGCAAATTATTTTTTAGTTTTTAAAGCCACCATAGACGAAAAGCTCTTTTCACACAAGTAAGAAGTAGCGAACGGGATCAATGTTTTCAAAGCCTCCGTATTCACATCGTCGTGTAAGCCAAAAATCTTGAGTTCAAAATTCTATTTGTAGATCAGCCGATATTTCAATACGTTGGTTGTGAATCTCAATAGGTAATTCAGCAGTTGCAACATTTTCATAAAACTAATTGGGAACTCATCTTTTTGACAAATCATCGTTGCAATCTCGAAAATATTACAGTAACTGAATTTTCAATTCGCGTGTTTGTGTTTCATGCTCTCCAAAACACGATCCATAACAGAATTTTCTAAAACCATACCAGTGGCAGCTCGTGGGTTTTTAAAGTGGGAGGACGTAGAAGAAAATAGTGCTGCTGAAGAATTTTTTCGAACTAAATAGCAAAAAAACTACTTCATTTTAGCTTTTCAATTATTTAATCGTGAACATCATTGGCCATTTCATTCATCCATCTCGATATTGTGTCATTTGAAAGTGGTATAGTTTTCAACTTTTTTGCTTCTTCCAGATTTATCATCACATTGACTGACTATACAATGGCAGCGGGTAAAATGAGCTTTTCCGCAATCGTGTGCGGCTAGACTCCCTGGCCACTTTTAATGCTACTAAATAAGATGCTTGAAGTGCTGCGATCTTATTATGGCTTGATTCTTTTATAACAATTGGTTGTTAATTTTTCAAGACAAGTGATTTATGGTCAAAAAATTCTAATGATTTGTGTTGTAAAGACGGGTGTTTTGTTTCCAGATGCCGGGCTAATTTTAAAGGCTTCATGCTTTCCGTGGACAGAACTTAAACCAACAAAATAAAACCGAGGTCCTATTCCATTATTCCATGCATACAGTATTCAGGCGAAATTTTAGCCTGCTTTAAGCAGGACAAACAACACATTGCGGCTAGTCATTCTAGGCAATGAATCCATATTTTAAATACGTTTCATTGTACAATCAGGTCTTTTTCTTTATTGTTTCGCGGCGCATTTCGTTTTGTCACAAATTTGTCCATTTTATTTAATATTATTAATTTATTTTATTACCACACTGTTATTAATTTATTTAACTCTGACTTGAGAGAAGAAACCGTAGTAGCAATTTTCGTAAACACGTAATTAACGATGAAAGTCTTCGTCTCTTTCCTTTGTTTCTATTACCAAAGCGCACATCCGTCATTGACGATTGGTCATAGACAAATAGATAGTCGGTTTTTTCACGATTCATAAGCGTGTGACACTCATAGGAATTTATAAGCCATTTAAAAATAAAAGCGATTCTTCATACATCACGTTACTGAAAATGTAAAACTGATGTAAAAAAGATGTAACACTTTGATGAACATTAAATTAACATAACGTGAGGGGGGTCGCAACTTTTTTCACTTTTTGGCTATTTGGTGGGTCGTGATACTAAAAAGGTTGAGAAACGATGATTTAGACACTTAAACAATGTTCAGTTGTTATTATAACCACTGTGTCCTACACTGAGGCAGATTCAAGCTAATAAATCTAATCATTCTGCCAAGAAATTCATTGGAATACTTATAGAAAATTTTCCTGCCAATTTATTGCTGCTGCTTTTCGCCAATAACTTTGATTTTGTTAAGTCATCGTACAGGAAATTATAGACAAAATGTTGCTTACCCTCATGTGGAAAACGAACTTTCGGATATTTATCAACGTGTTTCCATAATGTTCCTAGATCCAAGAACCCCAGATGTTTAGGATTGAAATTGAGATGGGGCAAGGTGCTTTTAATCATATGGAAATCACTGGACATATTAAAACCTGTAAAATAACGAAACGTGTTGTATTCCCGACTTGCGTCATCTTCAGTCGCGTACCTAATTTTAAAATATCACAATTGTTAAACAAATTTTGGCCCAAGTTTTGCCATAGATGCGGCGCTTTGTTGGCTAATTTCACCATGTCGATGACGTATACTCCTCGTCTAGTTGCAATCTGCATTAGGGCTAATTCGCTGGATTGTCCTCCAAAGCTTGGTTTCCACTCACAATCTATACCCACCAAATCGATCTCCTAAAAAAAAGTGTTTATTGAATTTAAAGAACCACACAATTTATTTTTAATACTTGAAGGCCTGCATCCAAAAAGTTCTGAAATATCTCGGGGGTGTCAACTAACACAATTGTTTCAATTGGTAGTGGATATTTGTGATACTCTGGTTTTTGTGGTGGCTCTTCATCCCAGTCATCTGGAGCAGGTACAACGGCTGTGTCTGGTAACCTTTTGACAAATATACCATCAATAAATAGGACTTTTAGGGAAATAATGCAATCTATGAAAAGTTTTGCACGTTTTTCGCAATTTATTTGTGCTTTCCAGTGGTCTATTCATGCAAGCAGTGGTCTATTCATGCAACCAGGCTATCAAACTTGAGAGAAATAATTTAAGTGGAGAACAAAACAGCGGCAACAACATTGAACTTGTCAAGCAGCTTATTTATCTGGGAATATAACTAGACAAAAGTAACATCACATAAGAAATCAGAAATTATATTAGGAAGGGTAACAAAACTATTTACTTCCTGCAGTATGTCCTATCTTTTTTCACTCTTTATAAAAGAAAATATATAAAACACCCATTGAGCCAGAAGGCACTTATGACTGAAAAACTTGGACTCTCACAAAGAAAACAAAAGAGATGCTTGCAATATTTCAAAGAAGGGTACTCAGAAGAACAGTTCTTTGTAGGATCAGATATAACTTCGTTTCAGCGAGTAATGGGCGGGCCGTGTGGAACGAAAGTTGAAGAGCAAGGAGTATTATGAAAGGAAAAACACAGGATAACTCGGAGTAGGGGCAGGACAAAAGAACTACTGTACATCAAATATTGCCAAAGAGCAACTGGAAATTGAAAAATTGCCTGGGGTCACGGCTCATTGACGGGCTGTAGCAGCATAAGAAAAAAAGGATATATATATATATATATATATATATATATATATATATATATATATATATATATATATATATATATATATATATATATATATCCATAATATAATGTTCAAAATAGTATCTATAAATTTTAACTCCAATACATCTCTACCCCACTCCACCTTTAGATAAACAATAATAGAATCCTACTTGTTTTCCTCCAACATGCGGACGTTGTAAGGCCAGTCCTTCTTATCAATGTTATAAAAAACGGCCCATTTGCGAGCCTCTGCAAGCTCTCCATACTGTGTTATCCCAATTACCAATTCTTTCTGTAAATGTTCATCATCACCAACAGCTTCTTGCACCACCTCTTTCCAACTTTCATCTCCTGCAAAATATGCACAGTTACATCAAACAAACTAAGTTCTTTACCAATGCCCATACCAAATGTATTCTTGGTAAATCTCTTCTTCAGCAAAAAGTGTAAAGCTCCAGCATTTCTCCTTTTGTTTAAATTGGGTGTTAAGTCTAGTGGTAAATTAAATATTTTTACCACGTGGCTTATGACCTTCTTCCATGATTTTGCATGTAACTTGTCAAATCTTACCTCAGGTATTTTGTGATCACTATGTTAAAATAAATGTAAATATGAATAAAACAATAAAAAATATATATGGCTCACTAGATGTATTGCTCCAAAGATTGGCGTAATGGAACATTACTTAACACAGAGTCTAAAAATTCCACTAATTCTATCCTATGTCTCTTGCTTCCATGGAGAAAATCGTCAACACAGGGCATTTTGTCTTGTATAATCAGAGGAACTAGAAAATCATGTATTGTAAACCTATCATGCAACATTAACATTGATGCATATTGGCAAGCCTAAAAAAACAAAATTGCAATCTCAAACTACCCAAAAATACATGTATCTATCTCTCACATCTTTGTACTGTTTTTTTTCAATAAAGCAGTTAATACTGTCTAAAAATATATCACCCTTCTCTGCCATTTGAAACACTTCAAATATTAATTTGGCAACCATTTGTATATTTTGCTTGGTAATAATTTTGAAAGCATCAATTTGAAGCTGTGGTGTTAAAAGTGTTTCTAGATTTTGTTTATTTCTTGTAGACCATTTTTTGAATTCCTCTATTATTAGCATAGGTAAGGATTTACTTTTTGCATTATAAAAATCTTGGCAGTTGTATAGTAACTTTAAAAATTGTTCATACGGGTTCTGACAGCTATTAAAATAACTCTCTAGTCTTGAAACTACAGGCGGACTTTGTTTCACTGCAAAAAACCTCTTAAAAATATGTTTCAAAAAAATATGTAAAACATACATGATTGATACATGCTCTTTAGGTCCTGAAAAAATGTCTGATCCTCTTGATTTAAATATAAATTTAAACTAACTTCCTTACAACAATTATTGTCATGCTTTGATATGTTTTGGAACTTTCTCCTTTGCACTGCATAATTTTCAGAGCTGCTATTTTGTGGTCTTGAGGTTTCATTTTTACCTTCTTGATATTGTTGACTATGGGAAACCCTTCCTCTGCCTCTCACTCCCCTATTCTGGTATGACATTTTTAGTCTTATTAATTTTTATCTGAAACATTATAAAAAGTTAATGCCAAGAAGCTAAAAATGTAATATGCATTTTTGCTTGACATAAATTTCGACAAAAAAAAATGAACTAGTTAACCTAATTTGACTTAACAATATTTTTGTTTTTTATGTACTTGCCACAGGTCAATTCCTTGTAGTCATTTAAAATAAAAGGAATATTTAATCTTTTAATCATCAAAAAAACTATTAATGTATGAATTAATTTAAAACTTCTACGTTTTGTAAATTTCGTCAGCTGTTCGAAGTAAAAGCATTATCGGAAAAAAAGCTTCTCATTTTCGATTGGCTACAATGTTTTCATTCTTTATTTCTAGTTTTTATATAAAATGAAAATTTTCTTATTAATTCTAATCTTTATTACTATTTTGCTACTATATTGTAACATTAATCATACATTAAATATTCTATTTAATATTTGGGGAATTTGGAAACTATGTATTCATACATGAGCATTTGGCAAATTTTTGTTTTTTTTTACTTGGTGTTTGAGAAAAAAGTGAATAATATCGTAGTTGGTAGAAATACCCTCAACTTTGTAATCTAACCATTGTTTACTTTAATTGTTTAAATAATTCAAATCTTTATCATTTTACCGCCATAATGTTAAACATTAACTTGATATTTAGTGTATTTTGAAAGTATGTATTGGTATGCATGAGGGATTGTCAATTGTGACAATTGTCAAATTTTAGTACAAAATTTTTAGGTTTTCACGTGGTGTTTGAGGAAAAAGGTGAATAATTTCATAGGTAGGGATGCCCTCAACTTCAAAACCATAATCTAACGATTATTCGACTATTTCAATGTCAGATAATTCTACAGAGCAAGTTAAAAAGTTTGTTTTTACCTCGGGCAAAAACACTGAGGAGATATTAGAAATATTTATCCCAGAGGTACATTAATATAGTTCTCTATATTTAGTAGGTGCTTGTTAATGTTATAAAAATTGTATTCGCTAAGGGTGGTGGACTTTGACATATTAATTAAAATCAGTTAGATATATTTGAATGTGATGGGCAACCTATAAATATACTATTTTATTTACATATACCTATATGTATAACATTCTATTTGTAGCTACTTCAGGCGAGTTATTCCTTTTACACTTGGCCATCAGCTCCAGTATTAGCTTGGTTCCTGTGGGAGAATCGTTCTGAATTACCTGGAAAGAGGATTCTAGAATTAGGAGCTGGCACAGCCTTACCAGGCATCTTGGCTGCCAAGTGTGGTGCTGTTGTAACTTTAAGTGATTCAGCAACCCTTCCTAAAAGTCTAACACACACTAAAAGGAGTTGTCATTTGAACAATTTGGTTTTGAATGAGCAGATCAAAGTTATTGGTCTAACTTGGGGTCTATTTTTAAGTAATCTGGACAGCATTGGACCATTAGACCTAATATTAGGTTCAGATTGCTTCTTTGAACCAGCAAACTTTGAGGATATAATTGTAACAGTGTCCTATTTACTAGAAAAAAATTCAGGGGCAAAATTTATCTGTACCTATCAGGAAAGAAGTTCTGATTGGTCTATTGAGCATCTGTTGGAAAAGTGGACTTTAAGCTGTAAAGTTCACAATATCAGTGCTTTAGGTGCTCAATCTGGAATTGATATTCACGAGTTTATTGGTGGTCACAGCATCCATTTATTAGAAATTACCCAGAAAGTTTGAAATGGCCAGTAATGCTTCTAAAATATACAAACTCTATGTGAGCAACATCCCATGGACTGTCAGTCACTTGGAACTTCGTCAATATTTCAGTAAGTTTGGTACTGTAAATCTAGCCACTGTAGTGTTTGATAAAAGCACAGGACTTTCAAAACATTTTGGATTTGTTCATTTTGGTAATAAAGAAGGTTTTGATAATGCTACCAATTTTCAATCTCACAACCTGGAAGGGAATACATTAAGAGTACAGGTAGCAAATCAAGAAGAATAATTTTTAAGTGATCTTAAGTAGTTAGTTAAAAATGGGTAGTGTATTAGAGGATGATTACAGTGATTTAATAGAACTTGGCATTGATATAAATGAAACTGATATATTGACAAGCAAATTCAATAAATGTGTTAAGCATGTACAGAGTATTGCAGGCACATTAAACAATGACATTTTACTAAGGTTATATGGTTTTTATAAGCAAAGCATTGAGGGCTCATGTAACATTCCAAAACCTTCTTGGTATGATATGAGGGGTAAGGCAAAATGGGAAGCTTGGAACAGTTTGGGAGACATGACTGCAATTGATGCAAAAGCCAAATATATTAATTTAGTTTTGGAAGTTAGTCCTAATTTTGTTTTTGAAGAGACAGAATCATGGGTAAAAGTATCGTCGTTAGCTCATGAGTTCACATTAGATAAAGATATATGCGATTTTATTCGTAATGGGGATGAAGAGAAGGTGAGGGAGCATTTAATATGCAATGGCAGTTGTAAAAATAGTTTGGATGATCAAGGAGTAGGTCTAATGCATTATGCATCAGACATCGGGAATTTCAACATTTTACAGCTGCTTATTGATAATGGTTCTGATGTAAACTTACAGGTATGGATAATACATTTTATAAGTGTAGTTATTAAGTATTAACTATTCTTTTTTAGGATTCTGAAGGACAGACACCTTTGCATTATGCAGCTAGTTGTGGACATGCAGATTGTGTAAATTTATTATTATCTCACAGTGCCCGTATTGATATTGTTGATGCTGAAGGTTGTACTGCTGCTGAAATTGCCTGTGATTCTGTTAAAGGACTATTAAATGCCTCTTAATTGACAAAGTTGCACTAGTTTTGTTTATAAATATAAAATAAAACAATATATACTGCTAAATGACTTAAATTTTTCAAATTATTACATTAGTTAATATTGTTTGGTAAGTTCAATAGTGTTTTAACTGCTTCACCATATTTTTCAATTGTGTAGTCATTTTCACCTGCAAAATAATGGTTACAGATTTTTACCTTAAACATTTACAAAAAAATACCTTCATTCATATAATAAGACACTGCTCCTGAATATACATCAATATTTGGAATTTTTTCACACTTTTCCCCAAACAACTTCTCCACATTTCGTTTGGAAGCATTATTTTCCCATACATATTGTTCCATATCTTCTTCTGATTTTAGTTCTTCCCATGGTTCAACTTTCTGTAAATTTTTCAGCTGCACTTTTTTAAAGAATTACATGGTATTACTGACCTTTGATTCATGATACAATGCTGTCAATAGATACATGGCATAATCATAATTTTGTTTCTTCAAAGGGCACCTATCAGTTACAATTGTTATTGTGTCATTTGCTTCATCATATTTATCTCCAACCAATCTTGAATGAATATATTATTATAATAAAGCTTGTATGATATATATTGTGTAAGCTCACCTTCGAAATTTATCTGTTTCTCTCTCATTAAGCTTTAAGGCACCTATCTTGAATTTTAGAGTAACTATCCGTGCTAGTGGGTCTCTTAAAGTAGGACTACTGTGACAGTAACTGCTTGAAGTCACCTCAATAGGAAACAATCTTTCAATCTTCTCCTTACTATCGAGGTTTTTTGGCCAAAAGGTACAAAATTTCTTTAGTGCTTCACACTGCCTTTTAATAACTGGTGGAGTTAAATGTAAGAAATTTGGAATTTTCATTAATTCAGCATTGGCATATTTGTCAGGTGCAGCTCCCTTTTCTACATATCCTTGCCTCACTGGTAATGGTACTGTGGCAGGATGGAAAGATCTTGGACCGGGCCATACACTACCCCAATCTTGATTAACATCCATTTGATTTGTTCTAAAAAAGTGAATTATTGTACCAAATCTATATCTGTGCTTCAAATCAAAATGTTTACCTAGGTTCTAATGGTCGAACCTTTTTAGGTTGTTTTCGAAATACAGATTGCGATTTAACATTTTTGAGATTGAGAGCTTTAAATTCATCTGAAAAGGAATTGGTTAAATATATTTGAGTTGTAATTATAGGTCTCCTGTACCATTATGATCTTGGGATGCACTAACATACGAAGCACTACATTGTTTTTCAATAGTTCTAAAAGCAAATTTTTCGATATTTCTCGTTAAATTGATCATATTGTCAATATATTAAATGCAAAACTGTGAAACGTAACCTCGAAGCGTTACAGTGACATTGAGACCGAAAAAAATTACAAATGCATAAAATTCAACTATAAAAATTATATGTAGATTAAAATATAAACAGTTTTGCATATGTACACATTTAAAACAGGTTTACATATGTTCAAATTTAATACAAAATGTAATATATTTTATTCAGACAAAAACCTGAAAACATTAAAGAAGATGTAGATGCCAGAGTTGCCTATGCCAAAATTAAATAAATGAGTCATTAGAGGAATGTCAACAGTTTTTTATTGTTTCTTTTAACTTTGTGGTTTTTTCTATGTGAATATTTAAAAGTTTCTTGAAAGCAGAACTTTTCATTTTAAAAAGAGATTAAGTAAACTTATAGAACAAACCAAGTCGATTATTTTAACAATAATCACGGATTTTCCAATAAGACTAGGGCCCCATGGGGGTTAACATTCATGCAGTCCTTTTGGGGCTGCCAAAACAATGGGAAACTGCTTTACTAGTTGCCTGCCAGCATGCAAAAACACTGGGGCCCTTTGTAACTTTAACATGCTGTCTAAGTCAAAGAATGATTTTTCTTTTCTCATTGAAGAAGTAAGGTATTAGTTTGCTTTTGTATTGTTATAATTATGATTTTTGTTGTATTCTAGGACTCTACTAATCAGGCACCAAAAAATAGGTACATAGTTCTAAACTAGATTATTCTTTCTGTCTATTAATTTGTATTGTTTCATGTTATGTAGGAGCTTTTTTTCAAGACTTTTTGAAAGACATAAACACATACAAAAGGTAAAATGTAAGCTTTGTTAATAATCAGATAAATTGATGTACAATATATGTTTCAGAAACAAACTGTGGGGATGGTTGAAGGTATGTTAAACCCTCATCTTTCATATAGTAGGTTATCTGATGTACAACGAGTTGCTTCACAAGGGTGAGTTTTTATGAATATTTTTTCCCAAAATTATATTAAATATTTGTAGTTCCTTAAATACAAGAGATATTCAACTCCAACGTTTAGATGCCAGGGCTCTTTTAATTAGAACAGATACTTCCACTCCAGAAAATTCACTGGACTTAGAATGGGAACATGAAACTTTACCAATATCCTTAGTTCATGATCCATCAAGTTCATGGTAACATTTATTTCTTAATTAACACATTCCAAATAGTAATTGTATTGTTTTAAGGACCACATCAATTTTTCCTGAAGATACTTTAGTGACCCAACCCAATTTAAGCCCTAGTCATGGAGAAGGTGGTAGTGAATCTGACTGGTCCAGAGTCTCCTCGTCTGCAAATAGTTTAGAATGGGATAGTGTACAAAACTCTATTCAATCTGATGTTGACACTCTAGATATTGATACACAGTTTCTGTTGAATGAAATAGATAGATTAACATCCCAAGCCTTAAAAGAAACAGGTACGATCACTGAACATGTTAGTTACTTAGAGGATACTGTCTAGTAGGCGATATATAGACGAGATTTTGAACACTTCTGGTTTTATGAAAAATTATGAAGTTGTGTATAATTAAATGGTAAAAGGAGAATAGTCATTGAAGGTTACGTAAGTCTGTATATAGATTATGAGCTGTTACTGTTACTAATTATAAGACTGTAAGGTAAATGTGAAGCTAATCAAAAAAAAAAAGGAAATATTTTTAATAAAGTTATTTTTTTTGGTTAAAACAGGGTTTGAGGTTAATTAGAACATATAGCAAGTATACTTTAGAAAACATAGTTGTGAGTAAAACAGATTTTTTTTTTCCTTTGGCTAATCTAAACTGTTTTAAATTTTATTTCACTCTGCAGCATGTTTTTTTGGGAAACACTTTAAAGTGAATTCATTACATATATGTTAATATATTAACATATATTACATGTTATGTTTAATACATTAACATTTATTTTAGGTTTACCCATAATTAATGTCATTTTTTGATATTGTACAACATTTATTTGATAGTTAAGTTTTAATTTATAATATAATCTACATCTTTGTTGACAATTTTTGCCAACTTCTTTGACAAACTTTCTATTCCTATTTTGAAAAATAAATTATAATTCTTCTAGTGCAGTTTTGATAGCTGTCGCTATGTTTCTCCAAGGAGAAAATGTGCCACTGATCTGAGCATGAACAGCATTGTTATGTTTTCAAAACTCATAAAGCATGAAATGTTTAATATGGAACTTATTCATACTTTGCTCTTTATTCTTATAGAATTTAGCTAATTTTTGTCAAAATTTAACAATATGCACATTAAATGTTAATATATTTAATTAGAATCTAGGTTATGGTATATTAAGTTAAATTACAAAGGTCAACAATAAATTTAAACTTTTTTGAGGTAACGTTGATTGAAGTAGGTGTATATGAAGTATTTTGTAATCCTAAACCCAAAAATAATAAGCTAATTACTGTAACACGTACAGTTTTTTTTGTTACAGGGGGGTCTGTGTTGGGGAAAAAAGAGGAGAAGAAATTTTTACAATCTAATATTTATTTAATATAAATAGGTTCCACTGTTGAAGCCTGGAACCAAGAAGTTCCGATTTTTATTTGACAATCCTAGGTCACGTACCAAATCATTTAATTCATTCTGAGTTCAGTGAGGTTTACTGGTAGTTGTTAAAAATGTTTGGTCACAACTGGTGTTCTCAGGAAGTTGTGAATCAGATCCTGATGAAAATTAGAATAATTGGGAAACATGTTGTCCAGGTTTAAAGGCGCAATCGGTACCGGTAGTTCCTGGCTATGAGGAACTGGCCTAAATGCAGAAGGCAAATTTGGATACTGAATGTTCCATTCATTTGCTTTTTTGAAATCCCTTCTGTTTTAGTGATACAAGATTAGCAATCACATGGTCAGTAGGTTCTCTCCACATAATAGGAACTGCACATGGCATAGAATTTTTCTTGTGCAGTAAATTTATGCTACAACTCACACAGTATACATGAGGAGCCCAACTTTTATCTTGATCTCAGATTTGGCACTTAAAATATAAACGATAGGCTTTTTTTGACTTCCTCAGTTATAGGTCTAACTTGTGACTTTAAAATAAATCGTCCGCATATATAACAAAACTTATACATGGGATTTTTGCAAAATCGACGGCTAGACCTTGCGATTTTATTTAAAATCGACTTAATCTCTTGATTGTACTGTAAACAAGATAGAAAAGAAAACAATTAACAATATGGGTTATGTAATATTAAGATAACTTGTCAGTAGATGGCAGTTTTTAAAATTAAAAAAAAAACATCACTTATGGGTAAGCATACAAATATTACAAATTACTTATGTGGTCTTATTAACCTTGTATACTGTTTTAAGTAATAGTAGTCGATGTATTGGCCTATATACTCATATTTTTTATGTTTTTAATAAAAACTATTTGTTACTAGTTTATCCAAAGAATATGAGAATGTTGATTGAAACTGTTTTTATTATAATTAGGTGCTTGAAAGCTTTAAAGTTAGATTTCTCAGCCAGATATTTTATAAATATTTGACAATATAAAACAGTCTCCCGTGAAACTATTACTTTTTCAACAGATTTTAAAGAAAAAATAACTACTTCATATAAATCTACTCCCATATAGAGTTGTGTTGTAAAAATTGGAGGAGGTTCTTTCTTCCAGTCCAAAATACGATATTTTTATGTTTGATATCCTCTAAAATAGAACTAATTGTATTAATTTATATTGCAAAATATTATTTGGAAAGGAATTTCACAGTCTGCATCATTATATTTGTTTAATAATATTAATTCAGTCATATATACAAATCATAAGCAGCTTTTCCCTTATTTAAAAAAAAGCTTTACAAAATTGTTGATTATGCACTATGCAATTACATGTATAGCATATAGCAATAATAATTTTAAATGTTACTTTAAATGGGACCAATCATTTTGGTTTCACAAACACTGAGGATCAACACCAATTGGAAACATTAGTCACAAGATGACTCAGTTCACTTTTAATCCGGATCTACCCTGAAATGATGAACATATCAACCTTAAAAATAAATGTGTTCTAAAAGATGTCAGTGTTTTATTATCATGAATAATCATCCGTGTTAAAATTGGAAAAGCACCAAAACTCATTAGCTAAATTGTTTTTATGTTTAGGAATAAATTTGTTTTGTTTAAGCTCCAGCAATCTCTCTGCCAGGTCTGCCATGATTGCCCCTGAAACAAGGACGTTTTAAAAAATAGTTAATTATGTCTTAGTGCTGTCATACCAGTGCATAGAATTATTTTGTCCTTAGTGAGGAATTTTATCGTTACAGCTGTTTTTGTTAAGCATTCTTCTGACAGGAAAGGTGGATCTGCTACTACAATATCATAATAACTGTTCTTGTCTCTGGGAATGTTCAGTGGTGCTTTATAATCATACAAGATAAAATCATTGCCATACAGAGCAAATCTTTGATCATATTCAAATAATGTTACTGAAAGTACATATCTATAATCAATACTAACACTGTTACAAATATAATTACCTTCAGCATGAGGCCCGGCTCGTTTTCTCATTGTTTTATAAAGACTTGGACAAGAAACTAGTGCTATTTTAGCATTATAACCGACTATCTTTAAAATCAATTCTACCAACCCTTCAATAGTTTCCTCGTTATACCAAAACTGACTCAGTTGCTGAAAAATATACCTACTCACACAAATTATTTAATAGCATGTACTACACTATACCCAATCTTCTTGAAAATTTAAATCTCCATTGGAAATGTTCAACTCTTTCTGTTTGCTTTCTTTTTCTTCCTGTTCTTTGTAAAACTCCTGTAAGGCCGCGAAAGTACTTGCTGATAATTGGGGAACATCATCATCGTCTTCTAAAGACATTCTTGATTGTATTCAAAAGTTAAAAACAGCCTTTCTGTTTTCGCTAGGTTAGCTATCGTTAATAGTGAGGTTAGGGTTTTATGACGTTTTCGCCACTTTGATCTAATGCCCGAATTATGGTAAAAGAGGAGTTGTTTTGTAATATATTTCATTGATAAACTTAAATAAAAACACTGTTCGGAAATTTTAGGTCTTTAATAACTTATATTAGAAGTATATGTTACTGGTATTGTTTTATTTTTAATTTTCATGCAAGCTTTTTTTTTTGTTATGACGGGGAAAATTTCAAAAGACACCCTTCTGAGCTTGGCAACACGTACCGAAAGAACGGCAGTACTGGATTGTTAGCGGTTAAAACTCCACCAAGTTACTTCAGTTTTTTTATTTTAACATGAGCAGAAATATATACATATAGAAGGTGTATCGTCAATCAAAGAGGTATATTTATTTCGCCTGATACTTAGATAGGCAACCAAATATTCTCATCGTTATAAAAAAAAATAGCAAATAACCCGGTTATTTTATTTGGATTTTGCAGTTTTAAAAATTTGGTATATTGTATCAGGAACATTGAATTTTCGAAGAGGTATATTTTCTGTGCCTGATACTTTGCCCATTCCATTGTTCAAAACAAGGCGGAGTTTATTCGTAAAATAAACGCCTTAAAAAAAAAAGAAAATGGCGGAATAAACCGTTTTAACAGGAGCAGAAATATATTGAAATAGAACGTATATAATCAATCAATCACGGAGGTATATTTATTTCGCCTGATACTTAGATAGGCAAACAAAATAATGAAAAAGTCGGTTATTTTATTCGGATTTTGCAGTTTAAAAAATTACGTATTTTGTATCAGCAACATAGAATTTTCGAAGAGGTATCAGTTTCTGCGTCTGATACTTTGCCCATTTCATTATTCAAAACAAGATGGAGTTTATAGCAAAATATACGCCTTCAAAAAATAAGAAAATGGCAGAACAAAGCGTTGTAACAGGAGCAGAAATATATAGAAATTGAACTTATATAATCAATCAAGGAGGTGTATTTAATTATTTCGCCTCATAGTTTTAGGATATGGAAAAAATAGTAAAAAGCCCGGTTATTTTATTCGGATTTTGCTGTTTTGAAAATTTTGTATTTTGTATCAGGAACATATAATTTTCGAAGAGGTATATTTTCTGTGCCTGTTACTTTGCCCATTCCATTGTTCAAAACAAGGCGGAGTTTATTCATAAAATAAACGCCTTTAAAAAAAAAGAAAATGGCGGAATAAACCGTTTTAACAGGAGCAGAAATATATTGAAATAGAAGGTATATAATCAATCGAGGAGGTATATTTATTCGCCTGATAATTAGATAGGTAAAAAAAATAGTGAAAAAGTTGGTTATTTTATTCGGATTTTGCAGTTTAAAAAAATATGTATTTTGTATCAGCAACATAGAATTTTCGAAGAGGTATATTTTCTTCGCCTGATACTTTGCCCATCCCATTAGCTAAAGCAAGGCGGATAGTAAAATATGTGCATTCAAAAAAAGAAAATGGCGGAACAAAGCTTTTTGACAGAAGCAGAAATATATAGAAATAGAAGGTAATATAATTAATTAAGGAGGTATATTTATTTTGCTTGATACTTAGATAGGCAAAAAATAGTAAAAATCCCGGTTGTTCATACGGATTTTGCAGTTTTGAAAATTTTGTATTTTCTATCAGGAACATAGAATTATCGAAGAGGTATATTTTCTCCGCCTGATACTTTGTCCATTACATTGTTCAAAACAAGGCGGAGTTTATGGTAAAATATACGCCTTCAAAAAAATAGAAAATGGCGGAACAAAGTGTTTTGGAAGGAGCAGAAATATATAGAAATAGAACGTATATAATCAATCAAGGAGGTATTATTTATTTATATTTATTTCGCCTGACACTTAAATAGGCAAAAAAAGGTAAAAACCCGGTTGTTTTATTCGGATTTTGTAGTTTTGAAAATTTCGTATTTTGTATCAGGAGCATAGATTATCGAGGAGGTATATTTTTCTGCGCCTGATACTTTGCCCATCCCATTATCTAAAACAAGGCGGAGTTTATTGTAAAATATACGCCTTAAAATAAAAAGAAAATGGCGGATTTAACAGGAGCAGAAATATATAGAACTAGAACGTAAAACACACGCCTTCTAAAAAAAAATGGCGGAACAAAACATGTTGTCTTTCCATTTAAAGGTGAACTAGTTTTATAAAAATGAAACACTTAAAATGATTTAAAATATTTATTGGTAAATAAAATATTTGTATACATTAAAATGATATATATTATAACAAATACACATTACTGTAATTCACTTTTTCTTCATTCTTTATGAATTTCCTCTTCCTTGTCTTTTTATACAGCTCGTAAATGGACGCCTTTAAAAAAAAGAAGAAATATATTAAACAATGCTGATATATTAGATATAACAAGACAAAAGGCGTTTTTAATTTTGAATAAAAACAATTAAAGGAATTAAACAAAGATATATTTAAAATGGAAGAGATTTATCACTAAACACCAAATTACTTTTTGAAACTTCTCGACGCACGTTTCGCTAACCATGTTAGCATCATCAGGAGATGATTTAATTTAATTCTAAAGCTAAACTATTGTATATTTATAGGATAACACTACCTAATGAAGCGTGTAAAAATCATGAACCGTGGAGTTTACGGAGCCTTTAATAATTGAAAAAGTTGACTGAACGGAGTGGGTCTTTTATTCCGGTTCATGATTTTTTTTTTAATTTTTCTATTTGAATGCTTTCATATGCATCCAAAGCCCTATTGTTATTTAGTGTTATCCTATAAATAGAAAATAGTTTAGTTTTAGTGGTTTAAGTTCAAACATGGTCAGTGAAACCTGCGTCGAGAAGTTTTAAAAAGTGATTTGGTGTGGTAAATCTTTTCAAGTTTAGTATTTTACACTGAAGGTTCCAATAGAAGAATTGAAAGATAGGTTTGTATTAAAAAAACTTACCTACGGACTCACGTCCTTAGTGATACTCTTAATGAGGATGTACAGTTGTCTCAAGATTTCTCCAAATGTAGATGGCACGCCCAGATGGTAGAACGCCCGGATTTTGAAATTCATTACCTAGAAAAGAAAAATATATTACCTTTTCTTCTACTTACAGAGTGGCATGAAAGTTTTACTGTTACATTAAGTTGAATAAAACAATTTTATACTTTGTTGTCTATCACTTTTATTTTTAAATTTGTGTGACTATAGTTTCGTAAAACGATTTTACATTCTCAAACACTACTTTAAAACTAAGGCTACACCTAAATGTCTGTGATTGTTTCTAGGCAAGACTGTAAAATCCGACAACGAATTACCCCTCAATCATGCCAGTTAAAGGCTGGGTAAGGCCCAATGCTTTCTGAGAAGTATTCTACGTTGGTCACTCGCCAGTCGGTGGGCTTCCTGATAACTTATGGGTAAGCACATAACCAAGGTTTAATATCCTGGGGGGAATGCTGGCCTGGATGATGCTGGCTGGATGATGACCGTGGTTCTGAACCCACGTTAGGTCCAGTCGCTAAATAGTTGCTGATGCGTCTCTACCCCTAATACCTTTACCTAATTTTACACGTTTATTGGGGTTAATTTTTTACAATATTTTAAATAGTGGGGAATTTCGGAGATCTGTCTGACCGTTTAATAACTGTCTAGGTGGGTCTTTATCACATTTATAAATTTCAATAGCTTCTAAAATGTTTAATATTTTCTTTTTGGTGCTGTATGGCACGCAAGCAAAAATGCAAAAAATAAAACATTTTAGAAGCTATTGAAATTTATAAATATAATAAAGACCCGCTTAGTAGACAGCTATTAAAAGATCAGACAGATCTCCGAAATTCCTCACTATTTAAAATATTATAAAAAACTTAACCCCAATAAAACTGTAAAATTAGGTACATAGGATAAACAGCTGTAATATCTTAGTTTTAAAGTAGTGTTTGAGAATGTAAAAATCATTTTACGAAACTATAGTCACACTAATTTCAAAATAAAAGTGATAGATAACAAAGTATAAAATTGTTTTATTCAATTTAAAAAAAGAACTATCACAAAGTAAAGGACAAATCAATCCATAATTTGTAATATTAAGACCATGGATTGATATTACCACAAAGTTAGTGTTTATTTTCCACTTTTAGTAAAGAGACGTTAAATCAGACTTTAAAAATAATGATATATTTATTTTGCATGAAAGTGATTTCAATTACAAACCTGATTCTGGAGCAAACTTCCATCTGTTCTGATGAGACGGAGTAGTGTGGTTTCCTCTTGTTTACACTGATGATGGTTTTTAATTTCCCTTCCTGATATTTCACAGAAACATTTCTTCTTCTTGATGGTTCAAAACTTTCTCATGTCTTCAAAGTATAATTATGTGGCAAACCTGCTGAAAATGATGTACTGGTGAGAACAGAAAATTTACTATGCAGTTTTCCTTTGTAGGACTTATAAATCAGGTAAAAACGATACTCTGAAATTTATTGTAGACAAGAGAGTATTATTCAGAAATAGATAAAAAAAAGTATTTACCTATCTACCTGTATAAATATTGTATCAGGTATTTGTTTGTTCAACACAGGAAAAAATATTTGCCCATACATTCTACAATAATGCCTTCTTCTGATTGTGGTAAAGTTTTCTGAACATTTATAGCAATCCTTGTTGACAAAATCAGTATCGGCATAACCTTGCAAATTTTAAAATACCAATACTAACATAATATATATTAAGTGATATAATTGACTTACATTTGTCCTGAGATCTAACCAATTTGCCAATTAGAAGCGTCTGATGAATCACTCACATCTTTAAGCCAATTTGGAACGGTATCTTGAATAGTATAGGCGTTATTAGGAACATGCACTTCTTCAGGTTTGAACATTTTAAAAAATTTGGAAATATATTGTCCCTTACCCCGAGGTTTTTCCTCCTGCAACAGTGTATTCAATAAATGATTCATCTGTACTCTATAAAGATAATAAATTAACGTATAATAAAGTTTTATAATAATAAGACTTGCTATGTTCTTACAAAATTATAACCTAACCAATATTTTATATACATACCGTACAGTATGGTTTTTGTTGTATAGAGAGCAGAATCAACAATGAAAATTATATAAAAATCCAAAATTTTAAATTACGTAATTTGGTTACTGACATATAGATGGTAGAACTAGCAATTAGGATAGTAATCCTTTCTAATTGCTAAAAACATTTTGATAAGCGCGCATAGATGGTAGTACCATCGAAATCAGAAATAATATAGAATCCCGCTAACAGATGGCACTACAAACGACGATTCCCACTAGTTCTACCTCGCAGTGATAGATGGCACCATATACATTTATCCATTATAATTCAAATCTCCCGATACAGATAGCGCCACTATCCAGACAACTCGAAATGACGTCCGAAAGTGGGCAAATTTGAAAACTACTTTGATAATTGAAAAGTCAAGGACAAGTCATTTTTGGCAATCGGAAACTGTATACATATATATTTATTTTTTTATTAGATATTTTGTAATTTTGGATGAAAAGAGAGATAATAATTAAATGTGTGTCTTTGGATACCTACCGAGCGGAATATAAAAAAATAGTTAATAGTTAAATTTTTAAACAAAGTTGTTTAGTATTGTTAAAATATCAAGCAAAAGAAGTTTAGAGCATTTATAACGACATATTTGTTGAAGAATGCTACATAAAGGGTGTTAAATATATATTAAACAAACAGTTCCAAAAGACTTGGAACATAATCTCACCTGAAAACATCACTTAAGTGAAGGCAATTGATGGTAGAAAAAATCCTCAAACCCCCACTGCAAAAATACATTCTTCTAGATCTTCAATTCGATAGCTTTCTTAAAACGCCTCCCCAAATTCAGCACTCTACAAACAAGGTATAACATTATTTTCAAAGTACTGGGACCAAAGTAATAGACAAAATTGAAAGTTTTGCATTTTTTAGCTTTCTCTTAATCCACTCGTTATACACCATATTTTTAGAAATAATCAATCAATCTGCTTGTCTAAAATTCCATTTTTAATGATTACATTCTGTGTATAGGGTGATGCATCTGAAATAAAGTACATTAAATAAGATTTAATAGCAAATAAATAAGGTTAAAAAAATGGAATTGAGCGCTTTTATTATTTATTTTAGACAAAGACAAAATAGATTGGTATATCACATTTAGGTATATTACATAAATAATAGTTATGCTTTCACATACATACAATATGGTTTATTTCAATTGACATACAGTTTACATGTAAGCTCGTTGAAAAATAAAGGGGGTGGAAACAACGTAAATCTAAGAATATAATATAGTTCTGCAATGATATTTGCTTTTGTCCTACGTCTAGTCTAAGACGCATCCTAAAAAAAACTTATACATATACAACAGTATATGAGATAAAAACGGAAATGTTTGTAAATATCTCTTTGTGATAATAACAATATAGATATATACAGTTAATTCTAAAGTGTCAAGATAAATTGTAAGCAAACAGCTCTAAAAATATTAGGCCATGCCGAAGAAGCAGCATTATGTGCAGTATATTTATTTTTCTTTTTTTTTTGATTGTAAAATAACACCCTGTATATTATTTCAGAAATCAGTAAAGACCAATAAAGACTTAAATATGACTAATATAACATATTTGCAGTAATCTGCGTAAAAGAAAACAATAGAAAATATTTATTTCTTTTTGATTTCAATCCTATATGTGTTTTGTGTATAATTCTTTTTTGTATATATTATGTTAATAAGTAGATTATGTATTATGTAATCAACATATAGTTTTACTATAGACTTATACATTATATGCCATAAGTACTTTAATTTTCAGATTATTATTTGAGATGTAAGAGTGTGTTTATAAATATTTGTGTGTATTTGGATATGAAAATTCCCATTTAAAAAAAAAACAATTATAATAAGGTGGTTTGGTATTCCCCTTCATCGTTTGTCTAGGATTTCTCCTGTTCATATGCCTCTTTTTCGATTTAGGTTGTTGTTGTGGTTAGACAGGTATTCAGCCATATTTTAGACGGTCTTCTACTGCATGTCTTAGTGTTGTCGCAACTATTCTGTAATGTATTCGGTCCAATTTTTTTCTAAGTACTGATTCCAGGTATTTCTTTTTATTTTAATCCTCCCGTGTGTTTTCAACAATTCCTATTTGTTTCTCTATCTTTCAGTGTAATGGCTTTGATCGATTTTAAAATAATTTATGCGTTGTTAATTACTTTATGAGTTTAGTGGCGTTCATTGTCGTTGTTTTATATGTTTTTCTTTTATTCTGAATAATCTAGTACGTCTGTTGTATTTATTACCATCGTTGCAGGAGATGGAGAGTTTAATGAAACTCGGCAATAAAGCTCCCAGAATAGACAGCATACCTTCAGAAATTCTGAAACCTATTTCCAGTCTTTAATCAACATCTGGAATAGTCTGGAGCTGGAGCAGATGCCTGAAGAGTAACCTGTGCATTCCTGCGAAATAGAATTGAAGGTTCTTCTGATATTTTTCTGTTTCCCGTTGCCTCTACAATGTGCTGTGAGTCTTGGTCACAATTCTTCTCCATTCATTTCTGTCCTTTTTCTAAATCCATCCCGGTAACTCCATTAATCTTATGTCTGTTACAACCTGCTCATTCCATCTTGCTTGCGGTCTTCTTAGCTGTTACTGGTTTCCAGTTGTAATGACTAGTATAGCACTTTGCTGCTTCCTTCCTGTAGATGTATCCATACTATCTAAATCTCTGCTTTTATGTAACACTATATTTTCTTCATCAAGTAAGTCTCCAATTCTGTGATTCTCTTTTCCTTCTTTCTTGGGTTATTTATTTTATTTCTTATTATTTTGCTTTCAAAGATCCTTAGTTTTTCTTCCTTCATGGAGGTGATGGTCATCATTTCTGCTGCGTACGTTATAATGGGTCTTATTATTGCTTTATAGATTCTCCTTTTTGTGTCATGTCCAATCTTTCTGTTCTGTAATAACTTCCGGTATCTGCAGTATAACTTGTCGTTGTCCATCTTCGCAAAATGGCCTTACTCTATTGTTTTCAGTTCGATTCTGTTTTCCATCGATCTGTTACATTTCATGCATTTTGTCTTTTCTCTGTTTACATGTAAACCTCTAATTTGGGATTCTCCATTTCTGTGAGTGTTTCTTTCTAGTATCTATAAGAATTTGTTCTTTATGGTTTTCTTTCAGTTAAGGTTTTCTTCCACAGTAAGAAAATTTAAGAAAGCTACAGTAAAACTATATATCTAATACTGTTTGATTGGTTTTTTTGAACGTATAGTTTCAAAAATATTAGTGATTGTAAAAACCAAAACGTGTATACAATATGTATTACCATTTACAAATTGTAGAGACATATGTATTGATGATATGGTAAAGTTAATTGAATATATGTGAGAAGATTGTCCATTGTCGAAATACATATATAAGGTACAGCGTACACTTGGTATAAAATAATATTAAGCGTTTATTACAACCAATCTATATCTATACATTTTGCTAGAACAACAGCTTATGAATTACAATACAGTCATGTACACGATTATGAAGTTGTATCTGCTGATTGTTTCAGTTTTATGATCGAACCTTAAAAGTAACGAAGGATAATCTCACAGAAGGTTCCTAATGCGGAATGTGCATTCATCAAGATAGATTGAAATGTTTAAACTTTGGTAATATATAACATTGAAAAAATATCGTGTTGTGCTGAAACCTATTTACTGGACGTTGGGTGTAACTAATAAATATTATTACAACACATTTATCCTTTCTTAAGTTCGCAATTTTTTTTTAAATAATAAATAAACCAGAGAAAAATATTTTTATACGAGGGCGATTCAAATAAAATCGCTTACAGAATAAGAGTAATGTACCGGATGGTGAAAAATGGCTGTACTCAATTGTTCTATTAGAACTTCAGTGTGAAACATTAAACTGGACGAGATTTAACCCCAAGCAACAAATCACTTTAACTTCTCGACGAGTGTTTCGCAAACTATATTAACATCATCAGGGGATGATTCAATCTTGAGATGATCAAACTATTCAATCTTGAGATGGTCAAACTATTCAACCTTGAGATGATCAATATCACATTTACACACAGCATTACAGCACGTTTACGTTGCAGGTTGATTGAATCATCTCCTGATGATGCTAACGTGGTTAGCGAAACGTGGATCGAGAAGTTAAATATTGTGATTTGGTGTTTAGCAGTAAAGTTCTTCGAGTTTAATGGCTTTATTGCCAAAAAGACAAGAAAGGGAAATTTTTCTATTCTTCCTTTTTCTTTTGGTGAGAGCATATATCTTCTGAAGTCTGAAGTTATAAATTATACTTAGAAATTTATCTAGAATAAAGGATGTTTTAGAAAAAAAACAGCCAACAATGAATGATAATGTACTGATTACTGAGTTGTAGATCAAAATTGTGATTAGATTATAAGGTATCACTTTCTAGAGTCATAGTTAATTCACTAGTACTTTCTACCATGCAAGTCGATGACTAAATTTAATACGGATCTAGTGGAAATATTCTAGTCATAAACCTTTATATATATTATAACCTGCTTAACGTCTTTCAGGTTATCATTAAATCTAGGATTATATCCATCGTGTCCGACGTCGCTTAACTTCAGTTATGGAAAACTGATGCTCGACGCGGTGTAGCTTTAGCTAGCTAGACCTATAAAGGAAGGGGGAAACGTAGCAACAGGCTGTAAATACAGCGACGAAACAGACAAGACTGGAACAAATTTACCAAGTGTTAAAATATAATTGTAAATTAGCAAAAAAACAACCCGACCACCATGGGGCGGCTCATCTCGTCTCATAATCTATAGTCCTCTGTTACCCGTAGGTATAAGAGGTTGCCTATATTACGGCCCGCCTCCAGATATCCATCGTGTCCGACGTCGCTTAAATTCAGATATGGAAAACTGTCGACGTGGTGTAGCTTTTTTCTTATATTATATTCAAAAATATCATTATTAGTTAATATATATATATATATATATATATATATATATATATATATATATATATATATATATATATATATATATATATATATATATATATATATCAGGTATGCTCAAAAGATAGCATAACAGGGCCGTCGAAAAAGACATTAAAATAATAAATCTTTCGTCCGTACTGAAACAATCAGAGATATCCACGCCTCTGATTGTTTCAGTTCAGCCGCCACCATATCGTCAAGTAAGCGTCTCCGAGGACAGGTTTCTAGCCCTACAGGCGTCATTAGCTGACATTACCTCACCGTAGGGTGTGTTGCTGTATTGTGATTGTAACCCACCATCAGCATGATCAGTTGACGTGCCCTGGCCCTGGTCGTTTATCTTCAGCTGCTTGCTTGGGTTGAGCTTGAGCCCAGGTGAGGACGGCTGTAAGACTAGAAACCGGTCTTGGGCGGCGCTATGGTATCATTTATTAACTAATTTAAAATTCTATATTTGATTTTCTAAACTTCTTAAGTAGACTCTTAGATATACATAAATTATATATCATTGTCATATCATATCATGTAACATATTAAGCCTCAAAATACTCAAAAACTAGAAAGCAGATATGGACAATACTAGTGTAGTACTGTGCAGTCAGGAGGTGACTTCACTAATAATATGCCTCAGAAATGGGAAGTGGTGTACCATTTAATTTGTGTGCAGTGGAGTATTTAATACCGATAAAATGACTGAAGAGTGCCATCCAGACAGTATTTATATAAAGCCAAGAAAACATCAAGAAAATGGAGATAGACGTTATTTGACGTCGATCAAAAGTAAGTTAAGTAACGTTGGTTGCGATCAAGACCTGGATAGGTGACCGCAATATAGGCAACCCAATAAACCAAGCCATGGGCCATCACGGCCTGAAGAGCTAAAATTTAATTTTAAATTTAGGGGTTATATTATACAATTACACAAATCAACAACTACCTACAATTAAATACTGGACAGTTGTTGACAGTTAAAGCTACCTTGGTTTTAATCAAATCCTCATGGTATGTGGTGAATACCATCATAGTTTGTGGTTTTCAAATGATGATCCTTATATAAAGCTCAGTAAATCCTCTGCTCAAATATATTTACAAAAGGACTATATATACCTATCTAGTTAATAAGTAGATTCAGATGAGACAGTCGATGGGCTTGCCAAGTAGACTTTCTACACAAACCATCAATTTTTCTATGCAATCAGTTATTGTCTTTATTGTAGATAGTTACTATGTTTCTTGATTCTGTGATTTATTCTAGAATCATTTTGGGAACAATATGTGTTTAAGAAGTAATCACTACTATTCGAAAATCTGCCTTATTCGTTAGACTTTATCTTTGGTAATAGGGCGAGTGTGCAAGTATATTTCAAGCGTTTACTTGATTTACCCTCGTATAGATTATTGAGCATATTAATTTGCTTACTAACTTCTATGGTAGAAGTTTTTTTAAAAATGTTTTTTGTTTTACTTATAACACCTTAAGTAGTTTGAAGATTACACTTGCCGACAAAAAGATTGAGGCAGTTAATATGTATTATTACAAATATTTATTATTCTCATTTTAAACTTTAAAAAGAATCTCCGTTGACTCTAATTCATGTAAAATAAATATTTGTCTAAGAGTAACCTGTTATTGTTGACTTTCAATTAACTTCACCTGGAATAAAAAGATAAAGGCAGACTGTTTATCCTTAAATTCAGTACATGATTGTGCCCGATTCTATACTCTTTTCACCAAATAACTAGTTTTCAACAAGTATTTATTAGTGTTATTTTAACCATGGGTCGTGGTGGGAAACTTAGTGAGCACGAAAAAGCATTAATTCTTGCATTGAAAGATGTGATTTTTTCAATCATGAAATTGGCAGAAAGATTTCACGTAGTGCAACAGTAGCACACCATTTTGTCGATAAAGATGAAAACTATGGCAAAAGGAGTTCTGCACGACCGCAAGCAATTACAATGCGAGAAAAGTCGCTAATTTTGAGAATCGCTTCAAATTCTGCCCTATCTGCGCGCACTATCATACAGGAAGCAGGCGGGAAACTAATGTCTATAATGTAATCTCTAAGACCTGCTCAGGAAAACTAAGCGTATTTAAAGCCGTGCAATTGACAATTAATATCAAATAACTTCAGTTAAAGTAAAATTGTTGAAGTTCTATTCAAAGAAATAATATATAACCTCAAAGCTGTCAGTGCCTCTATCTTTTTGTCGGAGAGTGTATTGTAGAATGAAGAATAGTACAGAAATGTATGTGTACAGGGTAATTTACCCTGGTAAAGGGGCATGAAGACACGCGACGACGTGTTATTGTCGATAATGGGATGATCGAAATACATCGAAAGCCAGATAGATACAAGAAGTCAAGTTAGAAATATAAAAAATATATTTACAAGAAATCTCTCAGTGCGTTGATAGATGCATTAGTCGAAGCGTTTGTCAATGATGACATACTTTTTTGTAGAAAAAATAGAGGTAACATTCGCATTTTTTCTATAGAACAAGAAAAGTATAGAAAAGGATCCTTTACGTCTACGCATCTTTGGTGGACAACTCCAAAGATTAATTTAGCTAAAATTTTCCTATAACAGGGGTGTAAACCTTATAGAGAGTCTTCATTTAATACTGTAACCCTGGTGACTAATTATTGTTTCATGTTGAATTATCTAAAGGTCATGTCACTTGTCATCAAAAATATGATTAAAATTTTCCCTAGATCTGTCATCGGGATTTGTTCGCAGTGTGTTTTCAATTTATGGTGTAAGACAATTACGTGGGTTTCTGGATTAAACGAAGGCTTTATATATTATCTTCAGATAAACAGTCTAACACCGGTTAACGAGAAGCTCTTGAAGCAACGTTTACACAATGGAAGGATTATAGTTCTAGAAAGATCTACAGGTAGACTGTCTATTTGAAAACGAATTATCCCCTAAAATGTTAATACAATACGATTATTATTTATACTTCGGTTTTATTTCGTGGAAAAGCGTTGCTTTTGTTTCTTAACAAATTCCACCGCCATCCTGTCGTTTACCCTCGATTCTAAAATTTGTAGAATAGGATGATCTGGAAATTAAAGTGTTATAGCTTGTTGAAAATGCATGTATTGCTCAAATCAAAAAGTATCAGGACTGTTTCAAGTTGATTCAGTTGTTTGTTTCGGTTCCATGACATAACATCTAGAATGTTTTTAACTTCTTTCTAGGGTGTTTTTCTTTAAAAAAAAGTAAAATCAAACACCCCACCCTAGGGTTTTACAATTTCTATGTCGGTTAGTAAATGTAAATAGATGTCTCATGTTTTTCCGATAAATGACCGTGATAATGATCGCGTTGACAAGCCGATATGACGGTTAGTTTTATTCCTTGTAAGATGTAAGATTTTCGTAAATATTTTGCAGTAAAAAAGTCTTAATTTATATTTAATAGAATGACTCGCTCTCGATTCTTTTTGATTTGAGTAATACTTTATGTTATCGGATACTTTTGTTATGTTGCTGCATAAGGGTGAGCTCCACTGGCTTCAGCCCGTGAAAATTATCCACAGAAGCGTTGTCCGCCACACCTGATATGGTTCCCAAGGCCAGGAAAGCCTCTCCAGCGAAGTCGTTTGCCGTTATAACGTCGTGGTCCATTACAGTGAAGGCAATCATTGCTCCAGGTGCCCTAAAAGTTAAATATCTCACATCTTCTATTGGAACCTTCGGTGTGAAACACTAAACTCGAAAAGATTTACCAGTAAACACCAAATAACTTTTTTTAAACTTCTCGACGCACTAACATCATCTGGAGATGATGTGTTAACATAATCTGGAGTGATTCAATCTATTGAATCAATTTGAGATCAAGTCGAGAAGTTTAAAAACGTGATTTGGCGTCTAGTGGTAAATCCATTCGATAGTTGATATAAATATATTAAGTAGAGGCAAAATATATAAGGTATTAAATAAGATAGCGGCTTATCCAGAACATCTGACATGAATATGATTAGAGATAAAAGGCTTACTTGCACTGTTCGAGTGAGACGCTGAACTCAAAACACTCGTCAAATATCGGATGCAGCGTCTTTTTGTGTACATTCGTCTGCTGTTCGTTACAGTGGGGAAATACTCTTTTTGGTAATAATTCTATAATTACAAAGGGATCGCTGTATCCATTGGGATCCAGAGGTATAACATCTCGCGCATGCAGAACCTTAAACGTTAATCAAATGCTGCCATCAAAAATATCATTATTAGTTAATATATATATATATATATATATATATATATATATATATATATATATATATATATATATATATATATATATATATATATATATATGAACATTTTTGTTGGTTGCTTGACCGGGAAGGAGCCCCACCTATCCCTTCAACTGGATGACATATGTTTCGTCTCTCGAGGTTCAGACTCATCAGAGCCATATATACCATACCATCAAGAATAGAGAGACCCTAGCCACAGCCAACAAACCATGTTGTCGCCGACTTCCGATGGCGTATATATGTAGTGCTAGATTTTCTTGGACTGCGTCCAATGAGTTGGGTGTGTGATGACACTCAGCTACTGCTGTCTCATTGGACGCATTCTAAGAAAATCTAACACTATATATATATATATATATATATATATATATATATATATATATATATATATATATATATATATGAAAATATGATATATGAAAAGTAAAATTGTAAATTGTAAAAACAGATCATTGTTCAAGGCACGATTATATGGAAACGGCTAGTTCGACGTAAATTTATAAGGAGATCTTTTTTTGTGGACAATTCAAGTTTCTTCAAGAAAATGTATTGCTCAAATTTTTCAAATATATATAATTTATTATCAAATTCTTATTAAATTCAAATTTTTAAAATATATATATAAATTTTTCAATATATATATATATATATATATATATATATATATATATATATATATATATATATATATATATATATATATATATGAATATTTTTTTTTGGCGCTTGACCGGGAACATGCCCTACCCATCCCTTCAACTAGATGGCATATGTTTCGTCTCTCGATGTACAGACTCTTCAGGGCACCGACATTGGACGCAATCCAAGAAACTGTAACTATATATATATATATATATATATATATATATATATATATATATATATATATATATATATATATATATATATATATATATATATATATATATATATATATATGATTCAGAGGATTCAGAAGTGGATTCAGTACAATGGATTACATCCAGGTTGTACAGCAGGTCATAGAAAGGCACAACGAATACACCATGCCACTGTGCTTGGCTTTTATCGACTACGAAAAAGCATTTGATTCCATCTCCAAGCATGCGATAATGGATGCACTGCTTAGCCAAGGTGTAGAGAGAGCCTATGTAAACCTATTAGAATCGATATATGATGGAGCTACAGCCACAATTCACCTTGATGATCTTGAAGTGGGAATTAATATAGAACGAGGTGTACGACAGGGTGACGCAATATCGCCTATTCTTTTCTCGGCTGGCCTTGAAGAAATATTCCGTAAACTGGATTGGGAACAGGATGGGGTAAAGATCAATGGTGCAAACTTAAACCATCTTAGATTTGCAGATGACATTATTCTCATTTCACAAGACCCAGAGGAGCTGCAAAGACGCATACAAGAACTGCAAAGGGCTGGCGAACCATTTGGCTTGAAAATAAACCTGAAAAAGAGTCAGGTTATGTTCAATAACTTCGCTCAGGACAGAAGAATTTCAGTTTTAGGAAGGGATTTAGAGATTGTGGACAGCTTTGTATATCTTGGGCAGAGGATTTCCATGGAGGGGAATACCGCCCGGGAGGTGGAACGGCGTGTTAAATGTGGCTGGTAGGCATTTGGTAGGCTCAACATAGTGTTTAAGAGCAGACTCCCACTTTGCCTGAAAAGAAAAGTATTCGATCAGTGCGTTCTACCCGTTATGACATACGGAAGTGAAACCTGGACACTCACATCGCAATCAATTCAAAAACTTCGGGTGGCACAGAGGGGAATGGAAAGATGTATGCTTGGCATTACAAGACGAGACAGAAAGTCCTGCGCATGGATCATCAGGGAACAAACAAAAGTCTGTGACATCATTGGAAGAGTAAAACAGTTGAAATGGAGATGGGCAGGCCATATAGCGAGGCGATGGGACGACAGATGGACCAAGGCAATCCTGGAGTGGATACCGCTTGATCGCAAACGTCCGCGAAGAAGACCGAAAGCACGATGGATTGATGACATCGTTAAGTATATTGGACACGAGTGGCAGAGGAAAGCCCGGGACCGTGAGGGTTGGAAGCATGCTGAAGAGGCCTTCATCCTGTAGTGGATCGATACGGGCTGATGATGATGATGATGATGATATATATATATATATATATATATATATATATATATATATATATATATATATATATATATATATATATATATATATATATATCTTTATATAAATATACAGGGTGTTTTGTTCACCGTTTGCTAAATTAAAATGCCCGATAGGAGCGATCTTTTGCTATCTCCTCAGTCTTCCTAAAGCATTATTGGGCCCACAGATTTTTTTTATGTTAATTTTTAAATCTTTTTTTTTTTAAATTCCCAAAGTCAGCATTGAAACTTCAATTTTAAAAAAAGTTATTGGTATATTCTCCACATTATTTTTGTATTTTGACATGTAATGTTGTAGGCTTCTATGAAAATCAAAATTACATCTAATCTACAGCGACATCTAATTTTTTTTATGGTCTTGCAAAGTTTTTGAAAGAAGTAAAAATAAATTTAAAGCTCAACTTAAATTACATATAAAAAAGGTGTTATGTTCTTTGTATTCTTTAAAAAATGTATCCTCTTTCTAACGGTCTGCATTCTAGCAATAAAAGCTTTTTTTTTTACTAACGTTTACTAACTTCACTAATTTGCTAATTTTGTGTATCAGGACGCATTAGGCTGATATTCGATATGCAGGATAAAAACCTGTTTTTGTGTAAACAACATGCGCAAAGCAGGTAAAAACTGTTATCTCCCTCATACACAGTAGAATTGCATCATCTGTATTTTTCTTTTATTAGGTAAACGGAAAACCAGCTCAAAAAACGCGCGTTGTTTTTGTCTAGATTTGACTGTCTTCGTTGATTATCGCATTTGTTGTTCCAAGGCAGCGCCGTTAATCCTTTAGTTCTGTTACTAGTGTTATTTGTTTTTTAGAATTACAGTTAGAGCATTAGAAAGAGATAGCAGCCAGACTTCACTGCGCAAGAGTGAGATAGTATTTTTTTTTCTTACTTAGCGTATGTTATTTACGCAAATAAATAATATCGAATATCAGCCTAATGCATCCCAATACACAAAATTAGAAAACCAGTGAAGTTACTAAAACGTTTTTATGGCATGAATGCATACCGTTAGAAAGAGGATAAACCAGAGATTTTTTTTAAGAATTCGAAGACCATGATCGCTTTTAGTTTTTTTTTATATATAATTCAAAATTGAGCTTTAAGTTTATTTTTGCTTCTTCCAAAGACTTTGCGAGTCTATAGAAAAACGTAGATGTCGTTTGCATCTAATTTAGATTTTCATAGAACCCTACAACATTACACATTAAAATAAAAAAATAAATTGGAGGCTATACCAATAACTTTGTCTTTAATTCACGTTTCAACGCTGACTTTTGACATTTTTCAAATAAAGAATTAAATAATTAACATAAAAAAACCTGTGGGCCCAATAATACGTTATGGAGGCTGAGGAAATAGCAAAAGATCCCTCCTATTGGCAATTTTAATATGGCAAACGATGCACCAAACACCCTGTATATTTTGTTATTTTTAAGGTATTATAAAAATTGAGCAAACACTCTAGATTGAAAAATGTATTTACCTCAACGCATAAGGAGTCATGATTGAAATATGCTCTAACACCCAAACTACCATAAGGGCCCGTAGTGCTGTTGTACTGATCATGAAGTCTTTGATTGTAGAAAATTTCAACCAGTTTCTCAGTCTCTGTTCGATGGTATTGCAATCTCTGCTCAATTTGACAGAATGTTGGAGAATGAAGGAGCTCAGTGCTGAGCCCTTGTCCCTCTGCGTGGAAAAAGTCAATCATCAGCTCTAAAGCCGCGTGAAGCCTTTCGTGAAACATCGTTGGCAAATCGTCACTTGTGGCGCCACCGTCCATCTGATGATTGAGCTCTGCCAATGTGTATTCCCAAACCTTAAACAGACGAGTGTTAAAGCAAGAACTGTCGCTGAGGGAATATCTGATACCTCACACAAAATTTTTTGGAAATTTTGTGGCAACAAGGATATATTCAAAGCCTTCAAGTGGGTGTGTAGGTAATCAAACAAAGGATCTACTGCTTGTTGAGTGGGCAAAGTATCTGGAGACCAAGCTACATGAAACATCGCCTTCCTCAGAGCTTCCTGCATCTGGGGACCCACTCTTTTCAGTATGTCGGTAATTCTAACCTGCAAATAAGATATTATGGTAAGTTTTTTAGAATTGTATTGAAAGTTGTAGTGTAGTGATACCTGGAATTGACTCAAGGTGCTATCCAGCTGATTGGTCAACGTTGCAAAATGCATTTCTGGAGTAAGAGATTCTAACGTTACAAAATCGAAATAATTTTCTGGAAAATAAAATAAACTATGATGCTTTTCTTAAATAAGTGCTAACCAAGACAATACAATGATATGGGCTGTTTTAGATTTAGATTTGATCCTTAAGTACGTTCTCTTTTTTCATTAGGATGGTCCATAAATCCATGCGCTTTTAATTATAAGGTTTAAATTTGTTATAAACTAAAATGTATTCAAAACTCGAAAAGATTCACCACTACACACCAAGTCACTTTATTTAATCCCTTGATGCGCGTTTGGTTAACCATGTTCGCATCTTCAGGAGATCTAAAAGACCGTACGCCACGTCATCTTATCTCGTCGTTGGCGTTACATGTTTCGTTGGCTGCCAGAATTCGGGGGTTTAAAACATGCGATTTGGATGTAGATTCCCTGGGACCGATCGGTAATTAGGTTTTTTAAACGCTGATTTGATGGATGGAAACGCTCCGTGTTTGATATGTCTCGCGTCGCGTATTTCGTTCGCCTTGCGAATACTTGTTTTCATTTGGGATTTGCTACGTGCGTACACACTGAGTAGTACTTTTTAAATAAAAATAATCAACTTTTAATTGCAAACATGAAGGTATCTGATTTAAAACAGCTAATAATGACTAATTTTAGTTTGGAGAAGAAAGTTGAATTAAAAACTAACGGTCGTCCCACGCTCGTGTTGAATTTGAGTCAAGTTCAAAAAGAATTTAAAAATAGGGCAAGTTTTACGCGAAAATTTGACAGTAAACTATATGTGAAAGTTTTCCGACGATAGAAAAAGAAAATTTGAAGACCGAATTGGAAATTTTTTATTCGCGGTCCAAGATTTGTCAAAATGAAGACATTAAAGGCTTTTTAAAGACATTAAATTTTAGTCTGAATATGGGACTGGATAAAGCTTTTAAAGAAATCACTAAGGCATTAAGAATACTAGGAAATATACCGATGACCTCAGCCGAAGCCGAAAGGTGCTTTTCGACTTTGAACTTGATTAAAACATATTTAAAAAATCTAATGGGGAAAGCTTTAGGTATGTTAAATATTGAGAGTGCTATGGTCGAACTAATTCCGGACTTTATGGAAAAAGTTATTGAAAAATTTATTTTCGACAAAAACAGACGAATGGCAATTTCATTTTAAAAACTAGGAAACGGCGAGATGCTAATCACCGACAAAAATGTGTACAATAACCCTTTTTTGTCATAAAACTTTGATATTTTTTTTAACTTTTCGAACTTTTTCGATTTTCCTCCATTGATTGGCAGTTACAATAAACTGTTTGAGTGGTTTACTTTTCAGGAAACGGTAAGTACCTATTTATTCATTCCTTTATCTTCGCAACCAGCAGCAACCCATCCTCCAATGACCTTGTAAGTAATAATAAAACAAAATTTTAATGTTCTCCTGTTTTACCTCCTGTATAGGGTTTCAATAGCACGAAAATTAAAAAAGTGGAATGGGAAAGCAAAAAAAATCTTCAACAGCACTATTTTCTTCTACGCCCTCCCACTTTAAAACCCCACGAGCCGCCACTGCGTTTCATAATGATTTGCCAGACATCTGATGTGCCATGATGAGTGCCATGATGACATTTGCCATGATGATACCTGCCCAGAATCGAAGTATTAGTTTTCCATGAACTCAGAATGATTTTTCGTCAAATCTTGTGGCACTCGCCGACATCGCTTGTTTACTATGCTAAGAATGTGAAGGTAATTATCAAAGACCGGAATGGTGAGTTCTGCAGACAATTTAAAGTTGGTTGATCTTAGAGATCAATCAACTTTAAATTGTTTCTTGGCTTATTTTTCAGTTACAATTTCATGGCCAGTGGCAATTTTCGACTGTTATAGTGTACAAGAATTGTCCATCGTAGACTTGTGACTTGAAATACCTTCAGAGAAAGAAATCGCAGATAGAGAAATCTGGTAAAACTGTTGGGGAAACCTATCTAGGGTACCATGTCGTTGGTCGTTCTTCCAAACTTTCGAAACATACCTTAGCACTTTGAAGAAGTCTCTGTTGTAATTATCATGGGTTCCCTGCTGCCCATAGACACTTTTTGTTACTGACATATATACACGGCTCTAGATTCCTTCCTAATTCTTTTGAGCTCTAGAAACTCATTTCTTGTGGTGAGTTAGTTCACATATCTCCATTCTTGACCCATTCTATCCTATTGTTTGTCTTTGCTTCATCGGTTATTTTCATCCACGTATCTCGGTCCCGTATCTTTTCCAACCCTGCTTGTATTTCCAATTTCTTTATGTCTTCCTTCACCTGATCCTCCCACTTACTTTTCGGTTTCCCCTTCTTCTGCTAATATCTGGTCTACACATTGTAATTTTCTTTACTACTTTGTTTCCATTCTTCTTATATGGCCAAACCAGCGAAGTCTTTGCACTTTTATGGTCTTCACTATATCTTCTCCTTTCAAAATGTTTTTGATTTCAAAATTTATTAACCCTCTGTATTCATCTCCTGCAACTTTCTTCAATTCATATATTCTTCTTACAATCTTTCTTTTGAATATTAAAGTTATCCAGTACTTCAAATTCGTAATTTCATCTGAATCATTTCATTTAAATCTGGTTGTAACTCTTCTTTTTTCTTTCCTTATTTCCATAGATTTGGTTAGGTTTTTCTCTTCTTTGCTTCTTGTCCAATTTTTTGGATTGCTTCTTCCAGGCTTATTCTATCTCTAGTTAGCACAGTAAGATCGTCTGCGTATGCAACTGCTTGTATCGCTTTATTGATGACTGTTGCCGTGAAATTACCCTCTTTGATTACTGTATCCAGTGTCAGTATAAACTAACATATCCATCCAAACCGACATATCCATCCAAATAGAAACATGGTTCATCACTTATCATCACAAGTAATGATTTCTAGCATTCTTTCACAAAACAGTCTACGTTGGACAAAATCACCTCGAAGCAGCTTTTGAACAATGATGATTGTGTACTGTAGCTTGGAACGAGACAGACCCAACATTGCAGCACGACGCCTAGCGCCGGGGACACTGAAAAACCTACTTTCTGAGTCTCTCAAGTTCTTCTGGAGTTGGTGTTATAATGACAAGGAAAGGAGGAAAGTCATACAGCGAAAAAGGACTCTGGAGAAGATCATTGAGTTGGGCTGGACGATGTTATTGTGCTCAGCGTATTTTCCAGACTTGGCCTCCCTTCGGAATTTCATTTCTTCCGTCCTGTACCAACATCACCTCGTTGACGACCGCTTCAGAACTCTTGAGAAAATCGAAAAAAATCTTAAGGATTTTATTACATGAACTACCAATTACTTTTGTCGATCTGAGATTTGAGAGTTGACTGAAAGGTGGGGAAACTGAGGAGATTACTTCGAAGATTAATTTTGTATTAGTTTTTTTCACAAATTAATATCAAAGGTAGTCAAAAAAGGCTCCATGAAGTTCTTCAAGTTATCAAAATGTTCATTTTACAATCTAAGACAAAAAACATTTTCTTATTATAACCATTTAAAAGTATCAGTTTGATTTAAGGAACAGTCTTTAACACCGATATCTTATTTTTTAAATAATGATTTATTCGATTAGTAATTCTTCTTGCTCGTTTCAGTCTCTAGATCACTGTCGTTCGTTTCCTTTTCTACAATAATTTTATTGCCACCATAATATCGCAACATGGAAAAGCACTCAGAATAGCTGGAAATATTCTCATCATATTTTTGCCCCGGTTAAACGTGATGGTTAGAACTCTACGGATTTCAGCGTTTTCCAAATTGGATTTTCCACCCGTTAAAAAATTATTTCGAATTAAAAAAAATGGGGGAATGGCGATTTAAATAAAAATTTCCGTTTGTGGGCGTGTCGGGAAAAATTCATACAAAACAAGGACCTTTTTGCCGAATCGCGTTACGTACAGGCCAAAATACGAAAATAATTGCACTCTACCAGTTACAAAACAGAGGAAAATGTAAATTGTTTATTTTAGCGGGCAAAAATAAATTTAATTACGTTTCAAGAGTTGTATCATTTATATTTTTATGTTTTTATTAATTCTTATGTTATTTTATATTTAACACTAATATTTTATGTCAATTAATTTTCGAAAATTATGTTATTATTATTAAGTGCCACTTTACTCACACCTGTGGCGAGTTTGTTAGTCAATGAAGTTTAAAAGAACTTTTGATCCGCATGGTCAATAATACGATATGGAAAGCATTTGCATGTCAAGAATTTTATAAAAACTAATATCTGTAATCAAACATTGTGCTCCCGTGTATAATGTGGTAACAACATATCATTAAGATCTGGAATCTGTCAAGGGCACGCGCTAATCCCCGCTATATTGTTATTGAATGCCATGAATCACGCGACACAGGACGCGAGTTATAAACAGGGTGTGTCAACAAAAATGTGAAAGTTTTCAATTTGAATTTCCCGCCGTAATATACTCCAGTATTAGGTCGTTTTTTTTATATTCGTAAGGTAGAAGTATATAGTTGTGGTGATTAGGTATTTACAATAACAGTATAGTATGGGTCTTTCGTGTTTCTTTTGGATGATAGTGTGGGAGACTCGCGTAATATTGTCAAACGCAATCAGTGAACCTCCCTGGCCTCCGCAGATAATCCATAGTTACTCGCGTATTATATGAATAAATATTGTTGAAAATTAATGTTTTGTTTTCTTTTTTCAACAAATTTCAACAGTTTAACAAATATTCTTCCATATTTACTTGATAAAAATGCGTTTTGAAAATTATATTCATGGTCATTATACACCCTCTGAAGCAGGGTGGCCCTATAAAGCAACTTGTGGGAAACGGACAATCAGCGAGAGGCAGTGTCAGGAATGGTCGCCCGCTTTAAATCAGGTGATACCAGCCTGGAAAATAAACCAGGAGGAGGCGGACCATTAGATTTCGACAATTTGGAAGTTGTAGAATTTTTCAACATTTTTATTGAATTTTGTCCAGGTTAGAGTCAGCAGTGGCGAATTTTGGACAAAAATGACAAAAAACAATTCACCATCAATAGCGACGTCTATCTGGCCTAGCTCGACTGGCTTCACGAAGCCATCGATATCAAAAGACCGCGGAAAAAATCATCACATCATGCGTCCCCATGTCGAGAGTCAAGTGACAAGTATCAAGCCCACATGAAAAACTTAATCTGATTGTCTTTAAACTAATTGTCGGATAAGGAGGACATATTTGGAACAAAAAGTTCTGATCTCCTAATAGTCCAGATGTGAGTCCGTTGGACTATTATGTACGGAGCGTTGTTGAAAACCAACAAATCGAACTTCTGCCGAGTACCGTTGAAGCAGTATTTGCGAAGTAAGATAACGTGTTACAGTGGGTGTTAGATAATAGAGGCAGTGATTCAGGCTGTAAGGGCTTATATCGAATTAAAAAAAAATTGTGTTGACCCGCTCTGTAAAAAGTAATATAAAATATTTTCATATTATTAAATTAATTCACTTTTAGACTGAAATCATTACATTTCTCAAGCAACAAAACAGCGGATATTAAAATATGCACCAAATACATGAACACTCTGTATTTGTGGTTCTCAGTTATTAAAAATAAATTCCATTCCAGACTCAGTACATTGTATAATTTTGTATTATGCATTCTACTTCTTTATCTTCTCTTTTGATTCTTGTTTTCTCTTTAATTTGATGATTTTTTACAATTTTAAATAAATATTATCGATGATTTTGATGAAATTCCGACTAATTTTGAAAAAAAAAACAAAACGGGATTTAGATGATAGATGGGAAGTTTTGAGGACGATGAATGAGATTGCAGAGAAAAATGTGGAAAAATAAGGATAAATAGAAGAAATAAACCAAGGAATTCTGGACAATGGAAATAAAAGTAACGCCAAAGAAAAAACTATGGAAAAAATACATCAAATTGAATGTCATATCCATATCCATAGAATAAGGCAGTCCGAAGAAGGTTATGTTATGCATTTCGTGGGACTGGAAGGAAGTCGAATATTATGAACTATTACCTGAAAATCCGATCGCTCAGACGCAGCCTGAATTAGCCAACAGAGAGGGTATTGCGTTCCATCGAGACGATGCTACCAACAAGTGTCCACCCGATACAGACTTTTACAACTTGATTGGAATGTTTTGTTCAATTCACCGTACTCTCCCGACCTTGCGGCCTCCGACTACTAATTTATTTAGATCGCTTCAAAACAGCTCATACTGTAAAACTTTACTTCATTGGAAGACTTGAAAAATCACCTAACTTAGTTCTTTAGCCAGAAACGTCAGAATTTCTATCAGAGATATCTCAGCTATCAGAGATATGGAAAAAGGTCATCTAACAGAACGGCATATACTTATGGATTAAATATAATTTCCAGTAAATAAAATTTTTCATAAATAAACGGGATGAACTTTTGCATCAACCCAGTACTAAAAATTAACTAAAAGCAACCGATATGAAATACCTGATAGGTAATATAAAACTAGACAAGGATTTCCTACTAAATACCAACTCATTTAACTTATCAGCTGATAATTCAATTCTTCAGGAGATTAAATAATCTCCTGATAATGCTAATATGATCAGCAAAACGCGCCCCAATAGTAGTTTAGTGGTAAATCTCTTCGAGTTTAGTGTTTCACACCCATGGTAGAAGAATTGAAAATACGGAATGAAGTAATTAGAAACTTGATAAAATCAGTATCAATCAATTTAAAACTAGAAAAAGACAACTAAACTGGTATGCTCGTACTATCCGAATGAATCCAAAAGCAGTCGTTAAAAACTTAACTAAAACTGGAAAGAGTAAAAAAAGAAAGAGACATTGATCAAAAAAGGTAGGAAATAGGATTAAAGAGAGGGAAAACACCACAGACGAGATTAATGGCATAGGATCAGAACAAATAAAGAAAATGGACAAATGAATCGGGAATATGAACAAAGAAGAATCAACCCAGGATTTATTTCACTATTTTGGTAGGTCTTCTTTTGTGTTAATTTCTTAATTTTCAATCTACCCCCGTAACCCTAGTTATATAAAGAGTATCACTTACCTAACAACGATACAAACTTATATACGTATTCTAAATTGTTCGCAGCCATACACATTTCGTCGCATATCCTAAATGGACCTAATTTGTCGAAATACCCCGTCTCCATCAATCCTTGATACGTGATATCTGCGTAGAGAAGTGCAGCGGAACATATGCAATCTAACAGTTGGGAGAGCAAGCACACAGAATGAGCCTTCGGCCATTGAAGCAGGCGCCAGAAATCTCTCAGTTGACAAAACATGGCCACAACGTCGACGGCCGACGAACTGTGCTTCACCAGCTTGTCTCCTTCGCAGGGCTTTTGCAAATCGACAGCAGTTCGAACCTTTAAACAAAAAATAAATAAAACCGATACAAAATCACATCAGTGATTTTTGTACAGATACGAGGGTCGTTCAATATGTCGTTAGAAAATACAAAAATGGCACACGCAGCATCGAAAATGTTTGTTTTGAGTAAGCATCATTATTCACCAGATAGCTGTCAAAGTATCAGTTATATTCATCAAATGGTTTCATTTTTATTGTCGATTAAAGCACGAAATTTTTGTTTACTTAGAAAAATGGAAAAAAAGTGAGTTTCGAGTGTTGATTAAATACTTATATTTAAAAGGCTTTACACCGAAAGAGATCAAAGTTGAGTTGAATGAAGTTTATGGCACGTCTGCTCCTGTGTTTGCAACTGTTTATAATTGGGTAAATGAGTTTAAACGTGGTCGTATATCCACAAAAGATGAACATGGTTCGGAACGTCTAGTGGAAGTGACTTCGCCCGAAATGATTGACAAAATCCACGACATGGTTTTAAGTGATCGACTAGTCAAAGTGCGCGAAATAGTAGAGGCCACAAGGCTTATCGCAAGGTACAGTGTTTTCAATTTTGTACGAAAAATTGGGTGTGAAAAAAATTTCGGTAAGATGGGTGCCGCGTTTGCTCTGAGTGGAGAACACTACTATGCTCCAGAGACAAAGGAACAATCAAAACAGTGGGTTTTTGAAGGAGAAAGGACTCCGAATAAGACGAAGATGGTGAAATCGGCCGGCAAGGTTACCGATTACTTGGAAAAAGGAAAAACAATAACTAGAGAGTATTATGCGTCGTTATTGGACCGGTTGAGCGAAGAAATCAAGAAAAATCGTCCTCATTTAAAAAAGAAAAATATCCAAATGGCCAAGAATACGGAATTAAAGTTCGAATTATTACAACATCCACTGTATTGACCGGATTTGGCTCCCAGTGACTTTTTTAATTTCCGAACTTAAAAAAATGGTTCAGCGGACAACGGTTGACATCGAACGAGGCGGTCATGTTCTAACCTGATGCCAATTTTGAGGACCTTCTGAAATATTACTTTTTAGACGGCTTAAAAAAGAGAAACGCTTGGAAAAGTGTATAGAGCTAAAAGGAGATTAGGTTGAAAAATAAAAAAAACTCCTTAAAATAATTTGTTTTTCTATCTTTTTCTAAAGACTTATTGAACGTTTGTATTTGATCTTTCTTCTCTGATAAAGAACACAACATTTTTAGGATTAAAAAATTATTAACGTAGGCACCTTATAATTCAATATACCATATTTAGATCAATGTTGTGAGTCTTGGATATTCTCACTACATTAAAACTTGTCCAACTTTGCAAAATACGCAGATATGCCACCTCTAACATCATCATTATAGTGAATCTTCATTCAGCAAGCGATTTCTTCACGTTTAGAAAGAGAAAGTAATTACTAGGACCTAAATCCGGCGAATAGGGCGCATATGGCAGCACTTTGCGCTATCTCTGCGCTACTTGCCTTATCTGTGTGCTAATTCAAGAACTTTTCCAACGAGCCTCGTGTATACATCAATAGGTTTGTTTACGTACCTTTTTAGACGAACTATAGACGAAATATTTGTGTGATTTAAACTGTTAAAATTGATAAAAAAGCAAAAAATTATAATGTTAAAAAAAAACACAGACATTTAGAACTTAAATTTTGTTTCCCCAAAATAGCTTGCCAAACAAAAGGACTAATGATAATTGCAAATTCGTGTATAAAATACGAACTAACTCAGAATTTTTATGAATAGAGGCCAAACAACAGTATATTTCTTGAAAGGGATTAATGATGCTGATAATTCAAATTCACCTACAAAGAAACATAGTTTGACAAATTGACAAAAAACTCGGAAGATTGGTGGAAAATAATTTGGATTAAATATAAATATATATATATATATATATATATATATATATATATATATATATATATATATATATATATATATATATATATATATATATATATATATATATATATATCTGATGATCATCTATTCTTACCCGTTGCAAAGCTTTTCCTTTACACATACTCAACCAATGACTGACCGATGGCTCGAACCATTCGTGACATCTGACCAGGAGCAGTTTGTGGTCGCCTCCAGAGGGTAAGTTGTGACTGAACGTCGCCAGATCCTTTACCTCCAGATATATAGAGAATATGAGTCTGCTGTATGCTGAATCGGGATGCTCGTTTTGGTTCAGGAAGTTGATTACTTCGTCTGCCATCAGCTTGTCGATTTGTTTGTAAACGACACTGAAGTATGGTATTGCGTTGGTTCTGAAATAATTATATTTTGTTCTGTAAAAAGTATTTTAAATTACATGTGTCAAATATACGATAGATTTGTATGGTCTACCAGAGTTAATGATTGATATAGATGGGTTTGAATTTTAGGAATTTCCTGTAAAATCCTTCAAGGACTGCAGCATCATTATCCTTTTACCCTTTGTTGTGATATATATATATATATATATATATATATATATATATATATATATATATATATATATATATATATATATGTTGTTCATGTATGTTTTATGTTGTATGAGGAGGTCAACTTATTAAATTGATCTGATGTTCTCGGCAAAAATTTATGGCCTCTTGTGTTGTGTGGCTACTATGGTCATCTAGCAGAACCAGGAGAGGGGTTTTTTTTAAGGACGTGATAATTTCGAAAAATGTTGCAACCACTGAATAAAAAAGTCGCTCTTTATCCAGCCTTTGGTTGGGCCATGCCTGCGCTTTCAGACGCTTCACGTTATTTTTATCCAGTTTAAGCAGTACCCATTATAAAATATTGGTCACTAAATTTATCTGTTCGTATGGCATCATACAGCATATAAACATATAGTACTATAAGTTTATACAAAAAAAAAGGTGGAAAAAAACAAACACCTAGATGAACTAAACATTAATATCTAGGTTTCCAATGCTGATAAGATCCATATAAGATCGTAGGGGGCACTCCACACTAGTAGGTCAAATGGATTGTTTCAGTGCCCCACAGTCTCTACTCGGAGACTCCGTTATACCCGATTTATAGAGACACATCGACTCACAGTTTTCTGTCAAGTTCGATGCCTGTAATATCACAGTTGTATACCATTCCCTCTCTTGGTGATTTTCAATATTTCATGACAATGTACGACCACGGGACAATATACAACCACGGGTAGATACTTACAAACAGTTATTTTCAGGTTTGGTTGAATGAAAGTAAAAGTACAACAAGGATATTAAAAAATAATGGTCTGCCGCAAGGCTCGGTCCTGGCCTCTCTCCTCTTTAGTCTTTATATTTATGACCTTCTAAATACTTTGTTTTCTTTTTTTGGATTTTTTGCCATGATCTAAAACTCAGAAACATCAAAAATATCTGTTCTTATGTAAATAAAAGAATTACTGGCTAAAAAACAAAACGGAGACAAATTTCTAAGTGATTCTTTTTCTGTAATAAATTTGCCGAGCGAACAAAAATTTAAAAAATACAACATTTTGAGCGTTTTTTTGATATTTTTGAGTTTTAGATCGTGGCGAAAAAACTAAAAAAAAAAAAATATGTGAACACACCACAACCATTTAGACAATACTTCCAAATAGTAGTTCAACGAAATTCTGCTACGCAGACAATATCGCTCTTACTTATAGATCTGCCTTTAACTCTTACTTTCAAAAATTGAGACTAAAGCCCAGTGTCAGTAAGGCTGAAGTATGTGCGTTTCATCTTAACAACAAGCAAGCTAAGACTGAACTTCAGGTACAATTTAACGGTAACATCTTCCGTCGTAACCAGTACTCCAGATATCTTGGAATTACGCTCGATCGCACTCTATCGTATAAAAAATATATTGAAAATACATCTACAAAGATAAAAACAAGAAACAATATCCAAAAATTGTGTTGTACAACGTCGGGGGCATCAATGGAAACTTTGCGTACATAATCACTGGAACAATTAAACCAACTCCTGCCTGCCATATATATATTTTCGTGACCGTTTAATATTATAATTTTTGTATTGCTTTTTTAAGGTTTCAGTTTAATAAGAAACCATCTTCAGAACAATTTTAAAAAATGTCACATCTTAGTTAACAAATTTAGGAAATTAATTGTTTAATGAGATATTGGTAGGTTTTTAGATGTAAATTTGTATTTTTTATATAAGGTATATTGTAGAATTGTTCTGAAGATGATTTATTATTCAACTGAAACGTTAGAAGGTCATAAATATAAAGACTAAAGAGGAGAGAGGCCAGGACCGAGCCTTGCGGCAGAGACCATTATTTTTTAATATCCTTGTTGTACTTTTACTTTCACTCAAGCAAACCTGAAAATAACTGCTTGTAAGTATCTACCCGTGGTTGTATATTGTCCCGTGGTCGTACATTGTCATGAAATATTGAAAATCACCAAGAGAGGGAATGGTATACAACTGTGATATTGCAGGCATCGAACTTGACAGAAAACTGTGAGTCGATGTGTCTCTATAAATCGGGTATAACGGAGTCTCCGAGTTGTGACTGTGGGGCACTGAAACAATCCATTAGACCTATTAGTGTGGAGTGCCCCCTACGATATTATATGGATCGTATCAGCATTGGAAACCTAGATATTAATGTTTAGTTCATCTAGGTGTTTTGTGTGCACTGTTTGTTTTTTTTCCACCTTTTTTTTTGTATAAACTTATAGTACTATATGTTTATATACTGTATGATGCCATACGAATAGATAAATTTAGTGACCAATATTTTATAATGGGTACTGCTTAAACTGGATAAAAATAAGGTGAAGCGTCTGAAAGCGCAGGCATGGCCCAACCAAAGGCTGGATAAAGAGCGACTTTTTTATTCAGTGGTTGCAACATTTTTCGAAATTCTCACGTCCTTAAAAAAAACCCCTGTCCTGGTTCTGCTAGATGACCATAGTAGCCACACAACACAAGAGGCCATACATTTTTGTCGAGAACATCAGATCAATTTAATAAATTGACCTCCTCATACAACACAGAACATACATGAAGCCATTTAAAAATGCTTAGCATGCACAATGCGATATGTGGATGAGGCCAATAGAGCGTTTATAAACGCAGCTTGGCATGAAATCGCGGTGTCTGGATTTAAATGTATAGGCATTTATCCATTCGGTAAAAACATCTTTTCAGACCATGATTATTTGCCTGCAAAAATGACAGACATTCCTTTAGAAGAACCTAAAACTTGGCAAACCGCACCTGCTTTAAGCGGAGAAGATATTCCGGAAACTACCTCCATTTCCGAGTCTCTAAGTACATCTGTTCTTGAGGTAGTTACACACCTAATTTGTGAGTTACTTTTTACAGTTTTCTACAGCTACCAAACCAACATAGCTTGGCCTCCGAAGTTTCGATGCGTAGTAGCCAAACGCCCAAGAGCTCATTCGAAGCAGGGTATTAGTGGTGTTAACATCGGTTAAGTACTGTTCATTCGAGGAACTCTCCGTTCTCTGTTTCTGAGACAGTGACCCCCTCACTCTTCCTTTTGTGCATCTCAGAGGCCAAGCTATGTTGGTTGAACTGTAGTTGTATGTGTGTCTGGTACTGTCACTTTCAGTTTTTAGGAAACTCTATGCCAAAGTTTGATTATAATTTTTAGTGGGATTAATGTAGAAGTTAAGTTTATTATTAATTTATTTTGATTTATAATGTTGTTAAATTGATTATGTCAAAATTACAGTGATAATATCCGGAGCAATCCTCAAGTGTCCGCCATTAGGGGATCTCGTTCTACTATTTTTTGGCAAAAATGCATTATATACACACCATTACGTTGTAAAAAAGTTGCAAATAATAATAGTAATTACATCATAGACTAAATAAATATATACATAAACTATTTGCGTTTATATTTCTTTTAAAAAACCCCTACGAATTTTCCAGACATACATGAAGAAGGTCAAGAAGAAAAACAAGAAAAAGAATGCCGTCATGGCGTACACAAAAATTACAAATTTAATTTAATAAATCGAATTTTTCATAGTGTTGAAATAAAATTTGAAACGCCCCTTCTAACAGAACGGGCAAACTGAATTTTATTCCAAGTATAGCTTATACCTGGAATTTGCATTGTAGAACCGGCCGTAAATAATTAATCCACCAGTATCAATAGAATACGGGCGGTTAGGCTTAATCAACTTGATGATGTTAACATTGTTAGTAAAACGCGCATCAAGAGAACGCCAACAAATGATTTGTTGTTTCCTGGAAATTCTCTTTGTGTTAATAATCGCATCGGGGGTTCCAATATATCAAATTGGATTTTAATTAATAATTTCTTCCATCGATAATCGATGAACGTTTTCAAACGTTGACTTTATTGGATCTAGAATATTACGACGGTCCTTTGCTGTTCGGAGAAATAATAAAGAAACACGTGTACTGCTGTGTGCATATCCTGTAATAACAAGCTTCAAGGGTTTTCGATTATATCGTTCTCGAAACAGAACTGATATTAATACTATTATTAAAGAAAGATATTGAAAAGTTAAGAAATGGAAAAACAATTTTTGCGCCCCGTCTCTTCTGCAAAGTAGTAATTTAAGATCTATTGATTTTAGAAAAACATTTATTATTTATAAAAAATAGTCGTAAGAAGTTCGTTTTTCTATATCTTTTGGTGCTTGTTTATTCAGGTTGGTGATATGAATAGTTGGGTATCACATAATCTTTGCACGAGTGAAAATTTGACTAACGTCAGTAAATTAATGCATCTATTGGAACCTGCAGTGTGAAACTCTAAATTCGAATCCAAATCCCTTTTTTGTCAATACACTACGCGCGTTTCGCTAACCATGTTAGCATCATCAGGAGGCGATTCTCACTGTTTTATTTATATGATACCTAATGAAGCACGTAAAAATCATGGACCGTGAAGTTAGCTAAGCCTTGCATTAATAATTGAAAAAATTGACTGAATGGAATAGATTCTTTATCCCGGTTCATCGTTTTCTTACGTTTTTCTATTTGAATGCTTTCATACTTAATATTTACATTTTTAAAAGTTTTAATACATCTCTTCATTTGGGCAATGTGTCTCGTACCACATCGGTCAATAAATTCCTGGTCTGACATATAGATGGCGTAACTTAAAAAAATCCTTATCAGTAGTCGATTGTGCCAACATTCAAACGTTACGTTTCAAAATTTCATGATAATCTGTGTAATAGTTTTTTGGATGTTGGGTTTTAAGTGACGCTATTTTTGTTGTTTTCAAAACAATACAAAAAAATATGTGTTGATTACGCATTGATTTTTGATGAAGCAAAATACCGTTGAAGCAAAACAGTAGTTGGATAAACATTATTCGGACTCTGCCCCAGGAAAATCAACCATAATTCATTGGTATGCTGAATTCAAATGTGGACGTACAAGCACTGATGATGCTGAACGTTCTGGCCGTTCAAATTAGGTGGTTACACCAGACAACATCAGAAAAATTCACAAAATTATTTCGCAAAAAAAATTTATCGCGTTTGCTCACAGCGGACCAAAAACAACAAGGTATTGATGATTCTGAGCAATGTTAGGAGTTGTTTAAGCGAAATAAAAAAGATATTTTCATGCGGAATGTGATAATGGATAAACCATGGATCCATCACTCCACTCCGGAGTCAAATCGGTCATCAGCTGAGTGGACGAGAGCCGGTAAAAGCCGTCCAAAGCGACCAAAAACACAACCATCGGCAGACAAGGTTACGGCCTCTGTATTTTGGAATGCACATGGGATATTGTTCATCGATTATCTCGAGAAAAGTAAAATCATCAATAGCGAAAGTTACATAGCGTTATTGGTGCGTTTAAAAAACGAGATCGCAAAAAAGGCTCGAAATGAACAAAAAAATGTGCTGTTTCACCAAGACAATGCATCGTGTTACAAATTATTGGTAATGATGACTAAAATGAATGAATTGCACTTCGAATTTTTTCCTCATGCACCGTATTCTCCAGATTTGGCCCCCAGCGACTATTTCCTGTTGTCAGATCTCAAAAAAATTATCGCAGGAAAGAAATTTCGCTCCAATGAAGAGGTAATTGCCAAAACTGAAGAATATTTTGAAGGCAAAGAGAAATAGTTCTATAAAAAGGTGTACAAATGTTAGAAGAGCATTAGAATGATTGTATTGCTCTTTAAGGAGAATATATTGATAAATAAAGTTGAAATTTGCAAAAAAAGTGTGTTTCTATTTGTTAGACCGGGGAATTAGGCCGATGTGTTATATCTAATGTGGGCAAGGTGTTCTGGTTAACGTGGATCTTTTGGTTTGCCCAGTATACCTTTAATCCCAACCTTGACAACTAACTTTATAAATTTCTGATTTTTCATGTTGATCTACTATATGCTTTGGATTACCCAGGAGTAATTTTAATTGCTTATATGGCTTGTGAATTTTATTTGCCAATTTATTTTTGTTCGGTTCCCTTTAAAAATTCCTAGTTCCTTTAAATTTCCTAAATTTGTGTTTTATAATTAATCTATATACAATATTCTTATTATAACCAGTTCGGATAACTTCATAATTAGTTTCAGTTCAAGCAGTTCAAGTAGGAGAAATTGTGTAAATCATTCTGATAACTTTTGCTACATATGTGGAGAATACATGTTAAAAAAAAACAGAAAAACTGTTAGTAACTTTGTAATCTTGGATACTTTTGGTGTTAGGCTTGGTGATCAGGATAAAACCTGAGCACCGCATCTGGTTTGTAAAACTTGTACAGAACATTCACGACAGTGGACTACCAGGAAAAGAAAAAGTTTTAAATTGTTTGGAGAGAACCCAAAAATCACTTGGATGACTGTTATTTTTGTCTAGTAAATATTACTAGAATCAATCGAAACAACCAAGCAAGTGGACTTATCCTGATTTAACCTCTGCAAGACGTCTGGTGAATAATTAAAAGGAAGTACCGATCCCAATGTTTGATTAGTTACTAAAGCTCTGCGAGGACGAGTATTGTCGCTCTGATCATCCTTCTGATACTAATGAAAGTGACAGTGTTTATGATGGGATGTCACCAATTCCTTAACGTTTCAACCAGGAAGAATTAAATGACCTTATCAGAGACCTCAACCTATCAAAAGAAGCTTCTGAATTACTGGCTTTCAGCATGAAAGACAAACATTTACTGGAACAAGGAACCAAAATTACCTTTTACCGTACCAGAGGGTAAAGGATCTGCTCCCATTGTTCTCTCAAGAAGACAATCTTCTATTTTGCATGAAATTAGAGAACTCCTGGAAAAACATGGGTTTTCCTGAAAATTTTCCAGATAATTGGCGCCTATTTATTAACAGCTCAAAGCGAAGTTTAAAATATGCCCTTCTACACAATGGGAACAAATATAATTCAATACCACTTGCTCACTCTACGAAAATGAAAGAAGAATATGACACGATAGCTTTGCTCTTGGAGAAGAAAAAGTATCATAAACATCAATGGGTGATTTGTGTGGACTTTAAAATGGTAAACTTTTTCCTTGTACAACAAAAAGGCCATACGAAATATCCTTGCTTCTTGTGCTTCTGGGATAGCAGAGACAAAACACATCTCTGGGTCAGAAAAGAGTAGCCTACGAGAGAAAACATGGACGTTGGGAAAAAGAATGTCATTAACGACCCCTTAGTTGCACAAGAGAAAATTATCTTCCCTCCAATGCCACAGGCCTAATGAAGGAGTTTGTAAAGGCTCTTGATAAGAATGGATCATGTTTTGCATATATAAGAAAAAAATGATTTAGTTGAGTATGGAAAAAAATATAGCAGGATTATTTGACGTCCCACAAATAAGACCGTTAAGAACTCATTAAGGTTCCTGCCTTCGTAAATTCGATGAATGAGGCTGAGCGAAAAGCCTGGACATTATTTGTTGCAGTAATCGGAAATTTTCTGGGCTGAGGCAAAGTTGAAAACTGTGAGGAACAAGGTGGCAGATTTCACCAGGATATTAAAACTATAGAGGATCGCTACCAAAGAAGATGGAATACGCATGATAACAGATTATTGCTGGAGTTAAAAAAAAGGAAAAAGAAGTTTAGAAGAAAATAAGTCATGGAAAAGAAGCTTCTGAAGAGTTCAGTGACTAGTTGGTTACATCGATGACTTTTTCCTCTATCTTTGTATATAATAATATTTGTATAATATAATAAATAATAAAAATTCAGTTTTTAGTTTTTTTATTTGATGCATTTTGATGAATTTAACTTAAAAAAGTTTAACGTATATTTCACTAAAATGTTATATCTTAGAAATTTGGCCTACTAGGCAAAAATTAAAGTCATATTTGAATTCAGGGTATCAAATTCGTGTGAAATTAGCTCCAAATACCCCAGCAACCAAAATAAACCAAAAACCAAAAAAAAATACCAAAACAACTGTTGCCTTGTGTTATAGTTGTATATGTTTGTTGAACTTACCCTTCAAACAGTGGATGATAATGATGCAATCCATGTCTTAGTTGCACGTAGACCTCCGAGCAAAAATCAACTAAAGATGCGTCATATTCTTCTGACGTCATAAATGAGCTCTTCAGTGCACCAAACCATTCGGGTGTACCTTTTCTCAAAGTGGCTACTATCTCTCCTCGTATTTCTTTGTTGAACGGACAGCATTTCCAAAAAGATTTCTGAAAATAATTAATAAAAATGGTTTTAGTGCATAAAACAGGCCCTCGTATAATAAAATACAGAATTTTTACAAGTTTCGATAATGAGGGAGAACTCCGAACATGTGTCGACAGTGTACGTCGCGTTCGAACTGCGTAATGATTAATTAGATTTTTAAAATCTCTTTAGTGACGTTTGAAACATGTGTTGAGATTCGCTATTTTATGGTACACATCACATTCAAAGAAATGCTTAACATAGAATGGAACAATAATAAATTAAAAAAAAAACAGATCGCAGGATATGGAGGTGACCTAATCAAATTAACGTGATCGTTACTCTGTTGTCGACGCGAAACTCCTTTTCGGTTTCTTGGGTTTCGGAGCAGTCTTTCGGTCACTCCCGGACTAGGAGGCCGAATAATGGCCTCTGTCGGTGCAGTCCATCGCGGCACTTGTGTCATCGTACGAGTCTTATTCGGTATCCATCCAGCTCTGGCTCTTGATTTCTTTTCTGTCTACCATCCGGCGCTTTGAGAAAAGCACCGGAGGATTGTTCTGCCAGGTTATTCTTGAGCTCTTGGTGCTTGGTTCTCTTTGTCCAACTTCTTCAAGCCTTCCATCAAGCTGATCAGCTTCTGGTGCAGATCGTCGTTATTCCGCCGCTAAATTATTCATTTCGAATACGTAGTTTAACTGTCCATCCAGATCAGTGATTCGCTTATCTTTGTCGTCGAACGCTGGTTTGAGAGCCTTGTAGGTGTCTTCCCTGACGGCAAATCCTTTTGAGTCCGCCATCACTAGCGGTTTTCGTCTACCGAATCGCGGACTGCGCTAATGTATATATATATATATATATATATATATATATATATATATATATATATATATATATATATATATAATTATATATTATACAATACAACAATACATACAATACAATGCAATATACATACAATACAATTATAAAGAGATTTTGAATGTTCAAATCAGGAAAGGAGCAAATATAGACACGGATCACTACTTGACTAGAATCAAACTTAGCTGAAAACCTCGAAAACTTATTCAAAAGAGACTGCTAATACCAAACTTCGACCCAACGAAAATAAAACCAGCCCTAACAGAAGAGCTTGATAAACAACCAGCACAGAACTGGCAAGAATTGAAACAAAAAATTATTAAAACAGCCTTAAAGTTGGTCTCTTTACAAAAACGTCGAAAACATCCATGGTGGGATGAAGTTTGCGAGCAAGCAGTATTAAGCCGAAGTAAAGCATTCAAAGATTGGAACAATCAAAAAACAGCAATAAACTATAGCATCTTTTTGGAAGTAAGAAAAGAAACATCGAAGCTAATTAGACAAACTAAAAGAAAATATGAAAACAATCAACTTAATGAAATAGAAAAAGATTTCCAAAAAATAACACCCGAAACTTTTACAAAACATTTAAAACTAAATTAACAGGCTATCAACCCCAAAGTCTTTGCTTCCAAAAGGAAAACGGTCAATTAGCTCTAAATAACCAAGACAATTGCAAAGAACTTGCGAAATATTTTGAACAAATACTAAACTGTCCTGAGCCTTTAAACAAATTACCAACACTAAACCCTAAACAAACAAACCCAGATTCATTACCACCGAATGAAGATGAAATAATTAGACAAATCAAGCGGCTTAAAAATAACAAAGCTTCTGGTGAAGATGGAATCACTGCTGAACTTTTGAAATCCGCTGGTCCAGGTACAATCAAGGAAATAACCAAAATTCTACAAGAAGTTTGGCGAACCGAACGGATTCCGGAAGATTGGAAAGATGCTCTAATCCATCCACTACACAAGAAAGGAGATAGAACGGATGTAAACAACTATAGAGGGATATCTCTTCTCCCAGTTTGTTACAAGATTCTATCTCAATGTCTACTAGACAGAGCACAAGGACAGTTGGAACCTAAAATTGGTGAATATCAAGCAGGTTTTCGACCGGGCAGATCCTGCCCTGAACAGATCCTGAATCTAAAGTTGATCCTAAGACATCAAAAACTATACAATAAAAATCTCGTCTGTACATTTGTGGATTTCAAGAAAGCATATGATTCTATAGACCGCGAATCTTTATTCCGAATCTTGAAAGAACAAGGACTAGATCTGAAAACGCAGACAATTATTAAAGCAACATTAATTAACACAAGGTCAAAAGTTAAATTCATGGGTGATATCTCAGAGCCCTTCAAAATTGAAACTGGAGTGAGACAAGGGGATGGACTCTCGCCACTCTTATTTAACTGTGTTCTAGAAAAAGCAATACAGGAGTGGCGTGAAAAAAAAGTTGGCCCTGAATATTGACCAGCCCATTAAACTGGGGAGAAACAACATCAAAATTGATTGTCTGGCGTTTGCTGATGATCTAGCAATTTTGGCTAAAGATGTATAACGGCACAGACACAGATTGAAATTCTAAAAGAAACAGCAGAAAAGGTAGGACTCCAAATTTCCTTTGAAAAGACACAATACATGACCTGCAACAGACTCCTAACACCATTTCTAAAAACAAAATATGGTAACATCAGACGAGTTTCTCAATTCAAATATTTGGGTGAAATAATCATGGAAAATGGGTTGGAAAAAGCGGCCAATAAGGGTAGATGTCAAAAAATGGAAACGGCATTGAGACTTACACAAAATATTTACAACAAAAAATGCCTATCTAAAAACACAAACTGAGACATTACAACACAGTTATTAAGCCAGAATGTCTATATGGGGCAGAAACGCTCATTTTGAATAGAAAGAGAGACATCGAGGACATTGAAAAGAAGGAAAGAAAAATCATAAGAAAAATCCTAGGCCCCAAACAAATAAATACAACAACATACCGACTTCGAGAAAACCAAGAAATCAAACAATACACAGATATACATAGCGATATGAGAAAAAGAAGACTTAAGTTTTACGGACACATAAAACGGATGAATCCGAGCTAGGCTAACTAGACAAATAGTCGAATTTTATGAAAATAGGAGTAGAGCTAAAGTAGAAATAATTAAATGGATTGCTGCAATTAAAGAGGACCTAAGATCAGTAAATATTACACAGAGTGAATTTCAGGATAGAGGCTGTTTCAGACACAAGGTTGACGTTTGGAAGGTTGGTCAGAGAGAAAAATGTAGGAAGACTGGAACAACTTGGTCTGACGAAGGGAAAAAAGCTCATAGCGAAAGAATGAAATTAGTATGGGCGCAAAGGATGGCTAACAACAACAAACGCCTTTAATTGTACTTCGCGTGGTCCACCCGGGCCCATACGTGAATAATAATAATATATATATGTATATATATATATATATATATATATATATATATATATATATATATATATATATATATATATATATATATATATATATATATATATATATATATATACTAAGTTTCATGATAAAATTCACATTTTTAATTTTGTCATTATTTAGTTCTATACACAAAATTATTACAACAGAATCGTAAAAGAATCGAAAAATGTATTCGAATAGACGGAGGACTAGTTGTGAGACATTTGATAGTTAATTATTTGTATTATGAAAATTATTGTTATATATTATATACTTTTTACTACATTTCAATCAATTAATTGCCAAAAATTGTTTTCCAATAATAATAAAATAATTATTCCTTTGTAAGTGCTTTTTATTTTACTGAAATATCTGAATACATGACACTATTGACAATGTGTCAAGTTTTTACTCACCATGGCACAATAATTATCAAATTAAACAAATAAACGTGTAATAATTTTAATTGAAATCGCATTTTTAATTGAAAAAATTAAAAATGCGAAATTTATCATGAAACTCGGTATATAGGGTTAAAATAATATTCTGAACAACTTTTTCTAATAACCTTTTTGGATATCTCTAACGCGAAGCAAAATATTCAGGATTGACCTTGTTTGTGAATTCGTAGTAGGCTGAGTTTAAAGTTCAGATTTCAGTTGAGTGTCTTAAAAAATGAGGCCCATCCACCTGTATGACTGTGCAAAAATGCTAATCTGTATTCCTTCAAATAGCGGAGATATGGGGGTGTCTTCATCTTAAATACGATACACTGTATATATATATATATATATATATATATATATATATATATATATATATATATATATATATATATATATATATATATATATATATAAATATATATATATATATATATATATATATATATATATATATATATATATATATATATATATAAATATATATATATATATATATATATATATATATATATATATATATATATATATATAAATATATATATATATATATATATATATATATATATATATATATATATATATATATATATATATATATATATATATATATATATATATATAAATATATATATATATATATATATATATATATATATATATATATATATAAATATATATATATATATATATATATATATATATATATATATATATATATATATATATATATATATATATATATATATATATATATATAGGCGGTAACCTCACACCGACACTTTTCAAAATGTATTCAGAGTTCATCCATTATTCATGGGAAGAAACTTCCGGTGTGGTAGTAAATGGAATTCTTGTTAATAATACAAGGTATGCCAATGATACAGTCATATTGGCGGAAAATATAGAGGATCTACAAAGAATGGCGGAAAGGATAAGAGAAATCAGTACAGTGCGTAAGCCCGGTTTATCCTCGGAAGGTCACCCATCCAAGTACTAACCGTAAGAAGGGATATGCATTTGCATTTCAACCTCCGAGTCGCCGGATCACAGGAAATTCCAACCTACCGGTCTATTAGTTTCAGTGTAGATTATAGCTATTTCACTGCGTTCTTTTGGCCTGTGTTTATCCATAATAAAATTTGCACGTCTGCACTACTCATCAACAAAACCCAAGCTCTCACAACTATCACGAAAAAAAAATGGTGCCAAAACAGAATGGTGGTGTGATACATGCCCCACCCTTTATTTCTTTTATTTTAGAAGTATGTTGCTGGAGATCTCTCCCCAGTCAACTACTGACTTACCTCAAACCACTTACTCGTTGTAACTTAGGACTGCAGATTGTAAACAAAGTAGAGAAGTTAAGAAACAAAAATAAATATTGTCGTAGCTACGTAGCTAGAGAATCAACTAACTGGAAGAAACTGAAATTTCAAACCTAATCTAAAACCAAACTTTATATCTAGGGTAGTCAAATAATTTACTAAAGTTGCAACTGTTCTCTAGGGTATATCTTAACAAATTACTTGTTATTATCCAAACTCCAAACTACCGCAAACTGCTTATAGTTTGCAACAGTCTATATGGATGCAACTAAATCTTCATAAGGCAAAGTGCATTTCAGAAATGCGAATATAAAGATCCACCAAGTAAAAATCTTTACAACATTAATTATGAAGGGTTGTCCAATAAAAGTGTCAGAACTACAAGTGATAATTCGTAATTTTTATTTTATCTTGAAGAATAAATGATGGCTCTACGTTTTCAAAATAATGTCGTTCAAAGTCAGTAGAATGTATTCTTTCACACATATCGAGTTGTATGAATGTTTTGTTTAAGGTCAAGAATTTTTGGTCAATTTATGTATACCCAAGATTTAACATAACCTCACGAAAATAATCCAAAGGTGTGAGATTGCATTTGGTGGTCAGTTGACATTACGCGAAATAACGCGTCCAGGAAACTTGTCTTGCTATAAATCGATTTTCTGACAAGGAGTGTGATGCATGCTCCCTCTTGTAGAAAGAAAACAATGTATATATTCTATTGGCAAATGGTAGATAATGTTCCTAAATCATTCCGGGATTCGGAGTCCTGTTTTTAGATGGTGCTGGAACAGAGGTTTGTTTGTTTTTTATATTAAGTAATGTCTGAATAATTGTGGCGTGTTCATATATTTTTTTCCTTTATTTGGGTTTTTCGCCACTATCTAAAACTCAAAAAATATCAAAAATACCTGTTCTTATGTAAAGAAAGAATCACTGGGTAAAAACAAAAAACCAAACGGAGACAAATTTCTCAGCGATTCTTTTTTGTAATAAATTTGCCTAACGAACAAAATTTTAAAGATATAAAAATGTTATAAATTTTTTTATTATATTATTTATAATATAATATAGTTATAAGTATATATATATATATATATATATATATATATATATATATATATATATATATATATATATATATATATATATATATAAGTATATATAATATAGTTATAGTTATAAGTTATAACAAACTTTTAATGTCAACGTTTCGGAGGGTCCTCTTCCACCATTTTCAAAACTAAACGAAAAAATAAGTGATATTAATTTGTAATATATAAAGTAACGAGTAAAAGTAAATATATTTTTTGTGTATGTATGTACATACACAAAAAATATATTATTACTGAATACTTTCGAGTAAAGAGTCAAATACTTTCACTCGTTACATCATATTTTACAAATTAATATAATTTATTTTTTAGTTTAGTTTTGAAAACGGGGGGAGAGGACCCTCCGAAACGTTAACGTTAAAAGTTTGTAAATCTTTAAAATTTTGTTCGTTAGGCAAATATATTACAAAAAAGAATCAATGAGACATTTGTCTCCGTTTGGTTTTTTGTTTTTACCAGTGATTCTTTCTTTACATAAAAACAGGTATTTTTGATATTTTTTGAGTTTTAGATAGTGGTGAAAAACACAAATAAAGGAAAAAAAATGTTTTTTATATTGTTCCGATGTTTCTGCATGCTAGCCGAGATCCATCTGTTTGTTTCTTTTGTGTATGCTCTGTTGCAGTCGGAACAAGATATGCTATTTACCCTATAATTTTCCATTCTGACTTTGTCATTGGGGTTTTTAGGATGTTTGCGACAGTTTTGTGCGGCTTGTAGACTGTTCTGATCTTATGTTTTCTTAATCTGCTTATCCTATCAGTGATTCCTTTAGATTCCTAGCAAGACCTTTGGTGCATTTGATTCTTGATCATCTGTTGTTCTTCGTGTTTAGGTTGACGGTGAATGGCCTTTCTGTTGCAATTTTCTGAATATCCATTTTATCTGAGGGCTATGGAAATTTTTGGTAGTTCCTCACTTCGTGTATCTGGTAGTGTCAGTCGGAAGGATCTGGAAATCAAGGTGTTAGCTAGTGCCTGGATTTGAGAAGGGTGATAATGGGACTTGGCATTAAGGAATCGATCGGTGTTAGTTGGCTTCCTATATACTGTGTGTTCGAGGGCTCCAGAAAATTGTCTTGTGACGAGGGAATCCAAAAACGGTACTTTTCTGTCCTGTTCGACTTCCAGGGTGAACGGTATTCTGAGGTGGATTTCGTTCAATTAGGTTAGGAAGTTGTTCAGAAGTTCGTCGCCGTGAGGCCATATTATAAAGATATTATTTGCGTAGCGTTTCCCAAGTTTAGAAGGAGTATTGGATAAGTTATTGTTTCTAAGTCTGTCATGAACAGGTTGGCTATAACGGGTGATAGTGATTATTCCATTGGAGCACCGTCCATCTGGTCTAGTTGTTTTATTACTTTTCATACGTTTAAGTGCATAATTGACCTCTTTTATTGTCATATCTAGTTTGTATTCTTCGTCTGTTATAATTTGCGGCTTTTGTTTGAGGGGGTCTTTAAAAAGTTGTTGTAGATATTGGTATTGCTTGTGTGTAAATGTGTACTTATTGGATAGCAACTGCATCGAATAGAAAACTGAAACGTCTAACCTTTAATGTACGTCCAACAATAGATAATGACGATCATTTTTGAAATGTAGCTTCAAAACGTTATTTGTTTATTTTCAGAGTGTATAGCCCCATAGAAAATGAATTTCTTAACCATGCTGTAAATTGATACAATACAAAAATGTTGCATAACTTGTCATACTTTATAAAATATGTTAAAAGTCCGACATAAAATAGAGGCGAAGTATTTTTATTAAAAGGAGCAGCAGCTAGATGAAAGCGCGTCGAGGAGTCTCATAAACTCAGCTCTGATCGATATAAAAATTTAATAAAGACCGCCGTACAAAAAAAAAAGTTACCCCAGCTTTACATTAAACGAAGAGTTTTAAAAATTGTATATGTGCCTTTCTTTTTCTTTCCCTTTATCCATCCTCAATTTTTCACATTTTTTTTCCTTATTTTATTTGATTAATTCATTCTTGACATCGTTAAGGGTACAAAAGAATATTTGAGAGTGATTGTCACTGAGAAAAGTTCGTGAGGGGAGTTTTTTGGAATGTGTTAGCTTCTTGGAGATTGCCAGATTCATTTGTTTCTATGTATCACACAGTACAAAAGCAAAGATGAAAAAATAGGACTTCTATATACTCTTTTTGTAGAGAATAATATTCGGTATTGAAAAATGTATTGGAAATAATCTATTTTGAATAAAAATAAATACTTTTGAAAAGGTTACTGATTGTTTTTTGTTTAGTTTAAAAAGTTCCGTTATTTTTCGGACATATCGTATACCCTCTTCTTGCATATCGACAGAGAAAGAAACTTGGTTTCTCAAATACGGGAATCAAATTCGATACTCTACAGTTGACAAGACGATATACTGGGTGTTGAAATACTCTGCCAGACTGTTTTGGCAAATTCTACGTCACAATAACACAAAAATGTCATACGACCATGGGTCCGGAACTTCTCCATGTTTGAGAAACAAGGGGGTTGAACATTTCATTTTTAATTTATATCTTCCGCATATCTTCCATATTGTAACCAAATTTAATACGCATCATCAACCTTCCGATTGCCATAATCTGAGAAAATATCAAGTCCTACAAGAAGTCAGCGGCGGTGTTATAGGATTTTGGTACTAATTAATTCAAAAAATAATTAGTACGGTCCTGTTCAAAATTAAACTTAAGTGTATTTTTCAATATAGAATATTATTCTTTACAAAAAGTCTATCTTGACATTTTTTCGTATCTGCCTCGGTTTCATACCAAACTTGAATTTGACTTTTCACTTAACCTACAGTTTTCCATCAGCACAAAAGGTTTTTCGAAAAGGATTTGACAAACGAGAGGACTGTTTGAAGGAGTGATTTTTATCAAATTTCATACACAAAAGCTTACATAAAGGACAATAAATAAAATTATAATATTACACTCCCCAGGTCAACATTGATGGAGGTGGTTGATCTCCTTAGGAATTTACAACCCAAATAATTCTTAAAGTCTTCTCTGTATTAAAGCCAATATTTCTAAATGAGGTGCTGTTTATTAATTAAAAACCGAAATATTTAAATTAGATGCTCGCTAACCTAACCTAACCTGTATGCATACCCTACATCTAAGCACCATTCAATCGCGCGTTCGTTGTAAAATACTAGGGTGTGTTGCGAATTTTATTTAAAGCTTGCTCAATTATTCTCCTCAACATCGCGATATCTTCCATTCCAGTGTTGTAAACTAATGATTTAATGATCCCCAAGAAAATAGTCAAGTAGCTTACAGTCTGGTGATCGGGTTGTAGTGTAGTGTTGCTGGTAAAAAAAATGGCCCGATCAATTGTTTGCCAAATATTCCAGCCCAAACATTGACGGTAAACTGGTATTGTTATGAAAATTCATTATTCTCTCTCTTGTAAATTAAGCCTCATCAGTAAATAGTATAGAATATGAAAATTGAGAATCAACTGTGTGTCGAAGAAACCAATGACCAAATGTCAAGCGGGGCAAAAGATTCCTTGGAAGCAATGTTTGCATCGTCTGAATATGGTAATGGTACAAGTGGTGTTCCTTTAAAACATTCCACACAGTGACATGAGAAATATCCATATTCACTGCAATGATTCTTGTACTTGTATTTGGATTTCCGGTAATTGCGTTTAAGAACTGTTCTTCCGTATATGGGATCCTAATATCTCTATTTCGGCCTATATCTTGTGCTTGCACCTTGAAATTGCCTTGTTTCCTTAAACGTCAATGAACATCAGGAAACATACTTCTACTAGGACATGCGCGTAGTGGAAGTGCTGCCTGGTACAAAAGTCTTCCTCTTCTGGCATTACAATTAGCTATTCCATAATAGAGGTAAATATCGGCTATTTTTTTTTATTTTGTTCGTTATGCAAATTTATTACAGAAAAATAATCACTAACAAATATGTCTCCGTTGGGTTTTTTTTTACCCAGTGATTATTTACATAATAACAGATTTTGTGATATTTTTTTGAGTTTTAGATCGTGACGAAAAACCCAAAAAAAGAAAAATATAATAATATACTAATTTTGCATTAGTATGCTTATGCATATTTCTACCTTGCCCCCTAATGTTTTGTAAACTAATAATAACGCCAAACTATTTTGGTTGCTAATGACTAACACGTCGAAAACTAAATGCCTCTGAAGTATTGTCAATCTGACGTTTAAGTAAATTATTTATCTTCATAGGTAAGGTGATTCCATTGTATTAGTTATTTTATTATGTCAAGTTTACCATGAAACCCAGACAGATACGAAAAAATGTCAAGATACACTTTTTGTAGAGAATAATATTCTGTGTTGAAAAATATATTTACGTTTAATTTTGAACGGGACCGTACTCATTATTGAAGTGAAAACTTTTTTTACCACGTTGAGTGATTTTCGGTAGGGGCAAAACTTATGGGTTCGTGTCACCGACATGCTAGTGACGTGTTGCGCCAAACTGGTGACGCCAGTTGGGTTTTAAATGTGTTTTAATATGTTTTAAATTAAATTGCGTTTTAGAAAATCATTATTTTAATTGTTTAATTGTAGAATCACTGTGCAGTACAAGAGTGAGTACTTAATATGATAATATTTTGATTATTTATTATTATTATTTATTAAAAACAAAGCATATTTATTTTCGAATATTTCCAATATTCATACCATAATTAATTTAAAAATAATAACAAAAAGTTATTCCAAAGTTTCAAGTTTTCATTTCTGTCGGCAGTCCCCATGACTGCCTCCTTTTTTTTTAAATTAATTAGTAGTAAAATCCTGTAACTCCGTCACTGGCTGCTTGTAGAACTTGATATTTTCCCAGATTATGGCAACCGAAAGGCTAATGATGTGTATTAAATTTGGTTATAATACCTTTCTATATGCGGAAGATATAAATTAAAAAAGAAACAAAAAAATAAATTTTTAACCCCCTGTATCTCGAACACGAAGGATTTCCGGACCTATGTTCATATGCCATTTTTGTGTTATTTTGTGACGTAGAATAGAGTATTTCATTAACCCCCTGTATACCGAATACACTATTCAAACTAATACACTTTTTGTTTGCTTACCTTCACGTTTCTTTATGCCATTGCAGAAAATACGGAAAAGTAAATGGTTTCGTATATTTTTAAATCCGGTTTGTTAACCTCAGAGAGAAATGGTGCGTTCCTTATAGGAAACCTCTATCAGGATTTATTTTATTTTCATTATCAAGAGGGAGATTTTCAGTTTTCCCTCATATTCAGGTTAAGTACTCTCCAATTTAATATTTCGGCGGACCCTCCTCAATTCGCTCAAAATTATCCCAGTTCATCAGATTCATTTTAAATTACGAGATGGCCGGCTGGCTTTCCTTCCTTATCGGCCGTCAACTTTTCCGAAATACTTAAGATTCCGTTAATTAAGTAGGAAGGCGTCGACTTGGAAATTGTCTCCGAAAATTGCTATTGACGACGAGCTTTCGTTGGAAGCCGGAGACGAGGTTCCGAGCCAGAGGCGCAACTAAATAAAGATGATTAGTCTAATGAGGGAGCTTTTGTTACTACGAACCAAACAGTTATTTATAAGTGTTTTGTATTTTGAAGAAATATTTCCGTTGTTGTAGTTAAGTGAGTCATTTTGATATCAATGTTGTTATTTATTATCATTATTTTTTATAAAAACATACAATACAAATAAATAATATAATAATGTTTATGGATTCGGCATTTGGTTCCTTGTGCAACATTTCTAAAATATTAGGATTTAAACCCTCAAGAGAAGTACTGGATATGGGATACCCAGGGGTGAATTAAAAGTGTTTTTCCCTTATAAATGGTCACCTTGAGGGGATGGCTTTGAGTGGTGGAAAAATTACTATCCCCACTGTAGATCCCCACCATAGCCATCTTAAAATGTGAATACTAACAAAAGTCTGTCGATCTATGTACCCCACCCAGTGCTGTTGTTATGTCAGTGTTTTGTTTTAATTTATTTAAATAACCTTTTTGCACAAATAGTATTTTTTTTTCGATCTTGACAGTTTGTGGTAAGTAAATCATAAATATTATATTTTCTATAATATTTTTATTGAAAACTTTGATTTCTAATTTTTTTAACATTTATTTATCGGTTTCTTTCATTTTCTATTTAGCTCAAAATGAACACGCGTTCTCGTACTCGCTGTGGGTCTGAAGTAGAAGCGTTATATGAGTATGAAGCGTTATTTAAGTGTTTGTATTAATAAAAAATGAATTACTTCATATGATTAACTAAGTATTATTATTTTAATATCAGTAAACTTTACCTAACTAAATAAATTTATTTTTTAAAATAAAGCTAAGTTATGTAGTTAGTATCTGAAAGTACATTAAGTCCCCTTTTAAATGCCGTTGGAAGAAAGTTTTTAACTATTAATTTTGTCTAGATATGATAGTTTGAATAGAACGCCTCATTTAAAAAAAAAAATTGCTGATTTTTTCGATGGTATTAAGAATACTATTATTTTTTGGAACATAGATTTAAACAAAAAAAAATATATTAAATTGGATAATTTAATCAAAAGATATTAATAATCAAAGACATATGGGCACATCCATGTACTCCTGAATCGGGAGCCGCTATAGTGCTTCTCTTGAGGCTTAAATGATACACTTTAGTAGCTTTTTAATGCTTCAAACGTTTATTATAGATTTCGCTCTATATATCTCTTGCCTTGTTAGGACTTTCTCAAGAGTAGCATGAAGTAATACTAATGGTCAAACACAGTGTTTCTAAGTATACAGGTACAATTATTTCTTGTTTTTTATCGTTTAGTCTAATTATCTTAAATATCGGCTGGTAAAAATCGGGCAATTCAATTACAATATGATCTTATCTATTACCGGAGTGTTTTGGAAATTTAGCTGATTATTCGTGGCAGCGCCGGCCCTAGCCCTTGATCAGGGTAGAGCGAGATTGTCTTTCGGCGTCCTTTGGTCGACGCTTTTATGTTAAATAAATAATAACTAATACTACCAACTTTTTCAAAAATCAAATTTTATTTCAAAAATCAATACTTATTAAATTTAAATTAAATTAAGTTACTAATTATTACCCTCATGCTTTTTTAATATAAATAAAGTTTAACATAAATAAATATAAAATTAATATGGATAAAAAAAAATAGATTTTTCCTGAGCTATGGTCGATCTTATGTATGTTTTTATTACTTTTAGTTTATTAAAGCTATTCATAGCTTTGGTGACACTTATTGGAGTAGTTTGTAATATCCGAAGAGCAGTCCATGTTTTTGGAAATAAATCACACCAATCATTTTTGTTCAAAATATTGAGAACATTTATCGGTTGGTAGGCTTAGTATTTCTTTAGCCAGGTTCGTTCCAGAAATATCGTTGTGCGAATCATGTGTCATAATATTTTGCAAATTTAAACACGATTGCTTCAATTCAAGCTTATCAACCGGTCATTTTATATCATACAAGGAACACCTACTTGCATGAAAATTAGACATCTGTTGAAAAGGTGTTTCTAGTGAATTTATAATTGTATCTATCATAGATAGAACACGGTGATCTTGAAATTTTGTTCAGTCTATTGGAGTTTCATCTTGGGATTCATACTCGAACATTCTTTTTTTCTTCGGTTTCTTGTTTGTTAAAATACTGGTGAAATTTTAGCTTTTTCGGCAATTTCTTTCGCTATGATTACAGTTTGATTCCTTAACAAATTGACAATCGTCTTCTTTTCTTTTCAGTTATTAAGGATAATAATTTTTTTCAGTTTTTCTTTATAAGTCAGTCAATATAATTTATTTTTTATCAAAAATTGAATAAGCGTAATGAGGCGTGCACTTTTGGATTTTCCAATTTTTTTTTTCATTTTTATTCGTAACAGCCCCACGTCTCTCAAAAAGCGCCATTAAAATTTTATTTTTCACTCAAAATTTTTTTTTTTATTTGGCAATTTGGCGCCCCTTGACACCTGGCGCCTAGAGCGACCGCACCTCCCGCCCTGGGATAGACCCCAGGGCCGCCGCTGATTCGTGGTGTATATTAAATTAACTGTAAGGATTGTGAAGCTGTCGATCAAAGTGGTAGAAGTATAAATTGTAAAATAAAAGAATACAAAAAAGATATTTTAAATTATATCAAAAGCACCGGAATGTCTACACATTGTATTGAAAACAATCATTTAATAGATATAAACATTCATAGATTAAACATTTATTACATTCAGAAAAGAAAAGTAAAAAATTAGACCTACTAGAAATATTGGAAATAAAAAAATTCTCAAGAAATAGTTATATAATAACAATGAATGACCAGCTAAATTTCCAAAACACCCCAGTAAAAATAAGATCATTGTAATTGAATAGGCTGGTTTTTACCAGCCGATATTTAGGATAATTAGACTAGACGTTAAAATAATTTTAAGAAAAAATATAAAACTATTTGCTAAGCACTTAGCTAAGGTATTGACACCCAATTACGATGAACCAGACATCGAGATAGAAAGAGAGCTAGCCGATATTCAAGATAAAACACCAGCAATTAAACAGCTAACTACAAAAGAAGTACAGCAAGAGACTGACTACCTAAATATTAGAAAAGCGCCTGGAATAGACCGGGTAACCTCAAAAATGATCAAGAAACTATCCAGAAAAGGTGTTGGGCTTATTACACACATCTTTACTGCTATTCTACGTCTAAACTATTGGCCAAAATTGTTTAAAAATGCTGAAATAATTTTGACACCGAAACAAGGCAAAGACTCCAATAGAGTTACTTCATACAGACCAGTAAGCCTTTTACCAACCATGTCTAAAATATTGGAGAGACTACTGCTACAAAGAATAGACTCTGACCCAGCCACAGAAGAATGGATACCTCACCATCAATTTGGTTTCCGGAGAGAACATTCAATAGTACTGCAAGTGCATAGAATAGCTCACAGCATAAACTTAGCCCTGGATAGCAGAAAATATTGTACACCTGCTTTCTTAGATGTTACCCAGGTCTTTGATAAGGTCTGGCATAAGGGTCTAATCTACAAAATCAAAAAACATCTCCCCGTAGCTTACTTTAAACTGCTGTGGTCTTACCTCAGTGAAAAAGAATTCCAAACAAGAGTGAATGAATGTATTTCCAACAATTTTCCAATTAAATCAGGTGTACCATAAGGTAGCGTTCTTGGACCTCTACTGTATGTATTATACACAGCAGATCTATCAACAAATACTAAAACTATTATGGGAACCTTCGCCGATGATACGGTTATACTCGCAACCCATGAAAATCCAGTTACCACATCTACGATCTTGCAAAGGCACTTGATGAATGATATCCAAACGTTGCTACTCAAGTGGAGCGCAAGCCACATGTACGAAATACTTAGGAGTTCATCTAGATTCAAGGCTCACGTGGAAAGAACATATACTCAAAAAACGTAAACAAATTGACTTGCGAGTGAAAGAGTTATATTGGCTAATCGGCAGGAAATCCAAGCTGGCACTGGAAAATAAGCTTCTACTTTACAAAACAATCATAAAACCGATCTGGACGTATGATATTGAGCTCTAGGGATGCGTAAGCAAATCAAATATAACCATAATTCAGAGAAGCCAATCCAAAATACTGCGTATGATAACAGATGCACCCTGTATGTGTCAAACCGAACACTGCATTAAGACCTGAAAATCCCATATGTTCAGGATGTAATCTCGGAAAAAAACACGAAACATCACAACAGATTGGAAAACCACGTCAATGTTTTGTTCCAACCACTTCTAGAACCCCAAAATGCAAGAAGACTTAAGAGGAACTGGCCAGTCGACCTAATAAATGGTTAAAGAGGACTTGTCTTTGGAGAAGACCGCATCACGCCAAACAAGGGCATAACCTGCTCTCAAGCCAATACATTAGCTTATAGAACTAAGTTTGTTTTGATTGCTAATAAATAAAAAAATTAATAACAATTTTACCTGTAAACTTGGAAACACTCTATTTGACCATTAATATTCGTTAAACATTAAAAAGCTACAAGTGAATGCTGTCCAAAATTTCACAGTGCGAAATATACATCCATCTCGGCTTTAATTTGCGTAGGCGTATATTGCCTTTCAAATGCAAGAAATTAATGATGGCTTGATATTCGACTGACATAAATGACGGTTAAACAACAACCGAACATATAATATAGTATCTTCCAACGTATGCCCAATTATATTACCAAAATTATCTAAAGTAACGTTAAAAGTATATTCGATTAAAATTAAAAAGAGTTTAAAAAAAAAAGAATTAACAGAGTATTCAATTACATTATGTATCGAGTATGATATCGGCCAAATGGTCGCTGCCCCTGCACTTTACGGCTCGTATTTGAGAGGTTCAATTTTCGATGACTCGACAGTGTCTTTTTTTGGATGCACTTGTAACTGATGGGTCTCATGTGGATTGTTGTCTCCGCAAATGCGATTTTACTTGTTAACAGCCATTCACCAAAAATGGGCCTCGAGGCTGAAGATGATTTTCCGTCCGAAATCAGCGAAGTCAGCGAATGCTCGACTGTGCCTATGGTGATTTACATTCCGTTCCTGGGTCAATTGAATTTTGTACGGGTACGCGCCCAAGCCCCGATGCAAAATTCGCCAAGTTGAGGTCTGCGAGAAAGGCCAAGTTTTTGGGCGTGACGAGGAACTGATTGCCTTGGGTTCTCCTGTACGTTCTCGTTCAGTGCAGCAATGTTTTCTGCAGACCTCACGTTTCGACGACGTACGGGTGTTGTTTGATTGTTTACTGCTCCAGTAGATTCGAATTTATCCACCAAACGACAAATAGTCGACTTAAGAGGACGATTGTGCGCATTGTAAAAATCACGTAGCGTAACTGCAACTGGGCATTGATTTTGATAGTAAAGTTTAATGATTTGCACGCGTTGCTCAACACTGTAATTTTCCATGATGCTTGCCCAACATTATTTACTATAACTTCCAAATTTGATTACTGTAGCTTCACCAACTGTCGGCTAAATACTGACAAAGTTCGAGAGTCCCTACTGGAAAACCCTATACTATGTCAAATAGAATTGATGCCCGTTCATTCCCCTGTCGCAAGCCTTTTCCGATACTGTCTTAGAGTTAAGCATTATCATACGGGTTAATGTTATATGTTTATGTAGTATACTCAGTTTCTCCGTAGCTTTGTATAATTTTACATTTTGTACACGGTCGAGGCCCTGTCTCAATGAAATATAACTATTTATCTTAGTAAAAACAGACTTACCATATTTGATAAATATGCCAGGCATCTTAACAAATACTCCAATCTCGTTAAAGATGGCGGATGAAGGGCTGGAAACAATTGTCTGTGATGACGTAGTTGTTGCAACCATCTTTCTGAAAAAAAATGATATTCAGTACATATTTTATTATCTTTACACTGCTTTACATAGCCAATTATATTGAAAAAGTAAGAAATAAACATAAACACAGATAAAAATGAATCTCGTACAAACATACAGGAAGAGGGGAAATAAATCTTTTCCTATATTTTATATTGAAAAATGGGGTGTATTTTTCCATGGAGCCTCGTACGAAGGATCGGCTGTAAAAGTCGCTGTGAAAGATTATCAGCAATATTTACGTCTCGCTTGAAAAATTATATATTTTATTGCGGCCATGAAGTTAACTTCCTCCATCATTTACGTTTTTTTTCGTCGGTGAAGATATATGAGCAGGTGTATGTTGGAGATCGTAAAATTTTCAGCAAGCTTTTAGTGAAGATTTACACCATATTTTTTATAGTTTCTCCATGAAACACCTTATCGCAGAAAGTGAGTAAATTTAATTGGATCTGACGGAACTTATACTAACTATATGTCAATCACATCTATATCGTGGTGACAGAAAAAAAAAAATGAAATACATAAAGCGTTTCCCAGTGCAATTTCAAAGATATAAGAAATAAAAAAGGATATAGAACGTTAGTTGGGCAGACTACCTTCAGGAAGAATGAAATGCCTTGCAAAAAGAGGAAGGCGAAGAGACGATGTTTTAGGGGATACCCTTAAACATCTAATCTTTATCTTTGTAAGACGTACTAAAAGTACTATATGTACACGAGATACTACAGCTTATGAGTGTTGCCGCAATTATTATTATAATATATATATATATATATATATATATATATATATATATATATATATATATATATATATATATATATATATATATATATATATATATATATATCAGCCCATGAAGGCCTCTTCAACATTCTTCCAACTTTCAGTGTGCTGGGCTTTCTTCTGCCATCGGGTCCAATATATTTTTAACGATATCATGAATCGATGCTTTTTGATCGAACGTTTGCGATCAAGCGGTATCTACTCCAGGATTACCTTGGTCCATCTGTCGTCCCATCGCCTCGCTATATATCCTGCCCAGCTCCATTTCAATTGCTTTACTCTTCCAATGATGTCACAGACTTTTGTTTGTTCCCTGATCCATGCGCAGTACTTTCTGTCTCGTCTTGTAATACCAAGCATACATATTTCTATTCCCCTTTGTGCTATCCAAAGTTTTTGAATTGATTGTGATGTGAGTGTCCAGGTTTCACTTCCGTATGTTATAACGGGTAGGATGCACTGATCGAAAACTTTTCTTTTCAGGCAAAGTGGGAGTCTGCTATTAAACACTATGTTGAGCCTGACAAATGCCTGCCAGCCACATTGAACACGCCGTTCCGCCTCCCGAGCGGTATCCCCCTCCATTGAAATCCTCTGTCCAAGATATATAAAGTGGTCCACAATCTTCAAATCCCTTCCTAAAATTGAAATTGTTCTCTCCTCAGTGAATTTATTGAACATACCCTGACTCTTTTTCAGGTGTATTTTTAAGCCAAATGGTTCGCCAGCCCTTTGCAACTCCTCTGGGTCTTGTGAAGGAGAATTATTTCATCTGCAAATCTAAGATAGTTTAAGTTTGCACCGTTGATCTTTACACCATCCTGTTCCCAATCCAGCTTGCGGAATACTTCTTCAAGGCAAGCCGAGAAAATAATTGGCGATATTGCGTACACCTTGTCCACTGCCTCACACTGTAGTACACCTCGTCCTACATTAATTCCTGCTTCAAGATCATCAAGGTGAATTGTCGTTGTAGCTCCATTATATATCGATCCTAATAGGTTTACATATGCTTTGTTTATCCTCTGGCTAAGCAGTGCATCCGTTATGACCTGCTTTGAGATGGAGTCAAATGCTTTTTCGTAGTCGATAAAAGCCAAGCACAGTGGCATGGTGTATTCGTTGTGAATTTTTATGGCTTGATGTACAACCTGGATGTGATCCATTAACCTGAATCCACTTCTGAATCCTGCTTGTTCTTTTGGTTGTGTGTCATTCAGTTTTCTTAATATTCTTTTAAAAATTATCTTATTGAAAATTTTGTACATTACTGATAGGAGGCTTATTGAACGATAGTTCTTTAAATCTTCCTGAGCTCCTTTTTTATGTAAAAGAATCACTTCTGCATTTTTCCATAAGTCAAGTACTTTTGTTCTTTGAGTCATTTTAAGTATAATTTAATGCAGGATCCGACTACTGTACCGACCGGTCAAGCAACCAACAAAAATGTTCATATATATATATATATATATATATATATATATATATATATATATATATATATATATATATATATATATATATATATATAACGGGTATCTCAGAATGTTTTCATTTTTGTTTAACTGTTACTTACCGAAACGAACGGACTTTTTAAGTTTAGTGATTGATCGTTTCACGGGACGACAACGCGCATTTTACGTACGAGCGTTTAATACAAACAACGATTTCTATACTATAGTCCGACGTCTGCATAGGACACATTTAAATTTAGCGACCATGAGAACTCTGGAGCAACTTCCCACGTCACGAATAATTATTTAGCAGTACTTCATGATTTATTCCCTGAAAGAGTGATTTATCGCTGAGGGAACATTAATTGGCCACTAAGGAGTCCAGATTTAACACCTGCTGATTTTCTCCATTAGGGCTACTTAAAAGTAAGGTTTTCAACCCATTACGACCCAACTTAAATATTTTAAAGCAAAAATTAATAGACGAAATCCATGTCATTCCAAGAATGATGTTCTAGCAAGTGATTGAAAATTTCAGTTCCAGGCTAAATGAGAGTGAATAAGAAGATGGTGCGTATTTACGGATGGTTGTTTTTCATAAATAAAAAATTAAACTACTCTGTATTTTAACAGCAATCAAACATGTTTGAATTAATTCTGATGTTTTATTTTTTAGGTATCAACAATCAAAAACAGTTTGAGACAACCTTTATAAACAAAAGGTAAGATGACTTGTAAAAATTCGGGTGCTTTAAGTATAGATAAAATCATTTGTTTTTTAACTTGGTATGACTCTTCTTGACATAGTGATATGTTAAGATAAGAGTTCGTGATAAGAGTTTTATATAATTTCGCTTGTTAAGTTAGTTAAACATTTGTGTGTGTAATTTTTATCGAGTAAAAAATGTGCATTAACTATGTCTAAAAAAATAATTTCTTGTGCAGACGCCTTAAAAATGTTAATGTAATATGGGGGTGTCTTCATCTTAAATGCGACACACTATATATATATATATATATATATATATATATATATATATATATATATATATATATATATATATATATATATATATAATTCCGTTTTCTCGCTAAAGAAAACATGTTATTTACAATGGATAGTTAAAATGTATTTATTGAAAGTATTGGCCATTTGATTCTATACATTTTGCCCATCCGTCAGGCAATTTATGAATGTCATTCCAAAAGAACAGTTTTTCCTTTGAGCTAAACCATTCATCGAGTCATTTTTTAACTTCTTCGAAATCGGCGAAGTGTTGCTCTGCAAGCACGTGCTTCATCGATGCGAAAAGTTGGTAGTCGGATGGAGCTAGGTCTGGAGAGTACGGCGGGTGCGATTAAACTTCCCATCCAAGTGATTTTAACACTTCTTTGACTGGTTTTGCTGTATGAGACAACGGGTTGTCATACTGCAAAATCACCTTATCATGTTTTTGAGCGTATTATGGACGTTTTTCGATCAATGCACAGTTCAAATTGATCATTTGTTGTCGGTAGCGATCAGTATTAACTGTTTCTCCAGGTTTCAATAGTTCTTATTATATGACACCAACCTAGTTCCACCAGATATGGAGCATGGTCTTGTGACCAAAGCGATTTGGCCTTGCAGTCGATGGGCCGGCTTCGCCAGGTGATAACCATGATTTTTTTTGCATGGGATTTTCAAAATAAATCCATTTTTCATCACCCTGTTACTATTCGATGCAGAAATGACTTCCTTTCATACCTTTGAAGCAGCATTTCACTGACGATTTTTCGTTTTTCAAATTGCCTGTCATTCAATACAAATGGCACTAATCTTTGGAATCTTTCCCAACGCTTGTAATCGTTCACAAATTGCGACTCGGCTCACGTTCAACTTTTTTGCCAATTGTTTTTGAGTTTGTGTTGGGTCTTCAACCAATAACTTCTGCAATTCCGCATCTTCAAACGTTTTCAGCGTACCAGGATATTCTTTGTCTTGAACGTTAAAATAACCAAATTTGAATTGTCGAAACCACGTTTCACATGTTCTTATGGTTGGAGCATGCTCACCATAAGTCTCTACCAGCAAACGATGACTTTCAGCGGCTTTTTCCTTTTGATGAAACAAGAAAAGTAATGCGTGCCGCAAATACACGTTTTCAGGCACAAAACTCGACATTTTCAAATAATTATAAATCTCTAACGCTGTTATTTTGGCGGAACGTGAAGTTTTGAGGTTAATGTCAGCAGAATAAAATGACATATATATCAAATCATAACATGCATACTTATGGCTAGCGAAACCTGTTACAAAAACCGGAAAGTAATTACCGACACATCTGGTATATATATAATAGAATATTTTTGATTTTCAGATTATTTAAAATGTTAATAAATATCACCGCTGGTGTAAAACACATGTTCATCTATTAACCCTTTCTGTTCCAATACTTCAACTGTAGTTCTAGCACCGCTCCCAGCGTTAGACATTATCGCAACCAACCAGCACAAAGCCCCAAGTGACATAACACCCTAAATAACGACACTAAAACGTCTCGTGTCGCATTTCGATAATGGGACTCACCTTGCATGGCGGTAAACTTTTCCGCCAACCACATCTCTTCCTCTCTCGTGAGGGTAAAGTTTGCCCAGGCGTTCTCGATGTCGGTCAGTAGCTGCAGCATCCATCGCGGATCGAGTGGGTTTTTGAGGTAAACCCTGGACGCGGCCACGAACCGGGCCATGGCGGTTTGTAGCTCGGTGAGGTCGCCTACAAAGAAAAATTATCAAAGGATTGTATTAAAATGTTATAGAGTTAGGTGGTGCGCAAAATAATATTGTTCGTTGTATAAAAAAACACATTTGTTTCTGTAATACATTTAAAATCTTATCGCCGCATCACTATCTAAAGTTATTTAGCGACAAAATGAGTTTTACTACTAAACACCAAACCATTTTTTTTAACTTTACGACGCGCGTTTCGTTAACCACGTTAGAATAATCAGAAGATAATTTAATCTTATTATATGATTAGATTTAATCATCCCCTAATGAATCTAACATGGTTAGCGAAATGCTCGTCGAGAAGCCAAACAAAGTGATTTGGTGTTTAGTGATAAATATCCTCGAGTTGATTGATTTATTCCGAAGATTCCAAAAGAAGAATGTTTTAATAAAATGTAACCATAAAAATCTGTAGTAAATATTGATTGAACTCTTTTTGGTCAGAACAAAGGATTGAAAGGAGGGTGGAGTGAAAAGTCACATGGTATATAAATAAAATAGTATTTTACGATGGAAAATAAATCAACCTATTTTTCATTGTAGTCTCCTTTTAACTCGATATATTTCGCTCTAAGATTTTTAGTGCCTTTCAAAAAGTACGACTTTTGGACGTACGGATATTGCAAAAGAGTTCTCTGTTTCTGCTATGGTATTTTCGCCATTTCTGCGTGTTTAAAAACAGAAATAAGTCGAAGGAGGAGAGTCGAATTAGTTTGGAGAATAAAGTGGATGCTACAGCACTTTGTTTTTAAATAATAATTAGGGCTGATTTTATATATTGTTATGCATTGCAATATATATTTTTTTTATTTGGGTTTTTAGCCACGATCTAAAACTCAAAAAATATCAAAATATCTGTTCTTATGTAAATAAGAATAATCGTAAATAAATAAAAGTAATTGTCAATGTAAGTATCATTGACATACACAAAAAATATATTTACTTTCTATCTTTTCATAATTTATAGAAATTAATATACTTTATTTTTAGGTTCGTTTTGAAAACGGGAGGAGAATACTTCCCGAAACGTTATCATTAAAAGTTTGTATATTTTTTTAGAAGATTTTTATATTTTTAAAATTTTGTTCGTTAGGCAAATTTATTACAAAAAAAGAATCACTGAGAAATTTGTCTCCGTTTGGTTTTTTCTTTTTACCCAGTGATTCTTTATTTACATAAGAACAGATATTTTGATATTTTTTGAGTTTTAGATCGTGGCAAAAAACCCAAACAAAGAAAAAATATATGAACACGCCATAATCATTCAGACATTATTGTAATATATTGTTATTTTCTAGGTTGATAATTGTAAAATGTGCTGCAATAAAATTATTATATATGCAGGGTGTACAATAGTGCGGTATCGGTTAATATCTTGATAATGGTTAGAGATAAAGAAATAGAGGAAACTAAATAAGCTGTATGATTTAAAATTATGTTTATTTAAACAGAGTGTTTCACAAAACCGTGGCGGTGTATAGTTTTGTTTTTTTTTATCGAATACCCTATATGTTCATCCATTTTTGCATTCTGCTATCGATTCTAAACATATTTCGTGAAACATGTCCTATACCTAAACCCAATAGTTTCATATACAATAACATAAAAAATATCAGTTAAATCAATAAAAAGTTTCAGACTCTACATTGCAGTGTCATATATCATTTATTTTTTGATGTAGGATTATCATTTTTAGTAGAAATATTAGTGAAACTATAATTTAACTTTTAATACAAACAATTTGTCTACGTTATACTGGGTGTTCAGGATAATTAAAATAAATTAAAAAAATAAAACAACATATCTCAGTTTTTTTAAATGAAATGTCCATTATTTTCCATTTTACAATATTTCTAAGACAAAATTTTACATTTTTTTAATATTTCGATTTAATGGAATTCACCTTAGAAGTTTTAGTAATAACGGCATAACATTCAATTCAAATGGTAAATATTATTCTAGTATAGCTTTAAACAATTTTTATAAAATACAGAAAAAAATAGTGAACTTCTTTCATTATTAAATATGAAAAAATATGTTTACGATCTATTATTTTGACTATCGAAAAGAAATGTGAATATCCAATTACAACTTAAAGTATACTAAAGTATAAAGATTCTCTAATGGCGAACGTCATCCAAATGCATTAGCTTTTATACGAGTGAAAGAGCTATTTGAAAGAACTGAATATGTAGATTGCGAAAAAACTTTGAAATCCAGAACAGAACTATGAGTGAAGAAAACGAATATTTAGTTCTTCAATCTGCAATTAAAAATGCGTATATTTCGTGCAGGCAGATAGAAAACGAGACAGACACTAAATGATCTACAGTGAACTAGGAAATATAAATTTCATCCGTATCATATACCACTGGTTCAAGAACTACATCAAAATGATTGAAGGTTTGATTTTTGTAACAAGGCAACAGGCAGAATAGAGAACAGCCTAACTTTTTCAAATGTATTTTATTCACGGATGAACCAAAATTCCACAAAATGGGTACTGTGTCAACCCATATAGTTTCCACTATTACAGCAGTGAAAATCCTAAATTCACTATCCCTTTAGATCATCAGCATAGATGGTCTCTTAATGTGTGGGCTAGTATTATCGGAGATCAGCTCCTAGAGCAAAATAGAGTTAAAGGTGATAGTTTTCTCAATTTTTTGCAAAATAATTTTAAAGAGTGGATTGAAGAATTGCCTTTAACTGTAGCGAGATAAATGTGGGTACAGCTAGATGGCGCTCCTCCACATTTTAGCAGACAGGTGAGACAATATTTGAAAACGAATTATGAAAAAAAAATGAAGTCGGACAGATTCTAGGATTTAACAAAACTAGATTTTTTTCTCATGGGATTTTGTTAAAGAACAAGTTTATCGAATGCCACCCACCACAATAGAGATCATGAAAAATTAGAATAAGAAACGTGTTTATGAATATTAATGAGGCAATGAGGCAATGTTCATTATAGGCGACAGTTCTTTTGAACATAGGCTTAGGGTTTGTATTGCAAAAATGAGAGGCATATTGAACTTAGAATTAAACGATTGTAGTGAGCTCTTCTTTATAAATGTTTGTACTTAAACTGCCTTACTATAAACTAAATATTTATGACGTTTTGTTTACTATAAAAATAAGTTTTATTACTATTATAGAAAAACTATTCTAGAGTAATTGCTTTCTAATCAAATATTAAAACATATGATGACCTAAATTCTTAATATATAATGACTTATGGTGAATTTATTCATTAGTAATAATAACAAAGCCTAAGGTGAATTTCATTAAAAATGAAATATTAAAAACAAAACTGTAAATATCTCGGAAATTATGACATATAGGTATAGGACATGTTTAAGAAGAGTATTTTAAGTATTTTGTCTTAGGAATATTGAAAATAAAAAAATATATAAATAAAAACATATTAGACATTCCTTTTATAAAAATTGAGATATGATGTTTTGAATTTTTTAATTTATTTCAGTTATCCTGGAGCCCCTGTATAACTTAGACAAATTTTAAAAGGTAAAGTGTTAGGGTTAGAGGCGCATCAACAACTAGGCTATTTAGCGACTGGACCTACAGCTTAACGTGGGTTCCGAACCACGGTCATCAGCTTCCGACAAACCCAGGCCAGCACCCCCCTCAGGCTATAAATCCTTGGTTATGTGCCTACCCATAAGTCTATCAGGAAACCTACGGACTGGCGAGTGACCAACGTAGAACACTTCTCAGAAGGTATCCGGCTTTACCCAGCCTTTATCTGGCGTATATCATATATATCATATCAATCAGCCCTCTGCATCCACTGCTGGATATAGGCCTCCCCCATTTCTGCCAACCGACTTCTATCTTGAGCGCTTTGCATCGAGTTTGTGGTTATTCTTTTGATATCGTCCGTCCACCGCGTGGGAGGTGTTCCCCTGATTCTTTTGTCAGCTCTTGGTCTCCACTCGAGCAACCCCTTTGTCCATCGTCCATCTGTCATGCGGGCCACATGTCCACCTGATAGATAACATCCGTGACTCCCGTTCTTTCTCGTAAGTCCTCATTTCTAAACGTGGTTACGAAGTGACACACCGAGTATCGATCTTTCCATCTTACGTTGTGTTATTCTAAGCTTCTTAGCAGATGTGATTGTCAGAGTTAAAGTTTCGGCGCCGTAGGTCATAACCGGCAAAATGCACTGATTAAAAACCTTTCGTTTTAGACAAATTGGGAGATTACTCTTAAATACCTCCCCAAGTCTGGCATATGCAGCCCAAGAGAGCGTGATTCTTCTTTTTAATTCGCATGTTTGGTTGTCTCTCGAGATCTGCATTTCATGATCAAGATATGATATATTCGTAGTCGGATTTTACACTCTTGCCTAGAAACAATCACAATCATTTAAGAAGTAAACATACAGAAGAAAGAAAGAAAAACAAACATCCGAGCGCTGGAATCGAACCAACTATCGCTCCAATGCGGTTTCGGCACAGCAGCGGCAGGCCGCTGCTCTTTCGTCCGCACTAAAGCGACCGGTTAGACAAATTTTGTTTACATTAAAAGTCAAAGTTAAAGTTTCACTAATATACCTACCAAAAATACCTAAAAAAAAAGCTACCCTATATATATATATATATATATATATATATATATATATATATATATATATATATATATATATATATTTGAAAAACAGAAATTTTTCATCCGTACTTCCACGTACCTCTAAAATCAGTCGCCGTCACCATGCCGAGACAAGTACCTCCCAGGACCGGTTTCTGGCCTCGCAGCCGTCATCAGCTGGGCTCGAGCTCAACGCAGGGAAACAGCCGAAACGAAACGAACAGAGCAAGACCAAGTCAACTGGTCATATATATATATATATATATATATATATATATATATATATATATATATATATATATATATATATATATATATATATATATATATATATACCAAAGGAAACCCAAATACGAAGAACAATAGAGGATCATGAACCACACTAAACACTAAAGGTCCTACTACTATACGTAAAATGTATCACATCTATATGTACTATCATCACATCTATATATCTATCACATCTATATGGACTACTAAGGAAACATAAGATCGGAACAGCCTACAAGCCGCACAAAATGGTCGCAAACATCCTAAAAAACCCCAAGGACAAAGTTAGACTGAAAAATCATGTTCCGACTGAAACAGAACATACATAGGACAAACAAACAGACGAATATCGGCCAGAATACAAGAACATAAAAACAACTTAAAAACAAACAAACCACTTCCACTCTGTTCCAGCACCATTTGCAAATAGGACATAAAATCAATTTTGAAGGAGCCAAAGAAATAGCGAATATTGAAAATTACAAGGTCTGAACAATCAGAGAAGCCCTTGAAACAGAAGAAAGGGGTGAGCTAAATACGCGAAACGACGCTCGCAACATTCCAAAAGTATGGAAGTCCCCTCTGAAAAAAAAACAAACTTGGCAACGTGGCGGCGAGGTAGAAAAAGCAATAAATGGACGCCCGACAGCGTTGCCGAGCGCCGCAAATAGTCCCGAACTACACCGATATAATCTGCGCAGTCGCCGGCCGGCTATAAAAGCGAGCACAATGATCCGTGCCCGTCAGTTGGACTCTTCAGTCGAGGTGGATAATACTTGAAAATGTCAAATGAGATTTTGGCAAAAGGTGACTCTTCACAGAATCGACACCCGGATTGATTTAGAAACATATATATATATATATATTATATATATATATATATATATATATATATATATATATATATATATATATATATATATATATATATATATATATATATATATATATAAATAAAAGGTTCCAATAAAAAGATTGATGTACCACATTAAAGAAAACACACATATTTCAAGTTTGTTATTGTTTTTAAATATTTTTAATATATATTATTATAAAGAAAATAATAATGTACGAATTCATGTAAAACAAAACAATTTATTTTGAAAGAATTATCGAATAAAATCCGTATTCTCGTCGATCAAAATAAATAAATTGGTAAACAAGTCAAGAGCATCTCAATTTTGCATGGCAAAAGCTGGAACAATTCCTTATTTGAAAGAGAATATTTTATAAACAGACATTTACGAAAGTATTTCAAGATATTTTTTTATGTATAAATTTAAAATAAAAAAAAATGTATCCTGAGTGCATGGTAGTACGGGGGAATATTGATAAATAGCTGGTCAAGTCCAAACTAAAACTACATATTGTTGAAGTAATACGAGGTGTTTTAAAAAATTCATCAATTGAGAGTGTTTGCGTAATATTCGATTTGGCAACGCTGTTGACTTTGGATGGGAAGACGATAATAATATAACAGGATAATATATAATTACCTTGTACAGCATGTTGATGAAGAATAGTCAATGCTGGACCCGGCAAATCGCCAGGCCAAGACCAGGTCTCTCTGTCCCAATTCTTCAATTCATAATCGACGAATGTCGCGTAGAGACTCTCGTGTTGTGTGAGTTCTGTCCAGTTATCGTCATCAGCTACTCCTCGATTCTCTCTTGTCGATAACCACATTTTCAGTCTGGAACAATATAAAATATTACAATGCAATTTTGCGATATAGAAATGTTCTAAGATTTTTTGCTTATTGTAATATTATAACAAATATGTTACTTCAGTACTATAGCCCTATTGTGATGTAGTACAATTTACATCAGTTGTTTGTACAACTGTTGATTTTCTGCTTTTGGGTTGGTGGGTTAGAACGTCTTAGATAAACCCATTCAAATTTTCTAATAGTAACTAATCTACATTTAGAATTTTTGCTTCAATATAAGAGTTCAACGGTTCAGCAGAAGAGTGAAACTGCTAACATTTGAACTCTTTTGCTGAAACGAACAAGACTTGAAAGTGTCAAATGACTTTTGGTGAAACCTCGTGACTTTCCACAGAACGAGCGGATTGACATCAGGAATGATTTACAAATATACATACGTAAATATATATATATATATATATATATATATATATATATATATATATATATATATATATATATATAATATATATATATATATATATATATATATATATATATATATATATATATATATATATATATATATATATATATATATATATATATATAGAGTTTGATACAAGATTCTATCTCAATGTCTACTAGACAGAGCACAGGGACAGTTAGAACCTAAAATTGGTGAATATCAAGCAGGTTTTCGACCGGGCAGATCCTGCCCTGAACAGATCCTGAATCTAAAGTTGGTCCTAAGGAATCAAAAACTGTACAATAAAAATCTCGTCTGTACATTTGTGGATTTCAAGAAAGCATATGATTCTAATGAGCGCTAATCTTTATTGCAAATCTTGAAAGAACAAGGACTAGATCTGAAAACGTTGCCAATTATTAAAGCAACATTAATCAAGGTCAAAAGTTAAATTCATGGGTGACGTCTCAGAGTCCTTCGAAATTAAAACTGGAGTGAGACAAGGGGATGACCTCTCGCCACTCTTATTTAATTGTGTTCTAGAAAAAGTAATACAGGAGTGGCTTGAAAAAAAGTCGGCCCTGAATATTGACCAGCCCATTAAAGTGCGGAGAACCAACATCAAAATTGATTGTCTGGTTTTTGCTGATGATCTAGCAATTTTGGCTCAAGATATATTAACGGCACAGAAACAGATTGAAATCCTAAAAGAAACAGGTAGGACTCCAAATTTTCTTTGAAAAGACACAATACGTGACCTGCAACAGACTAAGAACACATTTCTAAAAACAAAATTCATTCAAATATTTGGGTGAAATAATCATGGAAAATGGGTTGGAACGTCATTGAGACTTATACAATATATTTACAACAAAAACGAAAACCCTTAGGTTTTTGATTCTTGTTGTAAGGAATTTTTTTGCTTCAAATTAATTGAAGAATCGTTGATTACATTTAGGAAAGTTATTTTCCTTATACCCTGTATATTCCAAACTATTGATCATAGAAGAAAATTATGCTGTTAAAAAGTTCAGCAAACAAGAAGTGAACGGCCTCGTTTTAAAAGAAATTCCTCATTCTCTAGCGGTATAACGCAATCTCTTGTAGGATGTAGGAAATATTTTGGAATTTCTTAACAGAGCCCTGAAAAATCGTAAGAAATCTCGAAAAATCAAAACAGAATTCTTTTGTTGGAAAAAATATATTGTTGGAATAAAAAATAAACACCGTAATGTTTCTTTTTAATAGCCTGGATTTTTTTCAGTTGAAGTTATCAATCTAAATAGCTATAAAACATGTTATCTTGATTTTTATACTTTATGGGAGAAACGGACAAAAATTAACAGTAAATCTCAGCACACACAACATATTTTTCACTAAAATAATTTTTGTTTTACATGTTTTCACATTTTCAACGTGGCCTGTTCGAAAAGTTCTCCATCAATCACATAGATGGCGTAACTATGAACAACTAACTTTGATAGTTGTCAAAAGTGATTCTTAAAATGATGGGTTGGTTTAGTTTAGTTTGGTCAGACGCGTGCGTTTAGATGATCCTTTATGGCGATCAAGTAAAGTAAGTCATCATTTCTGATGGGCACTTCTTATAAGAATATTTAGATTTATTTAAACGCGATTCTACTGAATTTCGACGTTTTATGACAGTAGTTACAATATGGATTCAACATTATACTTGGGAGCAGGTGAAAGTGCGCCAAAGAACGCGGAAAAGTCATGGTTACTTAGTGGTACTCAAAAGTCTGAATCACATCTGGTTAAAAACGAGGAGGTCTTTCGCCACGATACTACATATACATCTCGGGTTGTGATAAAACTCCATGACCATCACCTGAATGTACGTTCACATGCATCGTATTGGCCAAATTTGACTCCCAGCTATTACTTCCTCTCTTCAAACCAGGAGAAATGCCTCACTAGACAAAGATCCATCTCAAATGATGAGTCAAAAATAAATGAGACAACCTTCTAGAAAATAAGAATTAGATAAATCGCATTATACACAGGGTATTAAAAAGTTGGGAGGTCGTTGATCTAAATGTATTGAATGAAGACACTACGCGTAAGTTCACTACTACGTTGAAACAATAAAATCTTTTTTTTCGTCAAGCCGAGAACTTTTCGCAATATCTTCCTATTGTTAGTTGACTGTCGTTTCATACAACATAATTTGTTTTATGTAAGAGATGTTGAAAGTAATACGAATTAAGGTAATATAATACTAAGTAACAGATGTCTAATTACACTCATTGTAAATGTAAATGTAATGTAAATATTTCGGGCTCAAAAATAGCTGATTCTTATTTATTTCCACCTGCTGAATTTAAAACTCATCGTAAATATGACTGATTGGCTCTTGCTTGTGACATACAGTGACATGCCATTTTTTGTACTTTTTGTACATTTTCAATTTGGAGGAAATTTTGTTTTCGGGAGTTGTCACACCTGTCAACGGACAAAAACACAATGCTCTCCAGCTGTAGGTTATAAACATAATTACTGTGACGAATTGCTGTGACTTTCAGTCTGATTGTGAGTTTCATATTGTTTCTGTTGTAACTAGTGCAGAATTTCTTTTTCTTTTAATTAGTCTGAAATTTCTTTGAAGTGCAAGATTTGTTTAATCAAAATGTCTTGAAAATGTGTAAATTTAGTAAACACAGGTCGACATGGTTTATATGATGAGAATGTTCTTATTGCGTTTCATTTAGGTAGTTATTAAAACTCCTTTTATAGAAATGCCTCCTAGCACGTCCTATGCAAGTATCTGCAAGTACCTGTCTTTCAAGTCTTCTTTATATCATGGAGTCATTGAAATTATTTGTACGTGACTTTGAACTGAACAATGTAGGAATTACCACAAGACCGTAGATGAGGTAGTTCCACAGTATTCTACGAACCTTTAAGGGCATTTTTGTTGTTTTCTATAGTTCAGGTTGTTTCTGTTTCGTTTACAGTACAGTCAAGTATTTAAGTCGATTTTATAAAAATGGAAAGTTCTAGTCGTCGATTTTGCAAAAAAAAAAGTTTAGTTAAATATACGGACGATTAATTTTTAAGATCTATATCCGAGGAAGTTAAAACAGCCTATCTTTTATATTTTAAGTGTCAAATTGAAGATCAAGGTAAAAGTTGAGCTCCTCATGTTTGCTGTGTGAGTCACGTAAGTTTAGTGCAGTGGATGCATAGCAAGAAAAATTCTATACCATTTGCTGTTCTTATGGTGTGGAGAGAATATACTGACCATGTAAGTGGTTGCTATTTTTGTATCACTAAAATAACAGGGATTTCAAAAAAGCAAAGGGACAAAATTTAGTATCCAAATTTACCTTCTGCACTTCATAGGTCAGTTCCTCATAGCCAGGAACTATTGGTATCGATTGTACCTTTAAACCTGGATAACATATTTACCGGTTATTTTAATTTTTCATCAGGATCTGATCCACAACCTTCTGAGAACACTAGTTATGACCCAACATTTTTAACAACTACCAATAAATCTCACTTAATAACTCAGAATTAACGAAATGATTTGGCACGTGATCTGGGATTCTCAAAACAAAAATCGCACTTCTTGGTACCAGACTTCAACAGTGGAACCTGTTAGCTAAAAATGCAACTGTTTCACTTTACCGAAAACGGAATGTAACATTTCCAAGTTTTTATAAAATGGAAGGATCGTCATGTATATGTTGTGATATTGATGGTTTAATGAATGAGCTTAATATGGAACATGTACCTTCCGAGTAGCGTATTTTCATAGATTCATTGAAATACAGCCTAAAAGCAGTGTTGCTTCATAATGGAAACAAAAACGCATCTATACCTTTTAGCCCATTCAGTGACATATGATAACTCAGAAACAACAAGAAACATATGACAACTTAACAACCATACTAAATCGCGTTAATCGCATATCGCGAATATTTGTGGGGATTTAAAAGTGATAGGTATATTGCTAGAACTTCAAGGGAATTTAACAAAGTATTGCTGTTTATTGCTGTTTTACACTTCCATTTGGATTTTTTTCGTGTAATTTAGGTGCATTAAGCGACGAACAAGGATAGAGGTTTCACCAGGATGATGGAAGCAAGATACCAGGGACGCCGGAACCCATCTATGCTTGGTGACCACAGCTGGTTTTTAAAAAGACATGATGCTACAGAACACAAGAGCAAAAGTAAAAGTTTTTGTCGTTGTATGACATCTCATGTAATATATTTTTTATTCACATAACTATCAGTAATGTCTTTACATAGATTTAACACGTTTTACATGTTTATATTAAATAAATATTAGATTGCAAACATTTGTCGTCTCCTTTTTTCCCCACCATCGACCCCATGTAACAAAAAAAAAACTGTACGTTGTTAGGACTACAAACTATTTCATATACCTATAAAGTTTTTTTTTACCTATCTTAATCAATATTACCTCAAACAAGTTTAAAAGGCAAGCAAAACAAAGCGATCTCAGAAAGCCACCACATGATTCCCTTCAGACCCAAACACCCAACAATCTGCCAGGTATTCTCCCATCAATTTTAAACTGAATCTAACTGTTGATAAAATAATTTCAAATGGACTTTCAATGTTGTTGGCATATATAGTAAAAATGTATCGTTTTCTCTTAATCCGTTAAAATTGGTGAGATTTGACTAATGAAGTAAAGGAAACACTAAAAAAAAATATGTAGGTCAGTGTTAAAAACGCATATTTTTCACTATCACGCACTTTTTCAGCATCATTAGGAACTGATGCAATGATGATTAGATTGAATCATAACCTGATGATGCTAATGTGGTTAGCGAAAAGTGCGGTGAGAAGTTTAAAAAGGGATTTGGTGTTTAGTGGTAAATCTCTTCGAGTTTCGGGTCTCATACCGAAGTCACCAATAGAAAAAGAGATCATTTTCAGGTGCAGCTCGTGAGAGAGGGCGTTGGAGCGCCGCCCCTCCAGCATTTAGCATAGTAAACAAGTTTTCAGAGCAAAACACCATATTTTACCTGTATAGAGTTTCAATAGCACGAAAAGTAAAAAGGATGAAGGGGAAAGCAAAAAATCCACGAGCCGCCACTGATAATTTTATTATTAATATCTAAACAATACGCTTGCTAGATCATCCTCCCCACTCTGTCGACACATATGTGTTTTTTCTAGGGGTGCTGGATGTGTGTTTTGAGTACAGAATTTTTTTAATACTTGAGATCATATACCTGAGATTGTAGAAAACGCCACAAAAAGAAGTCGCAGGATATCAAATAGAACGACCATGTTGGCCAATTGCTGTTTCGTTTTTTTGAAATGACAGTAGGTGGAAATGCAACGAATTCTCGGTGCTTGAGATAGCCCGTTAGCTTCAGTTCCGGAGTTGATTGAATTTTATGACCGTGAAGCGCCAAGTCTTTTATTAGGATTCAGTGTAGAGAGCTTCCCCCAATGTTTAATTGTTGTGCTCGAAACCGAATTGATGTTGCCGGATTGTCAGCGGCACTTTTATTAACTGCAGGGACCTTTTTCATTAACCCATTGGAGCGATAACACACAGGAGCTACTTGATACATAACTGATCTGATGAAAAGTTTTTAAATTACTTTATCAATTATACGAATTATTCCGTTTATTTTACTAAATATTGTTTAGATTTTACTATTTCACTATATTTGTTAGATTTTTACAATAATAATACATTCGTTTTACATACCACGTTATAGGCTTATTAAACGTAATATTTGTCGATAAATATGTCATGGTATTGGATTTTCCGGAAAGTTAGGAATTTTTCATTAGTTGCTCTTTCAACGCTTGTAAACAAAAATCTGTGTTAGATTAGTAATGTTTATTTACGTATTATTAATTCCTGTTTTATTTACAATGTTCACGTTCAGATTCGTTTTAATTTGCCTTATGTTAGTCAAGTTGATTAACTTCCATTCATGCCACATTATGCTTTTTTATATCAAAAAGGGCAAGAACTGTTCTGTTCACACAATAAAAAAATTTCATGCCATTTAAAAAGAGTGTTTTGTCGGGGAGATGACGGTGTAAAAGTGGTTTCGTCAGTTTAGGTACGGATATTTTGACGAATAACTGACGTCGAGGTAAGAAAAGCCATAATAGCCAAAAATCGACCGTTTTTGATCATCTGAAAAAAATGGGTACTTCTACCGATACGATGTATGAGTCCCTCACGAAATTGGTGAGAAAAATGTCCTGGACCGAATGTTTTGGACGATCCTTTGCTGATAAAAAAAACTCTGAAGCTCCAGATGGTCACTGGTAATGAAAAGTAAACAATATACAACGAAAAAATCATCCGTGTTGCAACGGTCTTCAGTAAGCGGTTGAACTCGTATTACTGTTAATTGTGAAGAATATCCTTGGCCTGAACCGATAAATGTCGATATAAACAATGTTTTCTTTCAATAAGACAGTGACACTCGTCACACATCTCGCCAGACAATCGCTTCATTGTAAAACAAATTTTCTAGACGTGTTATTTCGTGAAATCGTAATGTTATTGGCTAACAATCATGCGAATTCCCGCCCTGGTATAATTTTCTCTCGGATTAGACTATTGATTTAATGAAAAAATGATGGATGGAAAAATGACGGAAGCTGGTGGTCGATCACTACGTAAAACACTGGCAAAATTAGAAAAATGCTTCAAAGAACAAAAAGTACCTGACTTATGGAAAAATGCAGACGTGATCTACTACCGTCCAATAAGTCTCCTCAAGTTTTCACTAAGCTAATATCTAAAAGAATATTAAGAAAACTGAATGACGCACAACCAAGATAACAAGTAGAATTCCGAAGTAGATTCAGTACAATGGATCACATCCAAGTTATACAGCAGGCCATAGAAAGGCACAACGAATACGCCATGCCACTGTGCTTCGAATATTTTAGTCAGGGGCGTCTCCTTGGTACATGCTGCCAAAACTTTTTTTTTTGTAATATTTTTTAATTTTTTAAGTCAAATTATTGAATCGCAATGTCATTTCGTTATGATAAACCGTTTTCCAGAAAACGGACTTTTTCTAAATCGATGCCCGATTACATGGATATCGAAATGCATTTTAATTATCAAGTGTTAATCTTTGTCTTTGATGTTTCGTAAAATTGGACGATTTACGCAATAAAGTCTAGATTTTTAATTTTTAAACTGCAAAATCGCCCATTATTCCTTATAATAAATGGTAAATGGCATTTTATGTATGGGAAGACGAATGGGAACGCGTGTGAAGCTAAAAGGTTGTATGCAGAGGCTTTTCCCGGAAGAGCACTTCCTTGTACAGAAACATTTTACAAACCTGCATAGAAGATTATGCAAAAAGGGATCTTGCATGCCTTCCAAACATGACTTGGGAAAAGCCGGAGAGCCAGAACTGTAGAAAATGAACAATGACTTTTAGAAAATGTAGCAGAAGGCATTTCTAAAAGTTCCACAAAGAATCCAGTTTTGCTTGGCCTGGATCCAATGGTTAAAGCAGCAATTGCGTCTAAATGAAAACTTTGTACAGAACGTTCTCTTTACAGACGAAGCTATGTTCACACGCAAGGGAATTTTTAATTCTCATAATACTCATGTGTGGGCGGAAGAAAATCCACATGAATTTTTCGAATGGGGGCATCAGGACAAGTTTTCTATCAATATCTGGGCAGAGATACTAGGGATTTTTTGATGAACTGTTTGTGCTTCCTAACTCTTTAAATGAACAATGGCATTTGAACTTCTTGGAAAAACATTTGCTGGACCTAATGAAAGATGTTTCATATCACTTCAGATATGGCATGTTTTTTGTGAACGATGGGGCTCCGCCTCATTTATCTGTAAATGTAAGAGTGCATTTAGATTGGTTATATCCAGGACGATGGATAGGACGTGCTGGACCTGTGCGTTAGAGACCATGTTCCCCAGATTTAAATCCTCTTGATTACTTTCTGTGGGAAAAATTGAAGGCATTGGTCTAGGCTACCCCGATTGGCACTATAGAGGAATTACCGCAAGGGGTATTTACTACTTGTGATTATATAAAAAATAAGCGTGATATTTTCGGCAGGGTATAATCTTCTATGAAGAAAAGGATTAGTGTGTATTGAGCTGAATGGAGGTCATTTTCAACATCTGTTGTGAATAAGTGCTAAATCCTTAATAGTAATTAGTCTTGTTATTGTTAGCTACTAAATAAATATTTTCATACAAGGGTGCCTACTTAATTATTAAGATGCATTTCGATATCCATGTAATCGTGCATCGACTTAGAAAAAGGCAGTTTTCTGGAAAACGGTCTATCCTAACGAGATAAAATAAGAGGACCTTTTTTACCTAAAAATCTTTCCGATTCAATAATTTTATTTAAAAAATTAAAAAAAAATTATAAAAAATAAAAAAAAAATTGAATTTCAAAAAAAATAATAATAAAAAAAAAATATTACAAACAAAAAAGTTACGACAGCATTTACCAAGGATAGAGGCGTCCTATGTGATGCCCCTGACTAAAATACTTAATTATTAATACAAAAAACGTTTTTTCCATTTCAACTTATTGAAGGATACCGCATTTCACGACTTTAGCATAAAGCGTTTCGAAAATATTGGGAAAAAAACACCTTAAGAGTTTCCTCTTCAAGGGGCCCTAGCTCATTAAGAAGCAATTTTTTGGGGTATGTTTGTAGGAACTTTTTTATGTTTTAATGCCTAGAGTCACCTCCCAAACTATTTCGACGTTATTTCCGGACACCGTGTATAAGAAAACTGTAATTTTTCCGAAGAAAAACGTATTAATCATCCTACATAAACGACCGAACTAAAATTATAATATTAGGTGTTGATTGGGCCGAAGAAAATCCTTGTTAATTCGCCTTTAATAGGTTCAAAGTCGAATCTGTAACGATGGTTCCGCTTATAAATTCCTTTACGGTACAGAACTGTCAGTTGCGGCCCATCGAATTTAAGAGATTAGATAAATTATGCACGAGGATTTCCTGCTAAATTTACGAACGTTTATTGGAAACGGAAAACCCTCGTCAGGAATAGCAGGTTTCGTATCGTACCGTATGACAAAGCGGGCGAAATTATCAAATCTCGATATGCTTCAAGTCACGGAAAGTTAATTGTCGCTTCCTTCTCCACTTCCGAGAGAAGGAAATCGAATTTTTCCCGATTAATCTTCTTAAGAAACTGTTTTCAATTTCGTTCAGCTACGTGGCTGAGATTATTCCTTTAAATGGATAATCTGAGATGTCATCGACCCAGAGTAAAAATAGCAAATGATTATTCTCACTGTGAGAAAGTTTTCGTAAAAATTCGTGCGTGCAGGTGTATGAATTTTTGCGAATTTAGGAAAAAATTATAAATACTCTATGAACAAAAAGTAAGGTGACTTGTTTATGATATAAAAACGATTGAATATATGAGGTTCGAAATCGAGGTAGTGGGATTTTCAAAGGTGACAAATCCGAATTTGGTACTAGTTTGAGCCTAGTTCCTAGAGGGCGCTTGCTACCTACTTTGTGAGGGATTAACTCGCTCATATTTTTTTACTCTATAAAGCTGGGAATATGTTTACTTCAAATTAGAGAAGAGTCATACTTTCCACGTAAAAAAGGTACCCTTGGTCAATAGCGATATCTCACGCCGTTTGCGAGATATTCGTGTTCGAATATTCCAATGCACATCTTGTCGATGGTGTGCCTTGAATACGAGGAAAAAACATTGAAATGTGAAAAATACAACAAACTTTATTTAAAATAACAATTTTTTGAATTTTACTTCAATAGGTGTTGAAAGTGTCCATCGTTTACCTCAATTGACTTTCGCAGGCTCTTTGTTAAGTGACGTGAGACGATATTTTCTTAATTTCTAATAACATTGGCCGCTTGTAGAATTTTTTGTAAAAGTTCGTCTCATGTATTGATTTCATCATGATAACACCTTAAAGACTTTTTGTATGATTCCACAAATAAAAGTCTAACGGATTAATGTCTAGGCTACGAGGTGGCCAAGGAAAATTACCACCGTGCCCAATCCATCGATGTGAAAAACGTTGATCCAAATAATTTCGCACTGTAACAGTAAAAGGCGGTGGTGCACCATCTTGCATGAACCACATGTCTTGTTTTAAGTTTAGAGGTATACCGTCCAAAAGGTCTAATAAATCATTTTCTAAAAAGTGCACATATTGATCTCCATTCAGTCTTTGCGATTAAAAAATTGTCGATAATGCCGCATCAAATGTTAATTGAAATTTTGTGCTGGAAATGTCGCTCTCACGGTATGTGTAAATTTTCCAGAGGGTAATAATGATTATTTCGCCAGTTAAAAATTCCGCATCTGGTAAAAGTTGCCTCGTCAGTAAACTATCTTTTTCAGGAACATGTGGTCTTTGTTTTTTTATGTAGTAGATTTTGACAAAATTCTTATCTAGCCGGCAAATCTTGTGGCAATAAATTTTGAACAGGCAAAAAATGGTAGGGAAACAATTTTTCTTTATGGAGCACTCTTGAAACGGTAATTCCTGTAGATGCCTCCAAACGCCTAGTGCTTCCGCGATACTAACAAAAATGTCCTCTCGTTGTTCTACTGTTATACGTTTTGGTCGTCCACCAGAATTGTTGTAATAAAACGAACCTGTTTCGCCTAACTGATTGAAAATTCTTTGAAAAATTTGTCGATCTGGGGTGATTCTGGTTGGGTAGAGCTCTTCATACCTTCTAACTGCATCGCGACTATTGTAATTTACTTGTGTATAAACGCAAAGCATATCCCTTAAATCATGGTTAGAAAACTAATTAAGTCTGGGCATTTTTTACAAATTATTTAATACAAACTCAAGATAAACTGGAGGAACTTGTTTCCACTTACGTTTAATAGAAGATACCATGAAGATCATGTCATCGAGACGTAAAAATTTGTACATAAAATTCAAGGCACACTTTGTTAATTGCTTCTTTTTCAGTTATCGACAAGATGTGCAATGGAATATTCGAACACGAATATCTCCCAAACGGCGTGAGCTATCGATATTGACCAAGGGTACCTTTTTTACGTGGAAATTATGACTCTTCTCAATTTTGAAGTCAAAATATTCCCACCTTTATAGGGTAAACATATGAGTAAGATAAATCCTCACAAAGCAGGTAGTAAGCGCCCTCTAGGACTTAAGCTCAAGTTAGTACCAAATTCAAATTTGTCGCTTTGGAAACCCAATTACCTCGATTTTCCTAACCAAACCAACCCTAATATCTTCAACCTTTTTTAAGTTTTCTCAATGCTTCTCAATTTAGTTTAACTTTCAACACCCTGTATCTTTTTAATGACTAACATTAGCTAACACATTTATTGACTGAATCCTCTTATTTTGATCTCTATCACCAGTCGCTCTATGGCGGATAAGTTATGGGACGCCCTGTATATTTTTTGAAATATACGTCTAGTTTTCGAGATATGATAGGTGTCGAAAAAAATACGATTATTTCATTTCTTTTACCTTTTGTTACATCATTGAACATGGAGAAAGCTTCTTTTTCGTGATTTGTTCGAGTAAGTTCCTTTCAGGCGCTTGCGCATGATACTCCAGCGGTAATCAATCATCATGTGTTTATCCCATCGACCCTGGTACCTTCCAGCCATATTTTTCAGGTCCTGATTAAATCGCTCTCCTTTTTTCTCAATGTAAGAGCCAAGGTTGTCCGGATAGTTGTTCAAATTATTGTGCAGGTAATGAGCTTTGATGCTCATTATACATCCAAGTTTTTTGTTAATTTTCCAGCATGTTTTGCACTAATTCGCTATAATTTTTCGACTTACAATTCCCTAGGAGTTTTTTTACAATATTGTCGAAAGAAAACCAGGCTAATTGTTCCACATCATTTATTGAACGCCCGGAATTGTTATCTTTCATCGAAAGCCTAATTTGCGGTGCATCGAAAATAGCAGTCTTACGTTTCTCCTTGTTCAAACCAGGAAATTTTCTCGATATATAATTAAAACAGGAACCATCTTTATCCAATGTTTTGACATACTGTTTCATTAGTCCCAATTTTATAGGCAATGGAAGCAACATTATTTTTCCTCTAGTAACTAACACTGTATTTATATTTTCTTTCCCAACTGTCAAGTCTTTTTTTTTTCAGGCCAGTTTGTTTCAATATGGAAATTTCATGAAGTCCAATAAAAAGTTAACCATTTTTTAAATCAACGCATATAATCCACTTATGATCATGGCACTTCAGTTTTGCCAATATAAGATAGATGGTTTCATACTCCTCATTTAATTTAGTGGAATGAGCAATGGGAACCGTATTAAACATCATGCTTATTACCGTTATGTAGCACGTAGCGTTATGTATTACCGTTATATAGCAAAAGATTTCAAACTTCGCTTGGAACTGTTTATAAAAAGTCTCCATTCATTTGGCTGGTAGTTCCAGAAACCCGTTTTTAATAAACGACCACCGATATCATTACAAAAAACATCAATTTCTGAGCAAAAACATTTCTTTTTCTCGAGTAAGATAACATGTATGTTTAGTAGCTGGAGAAAGTAAATTCCTGCCTTTGAGTTTGGATGCCCACTCTTCTGATCTCTCTTTTGAAAGATCGATAAGGTCACTTAAAGTGTCTTGAGTAAAAAAGTAGGGATTTTGACGACGTAGCTTCAAAATTTTCACTTTCTTGGCTAGTACAAGCTTGCCAATTTTCGGATGTACTACACGACTGTAGTACACGAAAAGTTGGAACAGGGACGTCTTCTGAATGAGAAACAGGTGTTTTAGCAGATACCAGATCCAGATAGGTTATGTTTTTTCGGTTAATACCATGTACCTTGACTAAGCAACAATAACAGTCATCATACTGATTTTTTGGTACCCGCCAAATCATAGGCACACCAAACTTCAATTGACTTCTTTTACCATTCGACCATTGTCTTAAATGTTCACTATACATTTTGCAAACATTGTTTGGAATGCATGGTTTATCAACATCTTTGATTTTCGATATCAGATATAGATTTTCGAAACTTTTTCACTTTTTCGCCACAAGCGTAGCAAAAAGTATTCGAGGTGTTTTAACGATGACATCTTTCAGGTTTTATTTACTAACTTTTTTAATTCATAATTCATAAATATTTATAATTTTGAAATTAATCATATATAATTTAAATCATTTATAATTCATAATCATTCATAATAATTCATAATCATTTTAAAGTTCTAACACTCTTAGCCATAGGCTGCACTACGGCTAAACTGCCGTGGTTTTTAACTGCGTGATTTTGCGAGTCAAGAAAATTAATACAAGCGGCCGCACTTGCGGTTTGTTCCCGCGACTGATTTTCAAATCGTGAAATGTTACAAAATGGCTCGCCGGTAAAAACCGCGCCACAATTTGTAACCCATGTAAAATACGGGGGTAGAGTAAAAAATTAGCTACTTTTTAAATTAAATAATATTCAATATAGTATCCTTTTGGTTCAATATGGAATCTTGGAAATTGGGCATCCTTTGATAAAGCCTTCACCTTGATTTTTCAAATTGTTTGCTTTTTATGCCTGATATTATGATAATTGATAGAAATATTTTCTTAATATCGTATAAGCTTTTAAAGTACGCATTATTTACGTGTCAATAAATATTGCGACTTTACCTTATTCGCCCTTGAACAGAACTCCTTTGAGATCGTGCTTCTAACTTGAACCATCCTTCTAATCCAGTCGATGGAATATCTTGCAAAGGTATGGTCACACAGCCCAGAAAATCATCTTGAGAGCTCTGCCTGGCAGACTGACATACCTGTTTGAAGAACCTACCCAAACCTGAAACAAACATAATATAAATAATATTCCATATTTGGTGATCATTAATTTTCATATTGGTTTGATAAAAAAGTACAAAGTCGAACGAATTTTTAGACTAAACAATGTGTTTGAGTGTGCTTTTTGTACATTTTTTATTGTTGGTAACATTCTTCTTTGTCTAATTCAACGCTCATTTTAAACGTCGCAGTGTTTCTCTCTGAAATCACACATTTCTCCCATTTTTTCCATGCCCCAAGGTCGTTTGCCATGTTCCCATCTTCTTCAATGATTTTTCTTTAGTCTTTCCTATGTTAGATAATTGTTTTGTCCATGTAATTTTAGATCTGTCCCTTATTCTTCTACCCACTTCTTCTTCTCAAGCTAACGCGTTGGGTGCTACGATTGCTCACTCAGGACACCCATCAGGATTATTCGAATGAATATTTCTGGAGTGTTGTTGAAGCAGTTTAAGCGAAATAAGTCGAAGTTTTGGTGTTGATTAATAGCTGTAAATAAAACTTGGAAACACCACTACACTCCTGCAATCAAGGTAGAGTCGAAACAATGGAGTGCGAAGAGGACTATTTCAGTGGCCGGAAAAGTAATGGCGACGATTTTTCGGAGATAATCATGGAGTTGTGTTAATCGACTATCTTGATAAGGAAAAAACAATAATAGGGACATACTACGCATCATTACTTGACAAGCTGAAGGAAGAAATAGCGGAAAAATGGTCGCATTTGAAGAAAAAGTAAGTTTTATTTCACCAAGACAACACACCGTCTCACACTACAGTGGTCGTCAGGGCAAAAATTTACGAATTGTGATTGACCACCGGCTGTATTCGCCAGTTTCAGACTACCCTCGTATAATCTCCTGATGATGCTAACATGGTTAGCGAAACGTGTGCCGAGAACTTTAAAAAAAGTGTTTCGGTGTTTAGTGGTAAATCTCTTTGAGTTTAGTGTTCAACACCGAAGGTTCTAATAAAAAAGAAAAATGATCTACTCTAGTATACCCAAATTTAGCGAATAATAATACATTAATTGGTAATATCTAATACCAATACTAAAGAATTGGTTAATAGATTAGGGTGCACTTACCTCTGACGCCCCTCACTTCATTTAATTTACTAACGGCTTCTAACACTGAACTTTCGTCGTCGTGGTCCCAAATATCCAAATGCAATGAATCGCTGTTTATATCGTCAATATCACTGGAAAAAAGAAACAGTAAAAGTTTTTGTATTATATTCAATTAAAAATATCTAGTTTAGGTCGAGTTTAGTTTGCTCGAAAATGGTGTGGTCTTTCCAGATCTTGATGAAATGATCTTTGTGAGCAGATCTTTGAGAGAATATATTTGTGAGAATATCTTTATGAGAAGATCTTTGTGAGAAGATCTTTGTGAGACTATTTTTGTGATAAGATTTTCGTGGGAAGATCTTTGTGAAAAGAGCTTTGTGAAAACATCGTTGTGAAAAGATTTTTGTGAGAAGACCGTTGAGAGTACTTCCCGTCTATACGTATAGGTCCAAAACATGGGCACTAAATGCTACTTGCCGTCGACAAATAGAAACATTGAAATGATATGGTAGAGGCGCATGTAGATTTGGTCATCCCATTTTGCCTTTCTACTTTGCTTTATAGTCCTGTCATTTTTAGTATTATTTTTAGTGCTTCTTTTATTTGTTTCAAATGCAAGGTTAAATATTGGTAAAGAAAAAACTTTAATTGAGCTTGATCAGAATATAAAACAATGATTAATAAATATTTACTTTTTTAGTGCGTAAAAATGTCCACTCGTTTATATTTAATATTTTTTAGTCGCACAGACACTTTATCACAATTTATCAGTTTAGTTCAATTATTCATCAGTTTAATCTTATCGATTTGTACAGAAAAAAATTAAAATATGTAATTCATTACGGGAGAAATTATTATTTTTCTGTAGAAGAAAGACGATTGATTATTTTGTTACACGCAAACTAGATGAGTTGTAGCGACATAGGATACCGATGAAAAAGAAGTTTTCTGATGAGTCTTCATTAGGAGTTTGTACTCCCTAGAGTCATTTGGTGATCCGTAGCAATTCTTTTTGTGACCTCGATTTTTCTAGGCGGATTTCGATGTTTCCCCAAGTCCCAAAATATGGTTTTCAATCTTGGAAAAAAGAAAATGTTATAATGTTCTTGATCGTTGGTCTCATACGAATGACTCTTTTTCAAAGCCCTTCAAGAACTTTTCGTTTGTCGTTTAGCCTTGAGGCACAAATTCCTTATAGACGATCCCCTGGCAATCAAAAAAAGAAAATTATCATGTTTTTGAAGTTTGATTTGTTCATTCTGGCTTTGGCGAGGTGAAGTGTGCTATTCCTGGCTCTGTCGCATCGTTTCTGGTTTATATTCGGTAATTTCTCGGCCTTATAAAAATGGTTTAAACCAAATAAAAACCTGGGCCCTTGACAACACCCTGTTTCCATAGGCCTGTTGAAGTTTAGCAAACGTTTCCGTCCCATCGTGTCCAACTTTGAAATAAAACGTCATAGAGTACCCTTGTTCGAAATTGTTGTAACTAATTTTCAGAATGTACAAAAAAAATGCATTGCAAATCACAAAAAAAAATTACTACAGACAACCAGTCTCATTACTTTATGTATTCATTTCGAAATCGCATCATATCCTCTTACATATTTTAAATATGTAATATTAAATATAAAATAAAAAAAAACAAACGAAAAAATTGATATTTTAGCTTAATTTAAACCTTAAAACTATCTGTAATTGTCAATACAAAAATTCGCCACGAGTTTAATCAATTTCGATATCTTCGTACGATCTTCTGTTAAAACAATATTCTGATGCTCCATTTCTGAAGCGTATAATAATAGGTAATGTTAAAGTGGATTGTGTACTACAATTAAGTGCAATAAAAAAATATATAGGGGTTGCCAAGGTCATTAATATTAAGTATGGCGAAAGACGGCCTTCATCCGAAGAAAATTATGATTTGTATTTGGTGGGATTGATGTACCAACCCTTCCACACAACCATTCGGAGACCATCAACACCGAACCGGTTACCATTAATAAACAGGAAATGCGTCGTGTTTCATTATAATAATTCTTGTCGAGCTTTAACTGGGACGTTTTGTCCCATTCACTTTACTCATTGGACATCGCATTGCAAAATTGTTTAAATGGGAATCTTTTTAAAACGTAAGAAGCGGTAAAAACTCTTGATATTTTTTAGCAATAAAAAAGCTAATTTTAGGCAAAAAGACATCTCTTAAAAATATATCTACGAACTTTCCGTCGAACCTGATAGATATTAACAGTTTTTACTTTCTCCTGCAACATTTTATTTAACTCAATTAGGTGTCAAAAAAGTTTGTTCCGTATTAATAAAATCCTTTATTTGTTTTTGCAAACACGACGGCAAAAATGATAAAACAACCATGTGAAAATATTTCCACCCTTCTTCAACCGTAAAATTATAAATATTCCTCGCCGGTTGCGGAAATAGGCCATCGTTGAACAGAACGTAACTTTTTAAACAGGAATATTTACTTTACGTTCGCTTCAAATTTCTCTTTGCCTCTTCAGTGATGGTCGTTGTTTTCCACACGTCGTTTTTTCAAAAATGGATTTTTCTCCTCGAACCCTGTGGAATCATTTCTGCTCCTCTGAAAAGATGACTGATGCGAAATTATATATACAGGGGGTCCCGAAACTCAACGTCAAGCGGGTGCCGGGCGAAAGACCAGGTTATATCAGTTCCGGCAAAAATAAGAAAAAAATCTATGTCACCGTGTTAAGTGATAATATAGATATTTTTGAAAATCTTGAAATTCGACAGCCTTGGCTATATCTTTAGGTATTATGATCACAAATTTCCCAATTTGTTAGTGTTATTTTTATAATGTAATCCTAAATAACTATACTAAAATAATTTATGAAGGTAGTCTCTTTTCTGATCCTTCCATTTCCTGCCAAATTTGCCATAATGTCTCCTATTTTAAGTTGCCAAATGCCTTCAGACAATCAAGAAACCAGATGTATACAGGATGGTTGATTTTTATGGATTTTTCAATTGCGTTTCTCCCTGAAACGAATCCAGATTACTTTGGGGGAATCTGCCATGTTAAATAGGATTTTAAGCGTTCGTTAACAAGGCGAAGGAGTATTTTACTTGCTTCACTTTACTTTTCGCTTTTCTCACTAGATCCTTTTTTGTGTAGAACACAGATCTTTCATCCATACCCGTGGATGTCCCGACTGTCCACAATCAGTCACCACCATAGCATCATTATTATATAAACAACAAGTTTAATACCCAGTATAGAGATTGAAATCGCTAATGTAAAGTATTGTAAAAGTACTCAGTGTAAAGAATGTCTTAAGAACAAAAACTATTTCACTTTTTACTTGTTAACCTCTCCTGTCTTTCTGTATACGACTGCAAAATGTGTAGCAAATACGCAAATTTTTGTAGTAATGCATTTTTCGTATTGTTCAGTCAGTTCAGTAATTACACTTCTCTGAACCTGTTCTAACGAGGGTTGTTCAATAACTGAGTATGCTGCATTTTTCCAGATTTTCTGTTCATTCTCTGATTAGCTCTGTTTGTACACCTCTATATTTGGTTATATTTGATATGATTTGATCAAACAATGAAGGTTGTTTATTTAGTAAAAAAAAAAACTTCACTGAGTCGTGGTTAAAAAATTATGTCAGCTAACTTTGACACTTAATCTTAAAAAAAAATGTATTAGACTACCCTGAGCAAATTATTTCAAAAGATGGCCCATTTAGTTCAGATTTCAAAATGGTACAATATTTGGCATTTTTCTTTTCACCAAAAATATTATTGTTTATTTTTTTTTTACAAAAGGACCACATTTCAAAAATACCATGATAAAAATATTGTGTGCTCAAAAAACGGACTTCGCCAGTGTAAGTGAGATGGACAGATGTGACAGAGTACGAGATAGTTGGTAACTATTCGACAACGAACTAGAAAGAGAGAGATTGACATTCAATTTTAAGATGGCAACAATTGGCATTTTTCTTTCAACAAAAAATTTTATTGCTTTTTTTGCAAAAAACCTTATTTAAAAAAAATCAACCCAAAGGCAATGTGTGTCTTAAAGTGGGAGGGCGTAGCAGAAAATAATGCTTCTGAAAATTTTTTTTTACTTTCCTCCTTTTCACTTTTCGTGCTATTGAAACCCTATACAGGAGGTGAACCGGGAAAATGAGTTAAATAAAAGAAATTGAACGGAAATAAAATATGGTGTCTTGTTCTGAAAAATACTGGAGGGGTGGCGTCCCCTCACGAGCCGCCACTGATGTGTGGAGTTAAATTAAAAATTGGTCTTTTATTTATTACTTTTATTTATCACACTATTTTTCTTTAAAACTTCACATGCTTTGCATCGCCTCAAAAAAGATCTTTTCACCAGTCGTGTGAATCTCCTTGCATTTATTTATTCTGCTGTTTCAATAATTCTGTGGCGCAGTTCGTGTAGATCGTTTTGTATCGGTTTTGAATACACTTCTTCTTTTATGCAGCCCCAGTAAAAGAAATCAAGGGGGTTCAGGTTCGGAGAACGAGGAGGCCACTCAATTGAACCACGGAGCCCAGTCCACCTTTTGGGATACTTTCTGTTCAAATAATCCTATATAGGTCGAGCATAATGCGCTAGGCAACTATCTTGTTGAAACCACATGTCTCTGTAGATATTGAGTGGTATATCTGTCAACAAAAACTTCAAATCGCTTTGGAAAAAATCCAAGTAGTTGGAGATATTTATTTTTATATTATAAATTTATTTACTTATTTTGTTTTTATATACTTATTTATTTACACCCAATTGACGTTGAGTTTTGGGATACCCTGTATATAGTTTTACAATATATTAATGTATCGTAATATGTAGATTGTTACGGTATCACTTAGTATACTATTCGTAACTATATTAGTGCCATTATTATCATCGCGGAACTATCGAAAAACCTTGGACCAAATTCACTGCAGAGCTCCGGCAAACTCCGCAAAGAAAGGCGACATAACAGATGTGAACAACTACAGAGGAATCTCCTTACTACAAGTCACTTACAAAATCCTCCCAGCATGCCTTCTCCAGAGAACACAAGAACAATTAGAACACAAAATTGGCGAGTACTAGGCAGGCTTTCGCCCTGGTCACTCATGCACTGAACAAATATATAATTTAAAAACAATACTGAAATACACAGCTAACAGGAACGTCCCAATCACCTGCACGTTCGTGGGCTTCAAGAAAGCATACGACTGCATCGACCGAAAATCTCTGTTCAACATCCTAGAAGAACAAGGACTCGACCCCAAAATACTACGATTGATGAAGCAGACACTGACCGACACAACCTCTAAAGTGAAATTTATGGGAGAAATTTCTGAACCCGCCCTGATTATAACCGGAGTACGCCAAGGAGATGGGTTATCCGCACTCCTCTTCAACCTGGTCCTGGACAAAGTCATAAAGGAATGGGAAAAAGAGCTGAAAAATTAAGAACACTGGAAACCAATACGACTCAGACGACCCAAAAACAACATAGAAATATCATACCTAGCCTTCGCAGATGACCTAGCCATACTGGCAAACAATAAAAAAAGGGCAACCAAACAGATAGAAGTCCTCAAGGCATGTGCAGAGAAAAAAATTATTTTGAAATCTACTTTCAAAAAACCGAATTCTTCTGCTCAAAATTAGATGTTGAAATTAGATGAAAATTTGAACACCGAATACAGCAAAATAAATAGGGTCACTCACTTCAAATACCTGGGCAAAATCCTCGAACCCACAGGAGGAGAGAAGATAGCACAGAAGACTCGATTACAGAAGATGAAGAGGGCATACGGCAGAACACACAATATCTACAATAAGAAATGCCTATCCACACACGCAAAAATGACACTACAACACAGTAATCAAACCAGAGGTAGTATACGCAAGCGGGACACTTACCTTCCACACAAAAAGCGGCATAAAAAATACAGTAAAAGAAGAAAACGCAAAATTATCAGGAAAATTCTCGGCACAAAACTGACAGAGGAAGGATACAGACTACATTCTTGAAAGACCACAGAGAGAATGTACAACGTAGCGGCGGACATAAGAAAAAGAAGGTTGAAATTCTATGGACATATTAGTAGACTCCCACTGATAAGACTCTCCAACGGAATTCTTAGATACATACAAGGGGTCAAGTCAACAGTACCATGGATAGCACAAGACTGAGCTGATCTGAGAAAGGCACAAATGGACCCGACAGAGATTGAGGATAGAGGAACGTACAGAAACAAAATACATATGTGGTACGTTGCATCAGAGAGCAAAGTTTCGAGGAGATCGTGGACAAGGTAGACGGAGGGGAGAAAGAGAAAATATGGAGAAAAGAGAGAGAGGTGTGGAGGATCAGAAAGAACATTTGAAAATGACTCAGAATGCTTTGCGTGATCCAATCGGGTCGATATATTTATTTTTTATTTTATTTTATTTTTATCATTCCGGGTGTCGATGCGTTTATTCTGTAAAGACTCACGACGTTTCGTCAAAATCTCATTTGGCATTTTCAAGTGTTAACTTAGTTGGACTCTTCAGTCGTAGAAACATTATCTACCATCCGTGAAAATATGTATATATATATATATATATATATATATATATATATATATATATATATATATATATATATATATATATATATATATATATACATATTTTTTGATAAACCATTTGACAATCCGGGTTATTAAATTGGCCTGGTACCCTTATCATTAGTTTGATTTTTCCTGAACCCGTAACCACGACCATATAAGGCCTTAAGGCCTACGAACGAAGAGAACCGGAGCAGCTATTAAGGCGTAACAAAATGTTACAATATATTTGTTGTTTTGGCTTATTTTCTTTTATATATTGAGAATTTAAATTATATTTATATATAAACTCCTAAAGCAACAATAGAAAAATATAAAAGGCACAAGGAAATATGGAAGAAGTAAGCTTTTTTAAAACTCTTTCGAAAAATGAAATGTTGTTCTGATTTTATTTTAATATATTCCCTCTCGAAAGACTGGAAGGGAACCGAGCAGAAAACTCTCAATACGATATACGAATTTCCACGTAATCCGGAGAAAATATTGCAATATTGTCGTTTGGAATATTAAACTGATAACGCCATTAAGGTGGATGAGGAACAGTTTTTTTTTAAACACGTATCGACTATCAGACGCAGATATTAACTTGGAGCGTAAAAAGTTATGTTCTTTTTAACGATGGCATATTTCCGCAAGCTTGGGAAGTAGATTTATTCTTTTATGGCTGAGGGAGGGTGGAAATTTTCTCACTTGATTGCTTTATTGTCTTCGAAAAGAAGCTATTTCGGTTCGGTTTTCAGTTTATTACAAACTATTTTATGCTCGACTGTTTTGACGTGTAATTGCAAACATAGATAGGAAGGGGACAGGTAGGGATGCAACGATCTGCTGTATCATTAATTTCTAAGTACACATAAAACTTTCATGACTGAATTAATTTTTAAATATGTATCTAGTTATAAGAGTTATGTAGGTATACAGTTATAAGAGTTATAGAGAGTTCTTTATTATTTACTATACTACACCTTATTATGCTATACTAGAGTTTTTTATAGGTAATCATGGCTGGTAATTTAACCAACGACCAACAGAAGTGGATAATTAAACAATTCTGGAAGACAAAGAATGCTGCTGAATAGGTTCGACAGTACTGGACTGGATAATTTGATACACCCTCACCAACTAGACCAACAATTTACAGATTACGCGATAAATTTGATCAAACTGGGTCCATCTGTACTTAGCCAAATAGTGGTTTGGTACTACGCATAAAAATTAAATATTAGTTTCTCTGGCATTTACCCAAAGACCAGAAAAAATCAAAGAGGATATTTTTCCGTTGAGTTACAGATTTCCCATAGATCTTTGGGTCGTCTATGCAACATTTAGGTTTGAAAATGTATCAGCCAAGATTACTTGGATTACATGGATTATTAGATGATGATCCAGATCGCCGTTTACAATTCTGCGCGGTATTTTTGAATAAAGAAAGACATGGCGAATTGTATTCTTTTAGTCGCTATTTGTAGACATAACTGTTTCTATTACTTCACAGAAAATCCCCTTGTAACAACTATAGAACAGTTGAATCAACCTGGGGTTACTACTTGGGTGGGCCTTTCATGTAAAGGGATTATTGGGCCTATCTTTTTCAATATAACAGTTACCCACTGTGATCTGTATCTTAACATGTTGAAAAACACTGTTATTCCACAATTACATAACTGATAATTAAGAATTCTATTTGCAGCAAGTTGGAGCTTCTCCCCACTATGCTGTACCAGTGCGTGAGTTGCTTCTCAAAGAATTACCCAATAGGTGAATAGATCGACGAGAACCAGTTGACTGGCCACTACGAGTACCAGACCTTACCCCAATGGACTTTTTCTTTTGGGGTGTTATCAATGATAAAGTATTCTTAAAAAACCATGCATTGTTAATGGTAAGAGTCAATTCATAAGAGAAGCATGCTAGGAAAGCGATAACAATAAAATCCTCTGTGTCTAAGTGTGCTTGACTATAGCCGTTTTGCTGCGCCTAAAGCATGTTTGGGACATGATAGGTAGAAGGTTAGAAAGAAAATAGGTAGAAGGTTAGAAGAAAACTTTGGGAAGAACAATTAGACAAGATAAAAGACAATCTTACTTCAAGAACAAATATATTTATCCCCCAAATTTGCTTTATGTCTTTTAGTTTTTGAGATATAATTTTCCAAAAATTGGTCAGTTTGCCAAAATTGCAGGTCTCTCTTGCACTCCAAAATGCAAAACTGCAAAAAACAAAAATTAAAATTGGCTCATTACACCACAAACCACGCGTTTCAAGAATCTGGCCAGAAATTTACTTTATATCTTTTGGTTTTCGAGGTATGATTTTTCCAAAACTGGCAGTTTGCCAAAATTGCATTCCCACAATGGTTTTCTGTGGATATAAAAAAAATATTTTATCAATTTTTGAATTGAGACTTGTGTAAAAAAGTTTTTATCAAACTAAAATATCAAGAGATGTTTCATGTTAACAAAATTATGTACTATTTTGAAAATACCCTGTTAATAGTAAGAACACCACCAAAAGAAAATATTTCATCGTCTTCCTGCCGTCAAATAATAAATGTTCTTTTCCAGCAGCGGAAATAGACCATCGCCAAGCAAAATGTAACTTTTTAAATGCGAGTTTGACCTTTATGTCCGCTCCAAGTATGCCCCGATATTTACCTCTGACGTGATGGCTGATGCTATTAGGTATGCGGTTTTTTAAAAATAGTATTATTCATCGACCCTACTGCAGTTATTTGTTTAATATTCCAAACGACAATTTCGAAATATTTTCTCTGGATTTCGTATAAGTTCGAATATTTTATTGAAATCTTCTTTTACACATCTCTATCCAGCTTTCCATTTCTTTAAAAATAAAATTAGGGAAATATTCCGAAAAAACCTTACATATTTTTTATTTTCTACAGTATTTTTTATGTATTTATTGTTGTTTTAAAAATTTATGATATACTTATAAGTTTTGTTAAGTTTCAACTTGAGAAAGGAAAGAAACGAAGATATACTTCGAAAATTTACTTCCAAAAGAACGAGCCATTTTATATAAAACATAAAATATTAAATCTATTCATTCAAATTAATTTTGTCTCCTTCAAAGTAATCCCTTCTCACCGCAATACGATTATTTTAATGGTTTCTTCAGTTCTCATAACAGTGTTTATGCTTCACTTGTGGTATTTCCTTCAAAGTGACCAGCGAATTCTTTTGAATGGTCTCTTTGGATTCTTAAAGGACATTCACGAAGTCTCAATCAATTGAGGTCTCTTCAATTGAGAGAACAGGCAAAAGTCACAAGTGGTGATATCTGGTGAATATGGTACTTGTGGAACAGTACTTGTTTGATTTTTAGTCAAGCTGACGAATAATTATTGGGATGGTGCGGTATTCTGATGAAATAAAATAGAATGAAAAATATTGAAAATGAAGCGTGGAGATGGAGCAAAATCCAGTTTACACCCGAAGAAGGTTATGCTATGGATTTGGTGGAACAGAAAGGGAATCGTTTATTATGAGCTATGTCCTGATATAAGCAATCAAACAGAAGCGGTCTAAATTAGCCAACAGTAAGGGCATTGCGTTCCATCGAGACAATGCTACTTGATAGAAACCGTACTCTCCCGACCTTGCGCCCTCCATCTAACATTTATGCAATCTCTTTAAAAGAACTTAGATGGTAAAAACTTTACTTCTTTGGAAGCCTTGAGAAATCACCTACATCACATATTTAATCCGAAACCTCAGAGCTCCTATGAGCATGGGATTTTGCAGCTACCGAAGAGATGGAAAGAGTTCGAAACAACTGGAACAAAACGTATATTGATTAATTGTTAGTAATTTTTGGTAAATAAGCTGCGTTCTCAATATTTCTCAACAAAATGGGACGAACTTTTGCATCAAGTCAATATTACTAATCGCATTGTGGCTTTTTGTGAAGGCGTTTGCCATACTGAAGATATGACCACAGTAGAGATTTTTTATCATGGTTAACTGCATCAACTTTTATGGCTTCCATTTCGAGAAGTACTATTAGGATTTTTTTTTGAGAAAAACTAAAAACGGATTCTTGACTAGCACCACCTTAAACCAAAATGTATCGAATTTTATGGTTCTAAATTACTGGGTGTCCCAGATATTTGTGATATTTATATTATAATTTTTCCAATAATTACATGTACTTTCTGTTATTAAAACTATGTATGACATGGAAATAATAAATTTTAAACCAATTAACAAATGTCTCTCTGACTGATTGATTTGTGTTATAGTGATTTCAAGCGCTAATAATTTATTCTTTAGAAGAAAAAGTAGAAATTATAAGACTAGTTGGTGATGGCATGCGAGCAGCAAAAGAACTTAATAGAAGACATCCAGAAACGGAACATCGATCATACTGCAGTTTCTTGCATAAACCAATATTTTAATGAAAAAGGAACTGTTAATAAACTTTTTGATAATAAAGTTCTTGTTTATTTTAATCAGAATCCACACTCAAGCGTTAGGGACGCTAGTAGAATTTTAAATATCTCGAAAAACACTATCTGGTTATGCTTGAAGAAAAATAACAGGAAACCTTTTAAACCAACATTTCTTGAAACACTTGAAATTGGTGACACTGAAAGATGAATGGAATACTGTTTGTGGTTACAAGGCATGTACATACAAGATCCTACATTTCTAAAAACTATTTTATACACAGATGAAGCCACATTTACGACAAATGTGTATCATTACAAAATATTAGATTGTTGGCTCAAGATAACCCTCATTGGGTCATATAATGTAAGAGACAATATTCTCCTAAGGTGAACGTCTGGTGCGGTATTTTAAATGACATTATTATTGGGCCATATTTTTTGGTGGAAATTTGAATACAGCTAGATTTCTTAGATTTTTACAGAATGAGTTTGATTGACGGAGCACCCATTCAACATGCAATTAAAGTACAAAACTGGTTAAAATAATAATTTTCCAAATTGTTGGATTGGGCGAAACGGTCCTGTAATGAATTGACCGCCGAGATCCCCAGACCTTATGCCTCTTGATTTTTTCTCTGTGAGACAATTACAAATAAGATTTATGTTTCGAGGCTCCAAACTCGAGTCGATCTTTGTGATCGTATTAGACAGGCTTGCTGCAAAGCGGACGACGTATTGAAAAGTGCTTGAGAGAAAATAAACAAAAACAAAAAAAACAAAATAGATTTGGTTATAAAAATCGTCTAACGGGCCCCACCCATCCCTTACATTGGAGGGCACATGTTTCGTCTGTTGATGCTTTTACTGAAAAAATTCTGAGGCTCTATTTCTGAAGCGGGTAGAAACTGGAGATGAAAAGTGGATTGTGTACAACAACGCCCACGAAAAAAAAGTGATGGGGCTTCGCAGGGTCAGCCGATTTAAGTACGACGAAAGACGGTCTTCATCCGAAATAAATATGCTTTGCATTTGGTGAGATTTGACGGAATCCATACACTTTGAGCTTCTTCCACGCAACCACACTATCAACACTGATGTATCGACACTATCGGCTGAAAACATCAATTGCAAGAAACTGGCCATAATTATCAGGAAACAGGAAAGGCGTCCTGTTTCATCCTGACAATATACAACTACACGTTGCAATAAAGACCCGGCAAAAATTGAACTTCAAATGGGACGTTCTGGTTTATCTACCTTACTCGCCGGACATCGCACCCTTGTACTCCCATCTATTCCACTCCCTCCAAAATTGTTTAAAGGGAATATCTTTTAAAATATGAGAAGAGATGAAAAACAACTTGTTGGTAAAACAACCAAAAATGCTAATTTTGAACAAAAAAGTCGTAAATAATAACGGTAACTACATAACATAAGTTGAAGTGGATATCTTAATTTGGTTAACTGTAAAATGGTCCTTATTTAATTGAAATATCGAGGAGTGTTCGGTAGTAATAACATCATTCTTTCGTTCGAAAACACCTTGAAAAAATAATAAAACAACCAAGTGAAGATATTTCCTACGTTCCCGCGACGGAAAATCATAAATATTCCTCCCCACTGCGGATATAGGTCATCGTTAAACAGAACGTAACTTTTTAAATGCGAATTTGAACTTTACGCCCACCCCAAGTTGATATTTGCCTCCGTCGTGATGGTCGACGTTCCCTCTACGTAGTTTTTTTAGAAAGGCTGATTGGCTATAACATTTCAAACGACGATTTCGAAATATTTACTTTTGATTGCGTGTAAATTTGTGTAATTTTTCGGAACCTTTCTTTCCATATAATATTCCTTTTTCGAATGATTTTAAATGTTTTTATTTATTGTTATTTTTGTCGTTGCTTTTAAACTTCAAGCTCCGAGGATATAGTGAAAAGTGGCAGTATGAATTTCAAGCCGGTATGATATTCAGTATTGTTTTGACAGTCTACGAAAACGAAAAACGAAAAAGTTCGATATTTTTCCATGATAACAAAAAAATAAATTTTTCGAACTCTCTCTCTTTCTCTCATAACGATTCCCCTTCAGTTCCACCAAGTCCATAACATAACCTTCTTCGGATGTAAACTAGCTTTTCCACTGATTGAAAGGGCATCCCCACGCTTCAATTTCAATCTTTTTCATTCTACTAGGGTCGTTCAATAAATCCTTGGAAAATCAAAGAGATGGCGCTCGTAGCATCGGAAATGGTTTGTTTTTAGTAAGCATCATTATTCACCAGATAACTGTCGAAGTCTCAGTTATATTCATCACATCACATCAAATGATTTACAAAAGCCACGACATGGTTTTAAGTTATCGGCGAATCAAAGTGTTTCACTTCACGCCACTAGGTGTGAAAAAAAAAATCGGCAAGACGGGTGCCGCGTTTGCTCTCAGTGGAGAATAAACGCAATCGTGTGGTCGACTCTGAGGCTGTTTCGGCGTTTTTTCGTCGCAACCCTGACGAGTTTCTGCGTCGATACATAACTGTGGACGAAACATGAATATACTACTACACCCCAGAGACAAAGGAACAATCAAAACAGTGCGCTTTTGAAGGCGAACGGGCTCCGAAGAAGGCGAAGACGGTGGAGTCGGCCGGCAAGATTATGGCCACAGTTTTTTGGGATGCACGTGGAATCATCTACACCGAATACTTGGAAAAAGGAAAACAATAACCGGAGAGTATTATGCGTCGTTATTGCACCGGTTGAGCGAAGAAATCGAGACAGTGCACGGGTACACACCCGTATAGTTTCAATGGTCAAAATGATGGAATCAAAGTTCGAATTATTACATCCACCGGATTCGCCGGATTGGGCGTTCAGTTACTTTTTTTATTTCCGAAAAAAGGCCCCGCGGACAATGGTTCACATCGAAACAGATGCCTAAACCTTTTAAGAGTAATTTGCCAAAGGGCGATTACTCTGTTCATCTCGGTCAATCAACCGAATTGCTTGGTATTTTTTGTTATGTAAATAAATTATTAATATAAAAATTGTAAACTCAAAGATATTTACCACTGAACACCAAATCACTTTTTTTAAAGTGCTCGACGCACGTTTCGCTAACTATGTTAGCATCAGCAGGAGATGATTTCATCTGATTAAAGATTAAATCATCTCCTGATGATGCTAACATGATTAGCGAAACGTGCGTCGAGAACTTTAAAAAAAGTGATTCGATGTTTAGTAGTAAATCTCTTTGATTTTCGAGGATATAGTGAAAAGTGGCAGTACGATCACAAAAGTAATTATATTTCTGAAAAGTTCTTTCCTTTCTGGTAATGCTTCATGAATTTTAAGCCGGTATGATATTTAGTATTGTTTTGACAGTATTCGAAAATGGATAAGTTCGATATTTTTACTATCATTGACTTTTTTTTTTTCGTGAAAAACCATCGTGCAAATTAAAAGAAAGTTAAAAAAGCATCATGGGGACTCTGCTGCTTTACATTTTATGATTCATACATGGTCTACAGTGTTTCGATGTGGTCGAACCAGCATGAGTGACTCTTCGCGCTTAGAACACCCCTTTGCGGTCATTACAATGGAAACAGTTAACAAAATCGATGATATAGTGTTGGCCAATTCCAGCGAAATCCGAAAAACTTTCTGCAGCAAATCGTGACTGTTGATGAAAGTTGGATTTATCACTATTCACCAGAAACGAAGAACCAGTGAAAACAGTGGGTTTAATTCGGCTTGGCAAGAAGATACAAAACGCTTCCAACATTTTTGCAAAATTAGGTCTTCACCCTAAAAAGTGTTACGGTCAATATCTATCTTACTATGAAGTTCTGAATCCTCATAAAACAATAAGTGCTCCATTTTATTGTGATCAGCTTGTTAGACCAAACATGGCTTTGTTTCACGCCAAAGGCTGATTAATCAAAAAGGTGTTACTCTGCAGCATCTTAACGCAAGATCTCATATTGCTAGAATCACTAAAAAAAAAGTAAAGGAGTAAGGTTGCGAAATACCCCCTTATCCACCGAATTCTCCTGATCCTATACCGTCAAATTACCATCTTTTCAGATTAATGACATTTATTGTGAAAAAATCCTAATGCGACAGCTATAAAAACTGCACTTGAAATACAGTTTGCTTCAAAATCAATTTGATTTTACAGAGAACAGAAAATTTGTGAAAGAGATGGGCCAAGATTGTCGCCCCTTTACAGGAAAATAAATTCCAACGCCCTCCCTTCCATAACATTACACACACACATAACATATATATATATATATATATATATATATATATATATATATATATATATATATATATATATATATATATATATATATATATATATATATATATATATGTGTGTGTGTGTAAATATATATACAGTGTTAGAATTCTTTGGACTGCGTGACAACAGTGCTGAGTGTCATCAGACACCCAACTGCATCTCCTCAATCCTCAATCTCATGTGGAACACACAACAACCTGCGTCTCCGCCTAAATAAACATTTTGTTGATTACTTGACTGGGAACGGGCCCCACCCATCCCTTCCATTGAAGGGCACATGTTTCGTCTCTTGATGTTGTGAAATTGTAGCTGTTCCATATATAAGAAACTCTTCAAATCCTTTTAGTGTGGTGGATCAGTCCACATTTCTTCTCATTGCCCTTCTCATAGTTGTTGGTGAGTTTTCGCCTTTTCAATTATTTTCCTCCATCTCTTCCTATCCGCGATCTGTCTTCACCATCCCTCTTCGTTTACTGTTTTTATATTTTCTTCCACCTGCTGTCTCCATCTGACCCTGAGTCTTCCTTTCGGTCTGTTATGTGCTGGTTTCCATATTGTTATCTCTCTCATTGGCGTATCCTTGTCTCTTCTCATTACGTGTCCATTACCATCTTATTCTTTGTGGTTTATTGCTATCACTATGTTTTCCTTTCCTAACAAGTTGTCGATTTCAAAGGTCACCAGTTCTGTACTCGTTGTTTCCCACTTTCTTTGCTTCCATTATCCTGTGCTCAAAAATATTTAGTTAAAAATTATATAGTTTGTCTTCCTCTTTTGATGTGAGTATTACAGTTTCTGCGGCATATGTTACTATTGGTCTTATTATTGTTTTGTATATTCCTAATTTATTTATTGTGCTCAATCTCTTGTCTTTCAGTAATTTCTTGTTGCTACGGAATGCTCTATATCCTTTATGTAAATTCTCTTCTAAATCAAGTCCTTCATTCCTTCTATCTATTATGACTCCTAGATATTTAAATGTTTTTACTTCTTCGAATTTTTAGCTTCTGCATTCTAAATTTCTCAGTGTTCTTTCATTTCTGCTGCAGTACATATACTTTGTTTTTTTGCTCATTTGTTTCCAACCCTTTTATCTTAGACTCTTAGACGCGGTCAATTATTTTTATTATGCGCTTTAACTCTCTCTGCTCTCTAGCAATTATTGCAACATCATCCGCATATGTCACTATCTGTACAAGATGTTTATTTAATGTTATATTTTCAATATTTCCTATATTTTTAATTTTCTGTTTTATGCTATCCAATGCTATTATGAATAATAGTGCCGATAATGCATCTCCCTGTCTAACCCCATTTTTGAGTTTTATGTTATTTATCATTCCTTGTTCTGTATATGTTTGCTTCAGATTCATTCATTGTCTATAATGAATCACAAAGCATAAATTAATTATAAAATACCATCAAATGTAGTAAAGAATTCATTGATTGTGTGCCTTTGTGACCGTCCATTTTAACTATGTGAAAGAAAGCATTCTTTCACATAGTAAAGAATTATTTATTAAACATTTAAAAATAAACACAAAATCAATAAAAAACAAACATTCAATGAGATGGTTGATGCTGGTAGAGTTTTAACAATTTGTTAATATCGGGTTCCAATTTCGTTAACATCAGTCGCATTTCGCCATGTTCAGTGATGTTCAGACTATTCCTTTTCTTAGACAGTAAATTAGATACTGCACTGAATCCACGCTCAGCTCAATGTGATGAAGAAAATGCAATTAAAAAATTTTGTACAATTGCCCACAAGAGAGAGTAGAAAGCTGGTACTGATTTTTGAAATCAGAACTTTTGGTATCCATTTCTGAATTTTACATTCAGTACTTCGTTAGTTGTGAGGTCTATCAGTCCCTCTTCTAAATTTCATAATTCTGTTGTATCTGCATTTGCCAAAGGATCGAAAACCCAGCTCGGTACATTTATGTTAGAAATATCCTGAAATCGCTTCGTAAAATCAGCTTGAAGAACGTGGTGTTGGCAATAAGTAAGTAAAACTTCCCGTTTTGCAGATAATTCTGATAATGTGGGAAAGTGGCTGTATTCACCTCTACCTAGATTTAATTTGAACAGAAGAAGTTTTCTCACAAAAGCAGCTATGGCGTTTTTGTATTAATTAAATTGAACTCATCAACTTGCAATTGTAAATTCACTTCATTAAATATTTTAAATATGAATGTTAAAGAAGCGATGTGATTTTTGGATATAATGAGGTTTTCGCGCATTTTTTTTCTCTGTTTTCAAAGAAGTCCGATTAAGACCCTTTCGAAAGCTAACGTACTTCTGTGTGCAGCAGCAAGTAAGACAGAAATAATCTGTCGTTCAATGAATTGCTTGTAATCTTATTGACTGCTTTAATAAAGTAATAGAGCGACGTATGGAGGCATTCAGATTTTTTTGTAACCAAATTCTGACGATGATAACACAATGTACTATGGCTATGATATCAAATGCACTATGAAACTTTTATGGCGCCTCGTCATTGCTAGGGCACCATCGGTAGTATCTGACAAAATATTACGAATATGAATTTTCTCTTGAAAAAATGTGTTCATTGTATTAAATATCGATTCTGCCTTTATATCGGTTTCCAATTTTTTAACAAATAATAACTCATAATATTTTTTTTCTTTTATGAATCGATAAGAGTAGGGCTTCGTTATTTGATAAAGTTGATTCATAGAGTTGATAGTTTTGATTGTCTGTTTAATGTAGATAATTAAAACTATATTAGACATTATATTATTATTATTATTCACGTATGGGCCGCCCTGGTGGACCACCCAAAGTACAATTAGAGGCGTTTGTTGCTGTTAGCCTTCCTTTGTGCCCATACTAATTTCATTCTTTCGCTATGAGCTTTTTTCCTTTCGTCAGACCAAGTTGTTTCAGTCTTCCTGCATTTTTCTCTCTGGCCAACCTTCCAAACATCAACCTTGTGTCTGAAAGAGCCTTTATCCTGAATTTCACTTTGTGTAATATTCGCTGATCTTAGGTTCTCTTTAATTGCAGCAATCCATTTAATTATTTATACTTTAGCTCTACTCCTATTTTAATAAAATTTGACTATTTGTCTAGTTAGCCTACTCGGATTTATCCGTTTTATGTGTCCGTAAAACTTAAGTCTTCTTTTTCTCATAACGCTATGTATATCTGTGTATTGTTTGATTTCTTGGTTTTCTCGAAGTCGGTATGTTGTTGTATTTATTTGTTTGGGGCCTAAAATTTTTTTTATGATCCTTCTTTCCATCTATTCAATGTCCTCGATGTCTCTCCCTGTATTCAAAATGAGCGTTTCTGCTCCATATAGACATTCTGGCTTAATTACTGTGTTGTAATATCTCAGTTTTGTGTTTTTGGATAGGCATTTTTTGTTGTAAATATTTTGTGTAAGTCTCAATGCGGTTTTCATTTTTTGACATCTACCCTTATTGGCCGCTTTTTCCAACTCATTTTCCACGATTATTTCACCCAAATATTTGAATTGAAAGACTCGTCTGATGTTACCATATTTTATTTTTAGAAATGGTGTTCTTAGTCTGTTGCAGGACATGTATTATGTCTTTTCAAAGGAAATTTGGAGCCCTACCTTTTCTGCTATTTCTTTTAGGATTTCAATCTGTTTCTGTGCCGTTAATACATCTTAAGCCAAAATTGCTAGATCATCAGCAAACGCCAGACAATCAATTTTGATGTTGGTTCTCCACAGTTTAATGGGCTGGTCAATATTTAGGGCCGACTTTTTTTCACGCCACTCCTGTATTACTTTTTCTAGAACTTAGACATTATATTATCATTGTAAATTTACAATTATGGCTGATTGATCTCGTACCATCCAAATAATGTTGATTTTATAGAAGTTTACGAATTATGCCAAATTATGAATCCAAGGGCTAAGTTAAATAAGTGAAATTTATAGATAAATTAATTATTAATAATATTTTGTGTATTATTTATTCTTTCACCATTTGGAGAAAATAAATAACATAGAAGTGGGCTACACATGTAGTCCACGCAAGTGTTCAAGTAGTATTTTAGACGCGTGCGGCCTAATATTAAAAATCTTTTTATCAAACTAAAATATCGAGAGGTGTTTTCTAGTAATAAAACTTTTCATTCGTTTGAACTCCATGTTAAAAATAAAAGACAAGCGAGTGAAGATATTTCCACCGTTCTTCCATCGAAAAATCATAAATATTCCATCCCACTTGCGGAAATAGGCCATCGTTAAACAGAACGTAACTTTTTAAATGAGAATTTGAACTTTTCAACCTTCCCAAGTTGATGTTTGCCTCTTCCCCTGATGGCCGATGTTCTCGGTACGTGGTTTTTTAGAAAGACGGTTCCTCACCGACCCTAATAGCGTTTTCAGTTTAATATTCGAAACGATAATTTCGAAATATTTCCTCTGGATTACGTGAAAATTCGTATATTTATCGGTGTCTTCTTTTTCGGATCCCTATCGAGTTTTCCGACGACGAATAAATTAAACTAAAATTAAGTTAATATTTTTTTTCGAATCGGCCTTAAAAACTTTATTTACTCGGTATTTTATTGGAATGTTTTATGAATTTATCTACGAGGTGTGTAGATAAAGTAACGAAACTGATTGTTGGCATTATTTTTAGAGCAAATGCAGTTCAACATCTGATGCGTTTTCAATACGCGTTTGGACTCCCTATAGTCACTAGTAGAGTGGTATGTAGCAATACTTTTCGTAAAACAGATTTTTCTAGTATGTTCTCAAAATGAGCATCTACAAGTTCGGGCAACGATGCGCTTCAAATTTTGTTTCAGGCTTGGCTACAGTGCGGTACAACGGTCCAGGTTTACAGGTGGTTTAAGACCTTTTCAGAAGGCCATTATAGTAGAAGGTCATTGCAGATATCAGTACAGTAATATCTACAATGTTTCTAATACTTAATTGGCGATTATTCAGTACAAGATCCTCGGTAATGTTTTCTTTATAGATTGAGGTGGAAGATCTTCCTAAACGAGGTTCATCTTCAACTGCTTCTCTACCATCACTAAACTCCTCATACTGCATAGTTGTAAGACTTTCTTAACATGTTTTATGTATCAGCACAAGAAATTTCGTTTTTTTAAACAAATCCATTTAAAAAAATCGACAACAAGCGAAATGACAACACATCGGTCAACAAGTCCCCGGTCTAACATATAGATGGCGTCACTTACAAAAAATCGTTACCAGTGGTTGATTGTGCCAGCCTTCAAACCTCAGGTGTCACAATTTCATGACAATCTGTTTACTGGTTCCTGAGTTGATGTGCTTTAAGTGACGCTACTTTTGTTATTTTCAAAACAATAGAAAATAATTTCGTGTGTCGATTAAGCATTCCGTTTTACAAAGAAAAATATCCGTGAAGCAAAACAATGGCTTGGTAAACATCACCCGAAGTCTGCCCTAAGAAAATCAACCATTATTGATTGATATGCTGAATTCAAACGTGGCTGGACAAGCAGCGATGCTGCTGAACGTTCTGGACGTCTAAACGAGGACAAAATATCAGAAAAATTCACAAAATTATCTCGCAAAACTGTAAAGTAAAGCTGCAGGAGCTAGCTGATATCATGAAGATAAAGAAAGGAAGTGTTTACACCATTTTGCATGAACATTTAGGAATGCGTAAACTGCTATCGAAATGGGTACCGTGTTTGCTCATAGTGAACCAAAAACAACAAAGTATTGATGATTCTGAGCAAATTTTGGAGCTGTTTAAGCAAAATAAAAAGGGTTTGAACGGATGAAACATGGATCCATCATTACAATCCGGAGATAAATCGACAGTCAGCTGAATGGAAAGCCGTACAAAGCGACCAAAAATACAACTATCGGCAATGTTATGGCCTGCATTTTGGGATGCGCATGGGATATTATTCATCGATTATCTCTGGAAAGGTAAAATCATCAATAGTGACTATTGCATAGCGTTATTGGCGCGTTTGGTGCACGGTGCACAATGCACCGTGTTACAAATCTATTTAGTATGTATTGATATTTGGTATAGTTTTGACAATTTCTTTACTATTAAAGAATAAACAATCTTATAATGAATTAAACTCTTTTTATATTTGTAAGTAATTCCACTTGGTGCAATACAATATACCAGGAGAGTGGATTATTCGGCTAACCCCCTGATGAGTAGTAGATATTTAGAAACTGGTGATTAGAAATGGTTGGTTTTCTCTATGCGTCCGACGGGATAAAGCTGTTATTACCTATAGATCTATAGGTAGTAACAGTTTTATACCTAATAGATCCCTATCTTACTGTAAACTTTATTTTTAATTGAAGCGTTTCCCTTCTGGCTGTTTTCCAATAATGAATATATTAAAATAAAATTAGGAGAGTATTGCTGAATAAAACGGATACTAAAAGGCTCTATTTATTTTGTATTCCCCGTGACACTTTTTTTATGTTATCATCGTTGCTTTAAAAGTTCTTGAAATATGTAAAATGCTTATTAATTATTCATTAATTCGGGGCGAAATGTAAAACGACTCAGTAAAATAACTCCTGAACTCATGATGGAATATGGATCAAAAAATAAACTGATAAGTTTAAAAAAAATGAGTTAAAATTGTTAAAGGTCGCAATAATTTCGTATGGAAAGTATAATTTTTAAGGAGAGTTTACAAATTATTTTTTTAACATACAGGGTTTTCCAATAGGGATGCTCGAACTTTGACAGTGAATAGCGGCCACTCTGGTGAAGCTACGGTTGTCAAATTTGGAGGTTATAGTTACTAACGTTGGACAAATCATCATGGAAAGTTACAGTGTTGGGCAATGCGTCCAAATCGTTAAACTTTACCATTAAAATGAGTGCTTAGTTCGAGCTACGTCACGTGATTTTTCCGGTGCACACAATCGTCCTGTTGGGTCGACTATTCGTTGTTTGATAGACAAATTTAAATCAGCTGGTTCAGTAAGCAATCAAACAACACCCGCACGTCCTCGAAATGTAAGGTCTGTAGAAAACATTGCTGCAGTGAACGAGAGTGTGTAGGATAATTCGAGGCAGACAATTCCTCGTCGCGACCAAGAACTTGGCCTTTCGCAATTCTCAACCTGTGGGAATTTTGCGGCGGGAGTTTAGCGCGCACTCGTACAAAATTCAATTGACCCAATTGAAGGTAAACGACCATAGACCGCGTCGAGCATTCGTTGACTGAATTCTGGCGTACTTGGAAGTGGACCATGACTACGGACGGAAAATCATTTTCAGTGACGAGGCCCATTTGGAGAGATAACAATCTACATGAGACCCATCAGTTGTATATGCATCCAGAAAAAGTCATTGTTTGGTGTGGATTTTGATCTGGCGAGGCCGCTGGCCCGTACTTCTTCCAAAACGAAGCTGTCATCGCCATAACTGCCACCGGCGAGAGATACAGGTCGATGATAACCAAATTTTTGTGGACTAAATTGAAAGGTATGGATCTCAGCGACATATGGTTCCAACAAAACGGCGCTACGTGCCACACAGCGTATGCAACAATGGATCTTCTGTACAACAAATTCGCCGGCATGGTTATCTCGCGTTTCGGCGACGTCAACTGGCCACCGAGATCGTATGAGTCAACGCCATTAGACCTTTTCTTGGGGGGCTACGTTAAATCACGAATCTATGCGAATAACCCTCAGACGATTCACGCCTTAAAAGTCAACGTAACTAATGTCATCAATGATATCGAGCCCGATTTATGTGGTCAAGTCATCGAAAATTGGACCTCTCAAATACGCGCCATAAATATCATATCCCATACATAATGTAATCAAATACTCTCTCAAATAAAAAAAAATCATATCTCATACAACTTGTTTTATTTACATTTAAAGTTCGAGCGCGAGGGGTCCTTAACGAAAACCCCATGGGACAACACTTGGGACTTATTTGACAAGTTTGGAGGTTATCTCCTATATAGATAATACAATACTTTAATTTTTTACCTTACGATCGAAAACAGTTCTTTTAAGAACTACCACAATGTTATAATTGCCAGAGTAGTGCTTGTAAAATGCTAAATCAGAAAAATAGTCACTGTCATAGTGAAGAGTTAGTAGCATCTCTGATGCACTATTTTGAACAAGAACGAGACAATAATGGTCCATTATTTCCGGCTGTTAGAGTGGTATGATACGTTCATAGCTAATACTTGGATATGTTTAGTTTAAGTAATATTTTTTTAGCGTGTTGCAGCAGCCTTAAGATTAAGTATGTTCACTGTTAGCTATTTCATAAAATATGACAAACAATGAAGCTTTAAAATCGACTAGCAATCGTTGTTCTACTAAATGGATTACCAATACTACAGCTTTGGATACAAGTTCTAATTATGAACACTGTAGATACTCACCTTTTAATTTTCATTTTCAGGACAGCATATATAACTTTGAATTCCTTACATGGACAATTAAAAGAGAAACAACTCTTTGATCGATGCCGTATGTCATTGTGAAACATATTGAGGAAAGTAGTTTTTAAATGTTTATAGAACTTTTCAATGTTGCCCTAAAAGTATAGATTTTTGAGAAGTTATATGAAGGAAAGAAAAATAGCTTTGATCAAGAAAAAAAGAATCAAACTTGCAGAAAATTAAATAATGAAATGGTATGATAGAGAGCATATACTTGATTGAACATAAATGATTATATTAATGATTTCATTGCTTTTTTTATTTTATACTTGCATTTTATATATCAATAAATGTCACAGAAAATTATATAATCTTTTTATTTTAATAACCATTCAAATATTAAAAAATGTCGATGGTTTTTGAACGAAACATTTTATATATGCTGAATCAATCTAGAGGAACTAAATCGACGACACTTGAAAACTTTGAACATTTATTATAATTTTATTTTGTTACTTAGTAATTTGCATTTAATTTAGAGTTGATTTTTGTAATTGATGATTCGCTAAAGTAAAGTTATAACATTTAATCACAATCTGGCAACAGGGCAGTCAAAATGTTAATCACGTGCTTAATGACGTGCAACTGCTTTTACTTTTTACGAGTTATACTTAAGTTTACGCGTTATATTTTATTGACGACCACTCACTTAAAGAATAACAAACAATCGCTGGAGGTCAAATCGGAAAAATAGGAAAGCTATTAAAAAATTTCGAAGGTGACGTCGTGAATGGGAGTGAGTGAAATTCAATTCTTATATGTTGAAATAGTAGAAAACAAAAGAAAAATAAAGAAATTACCAGCTAGACGAAAATTCACTTGAAATCATGGAATTAAAGTTGATACAACCGTTTAATTTTCAGAGTTGGCCATCGAGTCCTTACAATACATTTTTTTTCATTAAAAATAACTGTTCTAATATAAATACTGAATCTGCGAAAACAAATATATCCTCAAAAGTCTCTCAACTTAAATAAAATAAAGATATATGGTCATGGTAGAATCAAATGAACAATATTTCGTCACCAATTCTCGGTCAAAAAAGTAGTGTATTTCAAATTAAGTGTTTTTTTTTTAATTCCTGAAAACACAGCATTTTCGTTGATTTCAAAAAACTTTTAATTGATAATTAAAGCATCGTGTATGACATTAAACACGAAAGGCAATATCTGCCAAATGACCACCTCTTGCAGCTGCACGGACGCCCATTCTTTTGTCAAAATTTTGGATGACATTTTGGTATAATCTCTCAATCTATCTCACCAATGACTCGAATGATTTATTTCTTTAGTTCAGGAATCGATTGTCTCGTTTAGAAAATTATTCTCTCAATAAATCAATAATTTCATTAGCATATTGAGGGCATAAGCCATCCTGTAGCTCAATATTATTCCATTCAGCCCACTAAAATCCAGTTATCACCTCACGATATCGAACACCATTCACAATTACAGCTTCACCAGCAACATTCTGAAAGAAATACGGCCCAATTACACCTCTGACCATAATACACACCAAACAGTGACTCGTTTAGGATGTAAAGATTTTTCATGAATCAATCGTGGATTTTCTTCACCCCAAATGTGGCAATTTTGATTATTAATATAGCCACCAATTTCACAATGTGTTTCATCTGAAAAGATGAAGTGGCTTTAGTTTCTAGGTTATTTGAACCTTATATGCCTTCAGAGCTAAATCTTCTCGCCAAAATACGCCATGTTATGGATTCAGTGAGTCGAAATTGATGAGAACGTCAACTCATGGAAATTTCTGGGTCTTCAGCAACACGTTCACGTATCATATCAATATGATCTTGTGAATGACCACTACGACTATATATTGCTCTTATTTTATCTTTCACCGGTCCAGTTTCTTGAAATTTTTAAACAATTCGATTGATAGTGCTTTCAGATGGACGATTGTGCAAACCGTAAAAAGCACGTAATTTTCTAAAAATATTTTCACTGAACGTCCATTTTCTTAAAATAAGCCAACAATTTTAACGCGTTGTTGTATTGTGTGCGACTCTATTTTCATAAATGTCATACATTACACTTTTGAAACGAGACCAGACCTAGGCGAATTCACAACGCCATCTGTGTTTTATTCAAGAATTTAAAAAAACCGCTCAATTTTAAAGGTTCGTTACCAGTAGATTATATTCCTCTTCACAGGTACCAATTACAAGCTTTATTTCAATTTCTGTTTACTAAGATTTAGTTGTAAACTTTCAGTAATCAGTGCATTTTAAATCAATATCTCGTCGTCTTATCAATATGGACCCTTGGGTCCATAGGGAACGCGTGAAGTATAACTGTGTCGAAAGGATCCCCAACTAGTTAAAACAAAACTACATTCAAATAGAATCTAAACTAGATAGAGACCTCAAAGCTTTTAGGGTAACGGGAATTTATTAAAATTCCCAAAGGCTGTTTCACAACTTAATATTCCTCAACAGTATCGGGTGCAATTATTATGAGAAGAAACTTCCATTACACTTAAAATAATAAAATAGAGATTATTTCAATACGGAGGGGTGTAGCTGGAGGCTTTTCCTCTTCACATTCAACTATTTGGATTGAATTCAGTATTTCCCTTTGTTTTAATGTTTTAATGTTGTCAGTCTAAAAAACATGGCCATGTTATTATAGGGTCGATCAGAGGACATAAAATAATGTTAGCATAGTATTTTAAAGTAAATTATATTTTATGTCTTTATTAATAATTTAATAATTCGTGCATAAGAAATACTCGTAAAAAATACAAAAAACGAGCATTTTATTACTATAATTATTTTATAAAAATACTCTTTATAATAATTACAACACTTGGTATTTGCTTCACAATATATTCAAGAGATTCTCCACATGTTTTAATTTCATTACACTTTCAATAATTGAGGTATTTCCGAAGTCCAGCTTTGTGTTTGTTAGGTCTTTATCGTCGTATATGCCTTTTTTAATATCGGACATTTTCAAGTAATTTAACAGCCTGATTTTGTTGCAGCGTTGTAGTAATTTGACATTATTGGTGCTAAAAAAAAAATGGTTCTGGTCTATACAATGTTCGGCAAAGCCCGTCTTATAAAAGCCTGGTATAAAATCCTGATGGGCGACTTTAATGCTAGAACCGGAGAAGCAAGAACTGGTGAAAATGCATATATGCTGGCCCATATGGAAACGGTGAGCTGGACAATAGAGGTGACAGGGTGGTCGACTTTGCTGAAGGACAAGAACTCTATATTATGAATTCGTCTTTATTCAAGAAAAAGATCAACAGAAAATGGATATGGAACAGTCCATCTGGAAGCAAAATTGATTAAATCATGTCAAACGATAAAGCAATATTTTGCAATTGTACTGTCCTTAACCATTTTAATGTGGGAAGTGACCACCGAATAGAACGAGTAAAGATTAGGATAAACTGCCGAAAAGAGCTCGAAAGAATGATAAGATCAAAAAGGGGCAAAATGGATTCTGGGAAGCTGCTGGAGAGGGGCAGAGATTTTGAAATTGCTTTGTCGAATCGCTTTGCTCGGAGGCCCGGAGGAGATGGAAATTACAGACCAATATGAAGAAATCGCCAACAATGTGCTTAAAACGGCGGTGTCAATAGCACCAGAAGATAAATGTTTCAAAGAGTCAAAAGTTTCCAATGAGACCATTAATTTAATGAAAAAACGCCGGACGATGAAGAATGCAGACAGTCCATTTGGCAGGGTCGAGTACGTTGAGCTTTGCAAAACTATAAGAAAACGTATTGGAGAGGAAACGCGCCGATTCAGCATGCTCTGGAAGAAAAAACTCTGGAAGAAACAGGGGAATTAACAAAGCTAAGCAGTAGCTAAGAAAGAAAATGTCACAAATGTTTTTCTTACTGCACGAGGATGGTATAATATGCAGGGAACGGACGGAAACGTTAGAGGTTGTCCGAGGATTTTATTCAAAGTTATATGAGGACCAGAATCAAGCAAGAACAGCAATGTCCACTGAAGAACATGTGCCGGATATCCTGGTGGAGGAAGTGACAAAGGCTATAGATTCAATGAAAAATGGCAAGGCTCCACGAGGGGATAATATAACTGTAAAGATGTTAAAAGCTGGTGATCGGAAAATTATATTCAAAATGTCTCAAACAACAAGTACCCAGCTTATGGAAAAATGCAGAAGTGATTCTTTTACATAAGAAAGGAGCATGGAAAGATTTAAATAACTACCGTTCAATAAGCCTCCTATCAGTGTTGTACAAAGTTTTCACCAAGAGAATATCCAAAATAATACTAAGAAAACTTAATGACGAATAACCAAGGGAACACGTAGGATTCAGAAGTGGATTCAGTACAATGGATCACATCCAGGTCCAACAGCAGGTCATAGAAAGACACAACTTATGTGTATTAACAATACACTATGCCACTGAGCTAGGCTTTTATCAATTATGAAAAAGCATTTGATTCAATCTCAAAGCGGGCCATAATGAATGCATTGCTTAATCAAGGTGTAGAGAAAGCGTATGTAAATCTACTAGGATAATGAAGCTACAGCGACAGTCGACCTTGCGATCTTGAGGTTGGAATAAATGTAGAGCGGGGCGTACGGCAGGGTGACGCAATATCGCCTTTTCTTTTCTCAGCCTGCCTGGAAGAAGTGTTTCGTAATTTGGATTGGGAATAGAATGGAATAAGGATTAATGGTGCATACTTAAATCATCTTAGATTCGCAGATGATATCGTTCTTCATTCACAAGACCCAGAGGAACTGTAAAGGCACATACAAGAGCTGCAAAGGACTGGGGTACCATTTGGCTTGAAAATAAACCAGAAGAAGAGTCAGGTCATGTTCAATAAATTTCCTGAGGACAAAATGATTTCTATTTTAGGAATGCATTTGGAAGTTGTGGATCACTATATATATATATCTTGGGTAGAGGGTTTCAATGGAAGGGGATACCGTCCGGGAGGTGGAACGACGCGTTAAATGTGGCTGGTAGGCATTTGGCAGGCTCAACATAGTGTTTAAGAGTAATCTGTCACTTTGCCTGAAAAGAAAAGTCTTTAATCAGTGTGTCTTGCTCGTTTTGACATACGGAAGTGAGACTTGGACACTCACATCACAGTCAGTTCAAAAGCTTCGAGTAGCATAGAGGGGAATGGAAAGATGTATGCATGGCATTACTAGAGGAGATAGAAAAACCTGCACATGGATCAGAGAACAAACGAAAGTGAGTGACATCATTGGAAGAATATAGCAATTGAAATGGAAGTGGGCAGGTCATGTAGCGAGGCGATGGGACAAAAGATGGACCAGAGCGGTCCTGGACTGGATACCCCTTGATCGCAAACGTCCACGGAGAAGACCGAAAACACGATGGACTGATGACACTATTAAGTATATCGGACCCGAATGGTAGAGGAGAGCTCAGGACCGCGAGAGTTGGAAGCATGCTGAAAAGGCCTGCAACTTAATTTATGAATATACCAGTGACACTAGGCAGTTCAAACTTGTTGGGCTTTTTCAGATGTTAGTCTGCCTCCCCTCCAAAGAAGAAGCCAACAGTGTTGCCAGATCAAACGCTACGTCACCAGTCTCATTACTTCATTTACAAACCTCGTACTTTTTTTTTGTGGAGAACTTTTCAATGCATGAAAAATTATCTGTATTATCCTGTTCTTTAAGTAACAGCATGACAGTAAAATGTACAATTCTGACACAATTTTACGATCTTATATAGTATATCACAATGTGGAATATTGAATTAATGAAACTTTTGAATATGAAGAGAGAACGCTCCCAGTTATAACCGACGGAATGTTGAAATATTTTCTATTTTATTATTTTAAGTGTAACGGAACTTTCTTCGCGTAATAATTGCACAAACTCTTACTGTAGTGGAATATTAAGTTTTAAAACAGCCTTTGGACATTTTAATAATTTTGCATTTACCTAAAAACTTGGAGATCTTTGTCTAGTTTAGATTCAATTTTAATGTAGTTTTGTGGTATTTTATTGGAGATCCTTTTGATATAGAAATATAGGGTGGCGCAAAAATAAGATTTCTAGTTTGTTCGCCCTGTAAAATTTGAACGAATCATAATACATAACAAATAAAAGTTTTATTCTAGATATTTTTTTATTACACATGAAAAATCATACTCGCAAAATTATATACATAAATCATACACGTTAAAAACTACAAAGAACTAAAAGATTATGATTTTTCAAAAATAGGTACCTTATTTTGCGCCATTCTATACTTACGAGATTTCTATGGAGGATAGCCTTGAAAAAAAATAAAAGAAGAAAAAAGTGATACTCTGTTGTTTTTCTATTAAATATTATTAAGAAACAATTTATGCTTGTGCTGCTGGAGAAATAAAAGCTACCGACAGGTTTTTCAACAACTTCCTTGACAGGAAGCTATATTCGTGCAACAGTGATGTACCCATAATGACAAGAACAAAATAAAGATATGTGATCATTCCCCATCTTTCTGCATGTGCATAAGCTTGTGTTAATAGATGTTCTGAGGTTTTTGGGTAAATAACTGACCCGGAGGATTTTTAAAGTCTCCCAAAGTAAGTTTTAAAGTCTCCCATAGTAAGTAAAGTTTTTTTTAAAGTTTTAAAGTCTCCCATAGTAAAGTTTTTTCCGTCTAAGATGTTGAAGCGACTTAAATAAATGATAATCAGAGGGCGCAAGGTCGGGAAAGTACGGTAGATTAGTCAAAAGTTGAGTTTAACATCTTTAGTATGGTCCACACTAATAAAAATTTGCGTTGTGCGGGCTGTATGTTTTGTAAGTATGTAAACACTCTGACGCACAAGGTCACACATAAATATTTTCGCTGCACAGCACGCAAACGAATTATCTGTTGTTGGTTTTCTCGCGAACGCCAATGGAGTTTGCGGCACACAGTGTGTTGCTTAAGTGAAATGAATGTTTTTAATTTCAAAAAGTGCTTAAAAAAGCCTACGTGACGTGACTATATTGAAGTTTATTATTTATCGAGTGGTAAGTATTTTCACCGCACAGTAAATTCGATACACATGCAAATTTTTATTGGTGTGGACCTAGCTTTTATAGTTTGTACACCCATTAGTAGCCTAGTAAACTTAGAATTTAAAAACAGTTATTTTTTCTGAGAGGTTGTTTACGTCAATACAAAACTGAATACAAATATTACCATTTTCACTTCAGTTTCTCGTTTTCTTATTGATTTTAATTCATAGTTAACGTAGCTATGGCCTTGATAAGTATCCCCTTTCGATAGAAGTATCCCCCTTTTCGAGGTAAAACCTCTCCCCTTCGCTGGTTCCCTCCTGTGCAGTGCACTTTATAAAGTATTTATACCCTACGCCTATGTAGGTTAAATTTAATCGGCACGAATGATTATTGGAGTGAACATTTCCGTGGAAAATCATCGGGAAACCGTACACTGAGAAGGAAAACCGTGAATTATCGATTGGAAATTTAATTAAAACAAGCAATTGTGGGAAATATCTTAATTAACATCTTCCAGTTAGAAATGTTTCGGTGTTGATGAAACAGACGCATAATAGACCGAAAGAAAATAGCCGCTAGAGCAATCTAATTCATTTAGAAGATTTCCTCTGACAGAAAATGATTTTATGATTTGTACGAGCGGAAAACAAATTGACCTTAACACAAGGAATGTTTTTTTGTGACAGTGTATCCGAGTGCATTGTGCACATACATTACCGGGTCGGGCGGTTAATAATTCTTATTTTTTCTTTAAAAAAATACGTTTAATTTGGAGGAAAGATAAAAAATGGTTTATTCAAACTATGCACCATCGACAGCTGCACATTTTTTCCATCTTTCTGACAATTTGTGGATGTTCAGCCGAAAAAAAAATGCACACCTTTTGAGATGGTCCAGTCATCAAGCTATTTTTTCGACATTTCACGACTGTACACGACAGCCTTCTGATCCCACCAAATGCACAAGATTGTCTTCTTTCCAAAGCGATTCAGTCTTGTGGTGAATATTGATGATTGTCCTGGATCATCCCATGATTTTCTGCATTTTAGGTTCTAGAAATATATCAATTTGTCATCACCAGTCACGATCGGATGCAAAGCCTTTCTTTTATGTCGAGAAAGCTAAACTTCGCAGACTGTTTTTCGCTTTTCCATCTGTATGGCGTTCGGGCGATGTCGCACCCATTTTCCTGCCTTCTGAATCTTTCTCATGGCATGCAGATGATCACAAATGGTTCGACGACCAACATTTAACTTCTCTGCCATTTCTTGTTGAGTTTGCATATCGTCATTTTCCAACCATGCTTGCAATTCGGCATCATCAATATTTTCGGTTGATCTGGGCGTTCTCTGTCTTTCAACTCGAAATCGCCACTTTTGAATTGTCTAAACCAAAGCCTGGAAACGTTTTGCCTTGGGATATTGTTACCGTAAGTTTCCACAAGTATACGACGATTTTCAATCGCGTTTTTCTTTTGATTAAACAAGAAAAGCAGAAACGAACGAAGAGTTCTGTTAATTTTATACGATATTATTAGATAGTCTCTCAAAAACAGCATTATTTTACAAACTCTATGTGACATGGCAATTCTAATGCAAAAGTAAAATTTCCTCTTTCACCTCGAAAAGGCCCGACCCTTCCACGCCTATTATAACACCCTAAACAAAATCTAGATTCATTACTAAAGCAAACAGAGTCTCATGTCGTTGTCGTGGACTGTAAGGGAAAGCACCCAATAAGAACGATAAATAAATATCCTCACTGCAAGTAAATGCGGATTCACGCTTTTAGTGCGCCCGAGACAGATCGGCGACACAGAGCTTCCGACAAACCCAGGCCAGCACCCCCCTCGGGCTATAAACCCTTGGTTATGTGCCTACCCATAAGTCTATCAGGAAACCTACCGACTGGCGAGTGACCAACGTAGAACACTTCTCAGAAGGCATCCGGCCTTACCCAGCCTTTAACTGGCGCCAATGAGGGGTAATTCGTAGTCGGATTTTACACTCTTGCCTAGAAACAATCATAAACATTTAGGAAATATAAACGGACAGAAGAAAGAAAAATAACCATCCGAGCGCTGGAATCGAACCAGCTACCGCTCCAGCGTGGATTCGGCAAAGCAGACGCTCTTACCGCCGCACCAACGCGACCGGCTGCACTGTATGCACCTTGGGGAATCTTCGCCCTTTACCAAGTGCTCGTGAGTGAGCTTAGTATGTCCAATCATTAGGCGGTGTCAGGACTGACCACATTCTACTAGGAAATGTCTGAGATATTGGAGAATAAAATGACTCTTTGACTTCCCTTAATTTGTTGGTCCCGATCGTAGAATCCCACTCGGATTGGGTAGAATTCCAAGACCAATTGTTAGCTAGAAGGTACAGGTCTCTATAGTAGAAAGTTTGTAAGAGCGGTATGCCTTCGGACATTGCTGATTTAGCAAGTCCGTCCGCCTTTTCGTTTCCAAGTAGCCCCTTATGTCCTAAGTATATTATATAAATTGTATGGATGAATTCTTTCGGAAAATATTTTCGATTCCCTCAAGGATTATACGCACGACAAGATGTTTAAATCTTTGATTTTGTAACAATACAAGAGCATTTCTGGAATCAGATATTATTACCCATGCAGTCTCGTTTTTAGTGAGTATATACTCAGCAGCTTTATATATTGCTACTAGTTCTGCAGTTGTTATATTTGTGGAGATTGGGAGTTTGTATCTTGAAGATGTAAAACCGTGTAAAAAGCTGCAACTAACTCCAGATTCCTATTTAGAACCGTCCGTGTATATAAACTGATGGTTAGAATTGGTGTGATGGATATTTCCAAAATAGGAGGAATAGAATTCATTGGGAAGAGAATTCTTCTTCGTATTTCATTAATGAGAAATCAACTGTTGGTCCTCGAAGAAACTAAGGAGGGAACTTTATAGGTAATAAGTGTAGGGATGGTTCGAAGGTGATATGGGAGAGTTCTGATAAGTGATGGAAATGATGGGAGCCAGATAGTCTTCTGGGTGATGAAGTTATGTGTCTAGGTATTAGTATAGGGTTAAAAAAGTTTTGTATCCTGGTATATATGGTCGTTGGTATAGACTAAATCCGTATTTCAGAGTTAAGTTTGCTCTCCTAACTTTTAATGGTTTGCCTGATGTGATTGCGTTTAAACTGAGGATTGGGAAGTAGGAAAGGCTCTCCTATAGCCAGTCTGATGCAGCGATTCTGGATCACGTCTAGGTGTCTGAGATATGAATTGGGAGCAGATCAGTACACCATGCTCCTATAATCTAGTTTGGAACGAATCAATGATTTATATATTTTCAGTATTTTAGGATGTTAATATCCTTAAAACATTTGGATTTTAACTTTTAAATATAATCCTTCCAAGACAGCAAGCTGTCAAACTACAGTCCCAGGAATCTGTGAGAGGAGATTGATGGTATGATGCTATTATTTAGCGAGATTGAGCGAGATCTAAATAAACAGAATTATTTAGACAATTTCTACAATACTTTTAAACTGGCGGACAAAATGAATAATCGTAAAATCGCCTGCACTGGGACTTTAAATCCAAAAAGGGCAAACAATCCCATAGAACGTGTATTTTAATAACATAATGATCGCCAAGTGGAAAGACAAACGTGATATTTTGTATATTTCGAACGAACACGGAAATGAAAAGGTCGAATTTATGGACAGAAGAAATTGAACGAAAGTAAAACCAAACCCAATTTTTCGCTATAGTAAGTATATAAGTGGGGTAGATCATCAATATCAAATGAATGCATGCTTTCCATGTGATAGAAAAACACTAAGGTGGTATATGAAACTGGGCATTCATTTCATTCAGAACTTCTTATTTTCCGTACAAAAAAATACTCAAGGAAGCCTATGCCACTTTATGATTACAGAATTTCTGTAATAGAGAGCCGGTCACGTGACGGTAAGAGCAGCGGCCTGCCGCTGCTGTGCCGAAACTGCACTGGAGCGGTAGTTGGTTCGATTCCAGCGCTCGGATTTTTGTTTTTCTTTCTTTCTTCTGTCTGTTTACTTCCTAAATGTTTGTGATTGTTTCTAGGCAAGAGTGTAAAATCCGACTACGAATTACCCCTCAGTCACGCCAGTTAAAGGCTGGGTAAGGCCGGATGCCTTCTGAGAAATGTTCTACGTTGGTCACTCGCCAGTCGGTAGGGTTCCTGATAGACTTATGGGTAGGCACATAACCAAGGGTTTATAGCTTGAGGGGGGTGCAGGCCTGGGTTTGTCGGAAACTGATGACCGTGGTTCGGAACCCACGTTAAGCTGTAGGTCCAGTCGCTAAATAGCCTAGTTGCTGATGCGCCTCTAACCCTAACACTTTACCTTTTTACCTTTGTAATAGAGAAATTGTTAGAAGCACAAGTAATGAAAACTACCAAGAAAATAGACACAAACGCTCATATGCCGACAAAAATTACAAGTGTTAATCAAAAACGTGAAACCAACAGGAAACGTTGTACGGTTTGTTCGCAAAATAAAATTAGAAAAATTAAATTATATCATTGTGAAAAACGCCTCGAACAACCAGGACTTTGCGTAGGAGAATGCTTTGAATTATTTTGTTTTTTTTTTTAATTTTTATAAGTTTGTCGTAGTAGGTTTTTATATTAGTATTTATTTCGTTTAGTGTTATTTTTTTTGTTTATAATCAGAAACAAAATTGTATATCCTTTTTTTAGTTTTTATACCTTCACTTTATTCTTTTGTAGTTTATTATCAAAATTAATTTTCCCCTTTTCTCTTTTTGATTATAAATTCTGTGCCTAAAACAAAAAAAAATCTCGTCACGGATCCGTGTCGGCTAGCACTGTACGATAAAAATGTTGCTCGCACGGATCTGTGCCATATGGTAAAAATGACAGAAGAATATTAACAAAAAATGATTTTCATAATAAAAAAAATTCCCGGTTCTGGGTGTGGGGTACCTTCATAGTAGCAGGGAAAGGGTTAAGAGTCATCCTCAAAACAGTCTTACGTCTAGCTGTAACAAAATTATATCACGTTTGTCATTAGATGCCATTTAGTATAAAGATGCCATTTTCCACGTCTTGGGAGACGACTGGACATTGCTATTTGTTTATCGAACAGCTATAGACACATTGTTAAACTATAAACATGTGGACAAACTCTAACAAATTACAAACAAATGTCTAGTTAATTATGTAATCACTCGATTCAGAATTTTTAGGCGCACATAGCTATTAGGGAAATGCAGCCCAAATTGTAAGCACTTTAAATATTACACATGATTACATGCAAAATGTGAGTAAACCTGATTGAGCGTCACCGACCCGAGCATGACGGTTCACTTACATTCACTTTTCAGCAAAAATGCGTCTAAAGAAGTTTTCATTTTACAAACTGTGCGTTCCGAAGACAATATCGCTCGAGGCAGTGTTGATGAAGATCCAAATATATCAATTCATTACCGTTCATTGTAAATGGGGTTTTCTAATTCGACTACATGGCAAATTTTGCGTGCAAGATTTCAAGCCGTAAGACCATCGTTGAAGTATACGTTCAGTGAACGGGTTCCAAATCAATTGCAACTCGACCCAGAATTTAACGGCAAAATTTTGTTTAGCCCTTTTGGCTAAATGCTTACGTTAATAAACAAAATTTCCGCATTTGGAATTACAATAATTCGCAAATGATCCAACAATTATCGTTGTATCCAGAAACATGTATCATATGGTGCGGATTGTATATAGGTGGAGTTATTGGGCCGTACTTCTTTAAAAATCAAGCTGGAAAACATCTTACCGTTAATGAGAATCGTTACAGAGCGATGATCATTGATTATTTAATTCTGAATTTGAATGGTATTGAGCTGGAAGAGATATGATTCCAACAGGATCTGCACATGTCATACAGCCAATGCAACAATCGATTTATTGATGAAACAATCTGGTGAATATATTATTTCGAGGAACGGACGTGTTAATATTTTATTATAAAACTATTTATTAGAAACCTTGTATACCCCATCTAAAATCCCATCCCATCCCATTCTAAAGGGTGATTTTTTTAGCGTGTCCGAACTAAAATATAAAACTAAATAATGTTTATGAAGTTGATTCTTGGTAAAACATTTTGAAAATATTAGGATTTTAAATGATACACTTGTAGCTTTTTAATTTTTCAAATACTCAAGAGTAGCTAGAACTAATACTAATGGTCAAACACAGTGTTTCCAACTATACAGGTAAAATTATTTCTTGTTTTTTTAACGTCTTGTCTAATTATCCTAAATATCGGCTAGTATAAGCTGGTTATTCGTGGTTATTATATAACTATTTCTTAAGGGTTTTTTTATCTCCAGTATTTCTAGTAGGTGTAATTTTTTACTCTTCTTTTCTGAATGTAATAATTTAACATTGTGTATATCTACAAAATTATTGTTTTCAATAGAATGTGTAGACATTCCAGTGCATTTTATATTATTTAAGATATTTTTTTTGTGGTCTTTTATTCTACAAACTATATTTCTACCACCTTGACCGATAAATACAACTTCACAATCCTTATAGTTAATTTTATATACCCAAATTTATCTGAAGTATCCATTCTACCTTTATTGTTAACTAACATTCTATCTACATTAATTATATTAAAAATATCTCCTTTTCATACTCTAATACATAGGTTAGTTAGTTTTCTACTAAATAAAGATAATTTTAATAAAGAGCTTTACACCGTTAAACAGATAGTATGAAAAATAACTACTACAAAGAAGGATTAATTGACAAATTGTTAAAAAATAGACAAACAAAGTTGAATTTAAAATATATAAACTATGTTAAAGTATTATATTGTACTATAGAAAAGAAAAGAAAAAAATTAGACATACTAAATAATAAGACATACAGAAATAATGTAAATCGGAAAAATCCTTAAAAAATAGTCTTATAATAATCACAAATGACAAGCTCATTTCCAAAACACCCCGGTAATAGATAAGATCATATTGTAATTGAATTGCCCGGTTTTTACCAGCCGATATTTAAGATAATTAGACTAGACGTTAAAAAAAACAAGAAATAAAAAAGAAATAATTTTAATATACTTGGAAACACTGTGTTTGGCCATTAGCATTAGTTCAAGCTAATCTTGAGAAAGCCCTAATAAGACGAAACATGTAAAACAATATCTATAATAAACGTTTGAAGCATTAAAAAGCTACAAGTGTTTGATTTAAAATCCTGTTATTATAAAACAAAATTGCTAAGTGTTTAACCTCAATCAATATATTATTTCATATTTTTCCCTCAACCAGAATCGTTACACAGTTAAAGACTCCCAGGAATCCAAGCGGACCTAAATTGGAAGAAAAACTCATTAAGATGAAATCCTTTTTCACCATCATTGAGGATATTCTTCTTGAGTCCCGATCAATAAGGAATTTCAGGCATTTAGTTCTTAAATTTGCATGCTAATAATGCTCTTTGTTCGGCCAGTTATTAAAGTGGGGAATTTATGAAGAAAAATTAACTTTAAGCTGATTTTTTTCAGAGATCTTTTTGAGACGTTTCGAGATTGTAATTTATTCAAAGTAAAATGCTTTGTGTTTGAGATTTGCAGATGTGTGAGGACAGATACGATATTTTTCCAAATTTCTGTTTATCTTTTCTTTTTGCGAAGTTTTTAACCATTTTCTCGGCATTTTCTCTTCTTTTATATTTTTATCAGTTTGGGGGAAGGGCTATTATACTTTATCCTTCACATTGAAAATTTTTAGCAGTATGTAAGCGCAAAGTAAAAGGTTTACAAATTTGTGTTTTATCATATGGTGAAATATTTTTCGTATACTAAAGTTATGCAGTATACCTGTCGGATGGTCTGGTTGCCCTAGAAATCTCCGACTATCAATTTAGTCTTCTTATTGCATGAAATCGACATCAAAATATTCGACAAGTGCGTAACAGTTATATTGCAGCTACAGGCAGGACTCTTTCGCGAATGACTGTAACCATAAACGACATTTAGTGGTGATGGGGACGTTTGCTTAGGTTTCTTCACAAGACGTGTCGCTTAGGACTGTGCTGACCTAAACCTACTGCTGACCTAGAATTGAGTGGAATCTGGAACGGCGCTCTAATTGCTTTTGTGAAGAGCCTAGATTATATGTGCTCAGTTCCCCAGAATCCACCTTGCCCTTCTTTGATCTTACCATTCCTTTACTCTCTCTTCGACAGTTAATCCTAACTTTTGCTCGTACCATTCGGTGGTCACTTCCAACATTAAAATTGTTAAGGACAGTACAATTGCAAAATATTGTTTTATCGTTAGTCATGATGTAATCAATTTCACTTGTAAGTTCAGATGGACCTTTCCATGTCCACTTTCTGCTGATATTTTTCTTATAGAACGAATTCATAATATAAAGTTCTTGTCCTTCAGCAAAATCAACCAATCTGTCACCTCTATTGCCTCGCTCACCAGTTCCTTATGGGCAATTTGCATTTTCATCAGTTCTTATTGTTCCAATTCTGGCATTAAAATCACCTATCAGGATTTTATACCTATATTTCTCCTTGTATAAAAGCTGGGCCACATCATCATAAAATTCCTCAATTTTCTCATCACTATAGCTTATAGTTAGTGCATAAGCTTGGACGATTTGAAGCCTAAACTTTTTATTCAACTGAATGACGCATTGGACTGGTCGATCAGATGTACTTTCAAATTGTACTACACTGCCTTTCAGCTTTAGATTGATGAGGAATCCAATTCCCCCACCTCGTCCATTCTCCGTATCTCGGGTGTAGAGTACGTGTCCACTTGGTTCCAGTTTAATTAACTCTTCGCCCTCTCGTCGTGTTTCACAGAGCCCAATAATATCCCAATGTATGTTGTCAAGTTCGATTAACAGTTCTTGCAATCAGGCCTCCATTTTCATAGTCCGTATATTAAGGGTAGCTATGTCAAAGTCCAATGGCAGCCTGACTTAACCCGGTGATTTTTAGCACCCTCTGCCTTGGGACTTCTTCCCGCTGCCGTAGGTAATTGCCCCTTGGCCTCCGGGGAATGATGGTCGTGTTTGAGGTTGTACTGTAATATTCAAATACCATATTCAAGGTATGGACCGTAATCTGCCATGCTGGTCCAACGTGGGTTGGCAGATTTTGGATCATGTTAGTCTGAGGCCTCTGCCTTAACCTGTCCGCCAGAGGTGACTCTCCCAGGGGTATAGACTCCAGACGGTATAGCTCAAAGCTTCATTGCCCTGCTCAAACCCCTTTACTACGTCAAGGTCTGATCCACTAAAGGGGACATAAATAAATAAATAAATATATATATATATATATATATATATATATATATATATATATATATATATATATATATATATATATATATATGTTTGAGTCTGATATACATGCTTGAGTCTGCCAGCGAAACGACTAGGTCCAGGCGATGTTAATGGCTTGTCGTAATCTCAATACAATTAAGAAATAGCCTTCAAATGAAATGAGATTCCTACCAAAAATGCAGGTAAAAATAATAATGAAAAAATTGCAAAACGAAATGTTTAGATGGTTGTGATATGCACAAATATCAAAGCAGATAAAAATAATCGGATAAAAGAAAAAAAGGAAGACTACGCAAAACATGGAGGGAACACTTGAGATAAGCGGTAAAAGTTACATGAATTAGACGAAGAGAGATCAGTAGTTCAGCAAAAAATAGAAGATAATGAGGAAGGTGTGTGAGAAGACCAACTGAGCGCAAGGATAGTCTTACATCAAGAGATAGAAAGGAAGAGATAGAACTATGAGAGATCCCATTCGTAATTAACTGTTTTTTAACAACCTCTATATTAATCGAATTTGGCTCTCTCCGATTATGTGTTATTCTGGTCGTTAAGTAATTTTCTAAATGAAAAATGCTTGAGATTGTTAAAAGGTACTTTTAACTGCGGTTTTTCTCAATAAATATAAACGATTTTACGAACGTATCATGATAAAGGTGGTAAAAAAAACGAATATTGGTCATAGATATGTATATCAAACAAATGATATTTTCTGATAGGTACCTCAAAAAATCGAATGAAATTATGTGCGCTAGCTCAATATTTATTTAAAATTTAAATATATATAAGAATTTTCGTTTTGTGTCAGTATTTGTTCGAGATTAAGATCCGAAATCCATTGCTGTATGAATTTTTGAACAGTCTCTTTTGTATAAAATATTCCAAAAAGGGGTTCGAGTAAACGGAATAGGCTTTATTACAGTCAGCCGGATGTGATAACCTGTCAAATTGATTAAAAGTGGACCCTTCTTTCCATTTTTGTTAGAGGGATGAAATTGATTAGGCATATATAGTCCGCAGAAATACGAAATCCCCCAGGTTTCAATTTGTTATTCTAATATACCTATTTGAAGGAGTTTTTATATTACTTTTTTAATTTATTATATATACTTCCACGAAGAACACCGAAAAAATACAGCACGAGTTGGAGGCATGCTGAAAGTACACTACAACTACAATTACAGCTATAGGGACAATAATTATAAGAACAAGTACAGGTGATTTGTAGGCAACAATTTTTTATATAATTTTGAATTCAATTACTTCAATTTCAAAATTGTGTCATTGTGGTACGTTTACTTGCATTTATTTCGAAAATTTACCATGCCTAGAGTTTTTGGAGGGGTTATTGAACTCAGATTAATGGTTTTGTGAGAAAGCGAATAATTGATCCCAATAGAATAGCCCATACACTGCCGGACTGAGGTTCAAGAAAGTCGGGAAGGACTTATAGATAGAAAAGTAGAAATGCAGAAAGTATCATTAAATACTTTCGCAAGTAGCAGTCGATTTTTTTGCTTTGAGAGATGCTTTTGTCACCAAAATAAAATTGCAAACCAACGGTGTGTAGAAAATTGAAGACTAAATGAAACGTGAACTGGATAAGTCAGAATAAGATCCTTTCATATCGACCCTACATTGTGAAGTCTAGATTGGTTGTTCAGAATCGAAATTAGTCTTTATAGATGAGAAAGAAACAAGCTCCAGGTTTCTGTACAGAAACACGTAATAATATTGTAGCGAATATGGTATAAGGAGCTATGGTAGTAGGTCATCCTCAATTACTAAGGAGTTTTTATTACCCTACTCTGATCAAACCACCATCGTAGACCTTTCGCTGTCTTGTCTGGCTACATGTCCCACCCAATTCCATTTTAATCTTGCAATGTTACCTATAATATCTCCCACTCCTTCTACCCAATTCATCGTTTCGAATATAGCCCTCTCTCGGTTGTTCTCAATCGATTCGCCGAATGTACATTAAATGTTACCGTTTGCATGTCGCATTAAAGAACCATCAGGGTAGAGACCTTTCTTTTGGAATTTGTCGGTGTATTAGGGTTTTTCAAAAAGGTGTCAGTCTGACGGTATGTCACATGACGATCCTAATTTTTTTTAAACATTATCGGTGTTTTTGGACAACCAATTTTGGACGACCTTCTTTAAATTCGTTCGTGTGCGAACGAACGGCCACGAATTAATTCAATTTCTGTATTCAATGATATACAGTGGTTTTAGATGGTACTGTTGTTGAGATAATCTACGTCAAAAGTTGTAGTAAATCATTGCCCGAGTTAATTCCATCTTTTGACTGACATAACATTTTCAACCCACTAAACAACACAAATAGCGTCCATATGACAAAAAATCCTGAGTACCTGATGTTATTTATAGCGCAGAAACATAAGAAATGCTATAGATAAACAGAAAAAATAAAATGAGAAAAAACAATTAAAAAGACAATTCATAGAAATGTTGACGTAGGCATAAGAAAAGAGTTAGCTATATGTTAGATACAGACATAAGATATCAGGACTGTTATTAAGAAGAACATATCTCGAATATGTAAAAATGGCAGTTGACAATAAGCAAGAAAAATGGAAAAGCATGCAAATACGGAACTGCAAACTAATACAGCCAAGATAAAGAACATTGAGAGGAATGTGATGAAGGATTAATAGATAAGGGTAAATTAAAAAAAAAAGATAAAAAAGGAATTTTACTAATTAATGAAATTTAAGCGGAATTAATTAGTTCAAATAAATAAATATTGTGTAATTATCTAATATTATGTAATTAAAATATGCTTGACGCAGAAGAGAATTCGAAACGTGGGACTTTTATTTATCCTGCTATGCATTTTCCCAATGAAACTAAAATCGACTCGCCATTATTTCACTCAGCATCGTACTATATTGTTCTATGAATGCTTAATAGGTTACTATTTCAGGTTGGGATTATTTTTCTTTTTGCTCCTTATTTAAATAGTGTCATTCTGACAGAGAATAAGGGTCGTTAAAAAAATCTATGACCAAATGATTACGATATTAGTTAAGTATGATTTGCTTAGATGGCACAGGCACATACACAGAACAACTAGAAGGAATAGAGCCTTATATGCTATGTATAAATTTATCAAGTCTAAACTTGTCAAAAAACAGACAATAATAAAACATTTCTGAGTAATATTAACGAGAATTTATCTTGAATATGTTAAAATGACAGTTGATAGTAAGGAAGGAAAATGGAATATGCAACGATGGATCAGCAGACCAGAGAACTCGATGAAAATTGAGCGGAATATTTTTGAAAATTGGGAGGAATTCTAAATTTCTTCTTCTGTAGTAAAGGCACCTAATGATTTTATTAAAGAAGTAAAAAATATGTTTGTAAAGGAGTTCATTTAAATTAAAAAAAAAAGATAAAAAAGGAAAAATCTACCGGGCTTTCCAGTCTGTTTGATGCCAGAGCTAAAAATAATATTTAAAATCCCTGTAGTACAGAAGTGAATTTTACTAATTAATGAAATGTAAGTTGAATTAATTAGTTTAAAAAAATATGATTAAAATATGCATTACGCAAAAGAGGATTCGAAACAAGGCACTTTTATTTAGGTAGGTTCGCTTTGGAAAACAATACCTGACGAGTTAATTTAAATCTTGCTATGCATCTTCCTAATTAATCTAAAATCGATTCGCTGTTATTGTACTCAGCATCGCCCTGTCCTGTTCTATTAATGCATAATAGACTACTATTTCAGGTTGGCATTATTTTTCCTTTTTTGCTCCTTATTTAGATAGAGTCATTCTGACAGAGAATAAGGATCGTTAGAAAAAATCTTTGACCAAATGACTACGATATTTGTTAAGTATGATTGGTTTAGATGACACAGGCACATGCACAGAACAACTAGAGGGAATAGAACCTTATATGCTTTGTATAAAATACTCAAGTCTAAACTTTGATTAGATAAACATTGATTGATCAGGCCAGTAGTCACATACAGTAGCAAAATATGGAACTACACTAAAAAGACCAAGGAAATGCTTGTTATGTATGAAAGGAAATTATTAGGAAAAGTATATGGGTCAGTTTAAGAGTATGGTAGGCAGTATGGCACATCAGATACAACCAGGAAGTTTATCAGATGTATGGCAAAAGAAATATAATGGACTTATAATGGACAATGGGTAGGAAACCGAAATTTACCCATAGATGGCTCTAGCTATCAATGTAGTTACAGTCAAACCGCGTCATTGGCGCCATTTCCTTGTTAATATCTGACAAAGGTTTTTAACTTACAACAACACACGTTTCATTCAACAGCATAGTTTGTAATAGAGTTGTACATGTCAAATTTTGTGCCTGGAAACCACGATTTGCGGACCGCATTGATTCATCATTCAATCACAGAGCATTGTGTGAATTTAAAAATTCAAAAAGGCAATTTTGACGTGAGAAACGAAGAGTGTGGAAATCCACCGAAAAACTTTGAGAAAACAGCGAATTGTAAGTATTGGGGGAGGATGACGCTCTAATACAACAATAACTTGCGGATCAATTAAATGTGACACGAGAAGTCGTCTGTATCTCGAAGATATCTATATCTAGAAGATAGAAAAATGGGTTCCACATAAATTGACCGAAACACAGCAGAAAAATAGAAGAACTACTTACAAAATGCGCCAAGTATAAAAGAAAGTTATTTCTCTATCGAATTGTGACTGGCGAAAAGTGGATATATTTTGAAATTTCTAAGTGTAAAAGATCAAGGGTAATTCCAGGCGAACCATCGATATTGATCGCGAGACCAAATCGCTATGGACGGAAGACCATGCTCTGTGTTTGGTGGGATCAGAAGGGTGTGATCTAACGGGTGTCTCAAAATGTTTTTCAGTTTTGTTTTGACAGACAAACACAGATAACGGGGAAAAGGGGTTGGTGTCAAACGCTTGACGATCTTTTTAAGTTTAGTAGCGATGGGTCGTTTCACGGGTCACAACGTTCATTTTGCGTGGGACCATTCCTACACTATTGTTCGACGTCTGTACAAGACACTCAAGCACTTGGTGCGCAAGTTGGAAACACAATGCCGTATAAATCAATTGGGCGCAAAAGGACATCAAGAACGAGCACTAATGCTGACCGCGTTCGCCAGCCACGACAGTCTCTACGACTCCGCGCAGTTTCTCTACATTTGCACAGATCCACGATTTATCGTATTATTCACAAATATTTATATTTTCACCCCTACAAAAGGGTGACAAGATATGAAGCCTGATGATTCAGCTAAACGAGTCGAATTCTGCAAGACAATGAAAAATCGTTTTAGGAGCTTTAAAAACATATGCTTTTCTGATAAATCAAATTTCCACATCAAAGATAACGCAAATAAAGTTGCAGATATTGGGCTCCCAACAATCCGCTGGAACTGCACCAGAAACCATTACACACGTCTAAGGTAGCCGTTTAAAAAAAATTTTGCCGTTTTAAAATTATCGGCCTCTACTTAAAACAACTCTCTAAATCAACAGCAATTAAACAAGTTTGAATTAATTCTGATGTTTTATTTTTTAAGTATCAAAAACGACAAACATTCTGAGACGTATTATGAGCTGCTAAAATCTAGCCAAACCGTTGATTCTGAACGCTACCGACAACAAATGATCGACCTGAATCAAGCTTTGCTTGAAAAATGACCAGAATATCAAAAAAGGCAACACAAAGTTGTTTAAATGAGAATTAGCAAACAGGAAAGGCGACCTGTATTACCAGACCACACACTTATCTTATCGACTTAACTTACTGGACATCGCACCCTCGGACCATCATATCTTTCGCCCCATGCAAAATTGTTTACATTAATAATTGTTTACATTACAAAATCTTTTAAAGCGGAAGAGAAGGTGAAAAACAACCTGATGGTATTTTTTAGCAATAAAGAAGCTATTTTGGGGCTTATACTAGGCTAGTTGAAAAGTTCGCGACACCTATAGAGCAGTAAAAGAACTATACAATTTACTATATTTTGAAGTTTCATCCGTCATATCAACATATGTGAAGTTTCAAGTCGATCGTACAAAAACAGCAGCTTAAAGTAAACATATCAATGTTGTTTTTTAAAATAGAAAATATTGAAAATTGTGCAGTGATTAAATTCTTTGTAAACAATTGTTTAAAGGCAATGGAAATTCATGGTGAAATGGTAAATGTAATAGGGGAGCCTGCATCTTGAAAAACAATGCTTTGTAAATGGGCAGGTGAGTTTCAACTCGGTCGTACAACCCTGGATAATAATCCTCGTTCTGGATATCCAATATAATTGCAACTACCGATCAAATAATTAATTTTATACATTATATGGTTATGGATTACAGACAAGTGACTTTGAGTGAAACTGCTAAGGCCATGGACATCTCAACTGAGTGGGCGTTTCATATTTTGAAAAATAAATTGGGCTTGAGAAAGCTATATGCAAGATGGGTGTCGCATTTGTTAAATTCTGATTAAAACGAATTCGATTTCGATTTCTAGCCAATATTTGGATCTTTTTCGAAATAATAAACAAAGTTTTGTAATTATGGATAAAACTTGAGTTTACCTATCTGAGTTTCCCTATACTATACACTATGATACTGGATTACTTTCAAACTGATAAAACCGCAATAGGATAGCATTACTCAAACCTTTTGGATCAATTAGATATAAAAATTCGCGAGAAAAGACCTAATTTAGCGAAGGAAAAATCATTTTTCATCAAGACTATGTACCGGATCACAGAGGTGTTCTTGAAATGGCCAAATTGAAGGAGTTACCCTACTCAAGATTGGAGCATCCACCATATTCATCAGATCTGGCCCCCTCTGACTTTCATCCGTTCCCAAACCTTAAAGAATTCCTAGCGTCAAAAGTCTTTCATTAAATGAAAAAGTTACAGCAGTCGTAGATGAGTATTTAGAAGGGCTTCCAGAAAATCACTTCAGGGTTAGAATAAATGAATTGGAGAACCGCGGGATGTGTGTGTGTGTTATGGAATATTATAATAATATATAGAATATCCGTTATACTACCCTTTTCCCTTTTACAGGGGTGAATTTCGCTAATTAAAGGAGCCCAAGTTTAACTAATGAGCTCAAATAAATGTGATTAAAAGCGCATGACGTGGAAGTCGATTCGAGACAGTGCAACTGTACTAAGGCAAGTTCGCATCCGAAAACAATACATAACGAGTTAATTTACATCCTGCTATGCATCTTCCTAATTAATCTAAAATCGACAGGCAGTTATTGTTCTCGGCATCGCCCTGGCCTGTTGAATTAATTCATAACCAGGCTGCAATTTCAGCTAGGCAGCGTATTCCGTCTTTTGCTCTTAATTTAGACAAAAGGTATTTAAACTGGCAGAGATTTACCACTAAACATCAAATCACTTTTTTAAACTTTTCGACGCGCGTATCGCTAACCATGTCAGCATCATCAGGAGATTATTTAATCTGATTAAATAGTCGAGAAGTTTAAAAAATGTGATATAGATTCTAAAGGAAAATTTCTTCCAGTTTACTGTTTCATACCGAAAGTACTGAAAAGGTATCTAATTAAAAATTTAGTTCAAACAGTTGTATTTTCAGAGAAATTGACATGTACAACTTTGATCATAAGCAAGGTAGCTTTTTAAATATAACACAAAGTATTTATTTATTCATCCAAATTTATGTTGTCTAAGCTATTCTGTGTAAAATGGTGACCTAAGGATATACAATTCCACTACAATAACTAATTTTGAAGTGAATAATGATCTTACGTCAGTAGAAATACCTAAAAATCAGGAGATTGCTACATAGATTGGCAAAGATGAACAAAAATCGTCACAAAAATACGTTGGATCATATAGTGGATTTTTGGCGAAAATAAACAAATCTGTGTGCTTCAACGTCCTCCGTATTCCCCTGATTTATATTCGTGTGATTATTTCCTGTTCTCGAAACTGAAACTGGTCATGAAAGAAACGCTTACACAAGTCCAAGGAGCCACAACGAGGTTATTTGAGGTGATTCCAGGCGATGTCTTTTGAATAAAAAGAAATACTTTTGACAAAATAACTAATTGTGTTTTTTTGAAGTGAAAACTTCTTTAGACGCGTTGAGTGATTTTAGGTACGGGCAAAACTTGGGTTCGCGTCACCGACATGCTAGTGACGTGTTGCGCCAGATTGGCGACGCCAATTGTGTTTTAAATTAAATTGTGTTTTAGATAATCATTATTTTAATTGTTTAATTGTAGAATTACTGTGCAGTACAAGAGTGAGTATTTTTTAATATGCTAATATTTTTATGTAGAAAAATGAATAACAAAAATAAAGCATTTATATTCGAATATTTCCAATATTGGTATCTATATTTGCGTTGAAAAATTTGATATTATTTATTTTTCTAATATTTATTTTCGGCAATATATCGTGCAATGAATATTTCACAGTGGCTTAGGAGTTATCTTACTAGAGTGGTAAAACAGATTTCTAGTTGTTCGATAGTATTTTTGTCGCAGATTTTAAAATTAAAAATTCTATAAAATTTTACAATAAATTTAATTTCTCAAAATTATTGTTTAATGGTTTAAATTGTCAGAAATAAAATATGTTTTGTTATTTTTGGCAAAATGATTATTTATAAACTTATATCACTCAATTTCACCATTAGAATTTAACAAAAAAGCATTGTAATATAATTAGTTTTTCTAAATGTTCATCATCTATATTTGTTTAGATCTTCGATCCTACGTGAAAAAAAATTATACATTTTTAAATTATACATTTAAAGAATAATTAATTTAAAAATTCAAAAAAAAGACAGTTATTCCAAAGTTTCGAGTTTTCATTTCTATCGGCAGTCCCCATGACTGCCTATTTTTTCTTTTTTTTACTTAAAAAGTTCCATTATTTTTCCAACGTCCTGCATTTTTAACGTAAATGTATCAACAAATTTGGTTAAATATCTTTTTGTTTCTGTTTAACGTACTTTTGATATTTTGAACTTTTTTACTATCACCCTGTATTGTTGCAGAAATACCCACAGACCGACCTCAACTACAAATTCAATGATGTTTCTACTTACAAGCGAAACTTTTCGTTCCATTTCGGGTTGAGAGTGTGGGGCTTGACTGACGTGGCCCTAATAAACTTGGCGGGTAGCGCCCCGCCCAGGCTGTCTCTGTGTTCGCGAACCCTCGCCCCGTCCTTCCTTTTGAAGCTCAGCTTGAAGCTGCAACAGAGAAAAAATCAACTAATTAGATTGGCTCAAGGAAATTTCACTTCTTCCGGATTGCTGTTGATTGTTTCATTTGGAAAAATTAGCGTTTCCTAGTTATGACGGTGGTTTAAAAAGTCTTGAAAAGAAATGATGAAATATTTTAAACAGTCGTTTTCGTTTTAAATTTAAAAAAAATTGTTATCAACTAGCTGGAATATTTAAATATCTGCCTCAATCCTGTGAGTCGAATTGGATCAATTCTTATACTGGAGCATTTGGTGTGAAACAAGTCACATTTTTAACTTAACGCTCACGAAGCCAAACTTATCATCATCTCCTGATGATGCTATGGTGATTAGAGAAACGCGCGTCAACAAGTTAACTGATCTCATTTAGGTTAGTTAAATAAAATAGTTCTGTTGCTTTCTTTTTTCTACTGTGTCTTTCTGATCCATTTTTATTTTTTTTTTGGTTTGTTTGTTTGTTTCTCGATGTGGTTTTTATGATAGTTTTTTAAAGTAAGATTTGGATTTTTCGAAGTAATCATATATATATATATATATATATATATATATATATATATATATATATATATATATATATATATATATATATATATATATATATTAGAATTACTAGGTTCTCGGGTAGAACTGCGTTTCAGATTTGTAAAATCTCGACGTTTCGGTTTCCACTTTGAAGCCATTTTCAAGAGAATCTAGTTGATTTACTCCGAGGGCTCAATCTGCCTACTCTCAAGAATTCACAACTAGAAAAGCAGAGGGATTGGTGAGCCCCAGGTTTTTCAAAAGTTTAACAAATTGCGGTCTTAATAGACATATAATAAAAGTGGGACAACCGGTTATATTGTCGCAAACCTGCCACATAATTCGAAAATTTTTGTCTTAATGCCAACGGAATACTGGGTTATAATGAAATTGTATATATATATATATATATATATATATATATATATATATATATATATATATATATATATATATATATATATATATACATATCATCATCATCATCATCAGCCCGTGTCGATCCACTGCAAGAGGAAGACCTCTTCCAACATTCTCGGTTCTGGGCTTTCCTCTGCTACTCGGGGGTCCAATATACTTAACGATGTCATCAGTACATCGTGCTTTCGTCTTCTTCGCGGACGTTTGCGATCAAGCGGTATCCACTTCAGGATTGCCTTGGTCCGTCTGTCATCCCATCGCCTCGCTATATGACCTGGCCATCTCCATTTTAATTGCTTCACTCTTCCAATGATGTCACACACTTTCGTTTGTTCCCTGATCCATGCGCAGAACTTTCTGTCTCGTCTTGTAATGCCAAGCATACATCTTTCCATTCCTCTCTATGCTACCCGAAGTTTTTCAATTGATTGCGATGTGAGTGTCCAGATTTCACTTCCGTATGTCATAACGGGTAGAACGCACTGATCAAAGACTTTTCTTTTCAGGCAACGTAGGAGTCTGCTTTTAAACACTATGTTAAGCCTGCCAAATGCCTGCCAGTCACACCTCGTTGGAACGAGGAATATCGTTCCACCTTCTGGGCGATATTCCTCTCCATTGAAATCCTCTGCCCAAGATATATAAAGTGGTCCACAATCTCTAAATCCTTTCTTAAAACTGAAATTCTTATGCCTTGAGCGAATTTATTGAACATCACCTGAACATTAACCTGAACATAACCTCTTTTTCAGGTTGATTTTCAGAGGAAGTAAATGTATTAAGATTGTAGAGCGAAGCGAAGAGAAAACTTCTAATAACTAATAAAGAATCGATATGGAACTAAAACACGGATTTTGTAAAATGTATTCCTGCTATAGCTTTTATCCAGAAATATACGTTTTCACATGGCGAGAAAAACAAATACGTAACATTAAAATGGAACATTATGTATGCGAGACTCGGTCTTCACGATCTTTTTATTAGTGATCTCTGCGTTTTTTTTTTGTATAGTAATTTCAAACGAGTGCCTGTTAATTAAGTCATTCAATTCGTTCGTGTTGTATATTATTATGTAGCATTTGACTTGCTTTTCCGTATTTTGCATTAGTTACAATTAAATAATATATATATATATATATATATATATATATATATATATATATATATATATATATATATATATATATATATATATATATATATATATATATATATATACCGACCACTTACTACCAGGCTGAATTTTTTTAAACTTTTTCTAATCCCAGTAAAAACGTTTCTCAGAATTTTTTCAATTTTTTTTTAGCCAACCAAGTTTTACCCAACAAGTTACGATTTACAACCAGCCGAAAACAAGTTACAAAAAAAATGCTTTTTTTAATATCTTGTTCGGAAAATTTTCAGTTTTTGAGAGAAAAACCGTCAATTTCCTAGTTCACCATTTTTATTTTTTTTCTTTTCATCCTAAAAAAATTCGATTTATTCTGCGAATAATGCCGCGCATCCCAGAGTGGGCCGACTTTACTTTCAATTTTTTTTTTCATTGAAAAAAAATTCTTATTTTTCCCAATCGTTTATTTTTTCTATTGTAAAAACTTGGTTTTTATAATAAAATAAATCCAAGTAAACGGTTCTATGATATTTCATACTCAATTGGTATAAAAATTGATTGTTAATCATATTAACCGTGAAATTCTAATTATTAATCATTAGATTATAAATTAAGTATAAGATATCATAGAACCATTTACTTGGATTTATTTTATTATACAACAACAATTTTATTATAAAACAAAACATTTTAGCAACTTGTAACTTGAAATAAAAAGTTTTGTTCTTTAACCATTAACGACAATCTTATGTCTTAAGGACAAGCAAAACTTATGGTTAGACTCCTAGAAAGTGAAAGCAGCCTTTAAAAGTTAAAGCCTTTGGTTTATAAATATTTATGAACTTTCGGAGACATATCAGTATATTGTCCAGACTTGCGTCGTTTGACATAGACGATATGGACGGAGCTGGAATAATTTAAGTAAGGCCAAAATAGTACCGTATATTAATATTAATATATATATATTTCACTTTGTGTAATATTTGGCTGATCTTAGGTCCTCTTTAATTGCAGCAATCCATTTAATTATTTCTACTTTAGCTCTACTCCTATTTTCATAAAAAGCGCCTATTTGTCTAGTTAGCCTACTCGGATTCATCCGTTTTATGTGTCCGTAAAACTTAAGTCTTCTTTTTCTCATATCGCTATGTATATCTGTGTATTGTTTGATTTCTTGGTTTTCTCAAAGTCGGTATGTTGTGCTATTTATTTGTTTGGGGCGTAGGATTTTTCTTATGATTTTCCTTTCCTTCTTTTCAATGTCCTCGATGTCCCTCTTTCTATTCAAAATGAGCGTTTCTGCAGCATATAGACATTCTGGCTTAATAGCTGTGTTGTAATGTCTCAGTTTTGTGTTTTTAGATATGCATTTTTTGTTGTAAATATTTTGTGTAAGTCTCAATGCCGTTTCCATTTTTTGACATCTACCCTTATTGGCAGCTTTTTCCAACCCATTTTCCATGATTATTTCACACAAATATTTGAATTGAGAGACTCGTCTGATGTTACCATATTTTGTTTTTTAGAAATGGTGTTCTTAGTCTGTTGCAGGTCATGTATTGTGTCTTTTCAAAGGAAATTTGGAGTTCTACCTTTTCTGCTGTTTCTTTTAGGATTTCAATCTGTTTATGTGCCGTTAATACATCTTAAACTAAAATTGCTAGATCATCAGCAAATGCCAGACAATCAATTTTGATGTTGGTTTTCCCCAGTTTAATAGGATGGTCAATATTCAGGGCCGACTTTTTTTCACGCCACTCCTGTATTACTTTTTCTAGAACACAGTTAAATAAGAGTGGTGAGAGTCCATCCCCTTGTCTCACTCCAGTTTTAATTTTGAAGGGCTTTGAGATGTCACCTATGAATTTAACTTTTGACCTTGTGTTAGTTAACGTTGCTTTAATAATTACCAGCCTTTTCAGATCTAGTCCTTGTTCTTTCAAGATTCGGAACAATATATATATATTAATATACATATATATATATATATATATATATATATATATATATATATATATATATATATATATATATATATTATTATATATATATATATGTATATATATCTATGTATATATATATATATATATATATATATATATATATATATATATATATATATATATATATATATATATATATATATATATATATATATATATATATATATATATATATATATTATTCACGTATTCACGTATGGGCCCTAGTGGACCACGCGAAGTACAATTAGAGGCGTTTGTTGTTGTTAGCCTTCCTTTGTGCCCATACTAATTTCATTCTTTCGCTATGAGCTTTTTTCCTTTCGTCAGACCAAGTTGTTCCAGTCTTCCTACATTTTTCTCTCTGGCCAACCTTCCAAACGTTCACCTTGTGTCTGAAACAGCCTCTATCCTGAATTTCACTTTGTGAAATATTTGCTGATCTTAGGTCCTCTTTAATTGCAGCAATCCATTTAATTATTTCTACTTTAGCTTTACTCCTATTTTCATAAAATTCGACTATTTGTCTAGTTAACCTACTCGGATTCATCCGTTTTATGTGTCCGTAAAACTTAAGTCTTCTTTTTCTCATATGGCTATGTATATCTGTGTATTGTTTGATTTCTTCGTTTTCTCGAAGTCGGTATGTTGTGCTATTTATTTGTTTGGGGCGTAGGATTTTTCTTACGATTTTTCTTTCCTTCTTTTCAATGTCCTCGATGTCCCTCTTTCTATTCAAAATGAGCGTTTCTGCAGCATATAGACATTCTGGCTTAATAACTGTATCTATGTATATATATATATATATATATATATATATATATATATATATATATATATATATATATATATATATAGATATCTATATTACCGTAAGATTTTTTTACCGAAGGAACAAAAACAAAGACCAAGTAAGTAATTTTTTAGTTGATTTAGTGAAGTTTATGATAAGGTTCCATAAAAAGAAACGTTCGAACTTATGGATCACGTTAATATAGTACACTTAGACTAAATATTTAATGGGTATTTTTTGAATATTACATTCCATTCCAATATTATATTACATTCCAGTACATTATACATTCCTCTAATACGAGCAGTGAGTAGCGAAATCCTGATGCCATTTTAGAAAAATATTTCCAATAACCCCCGTAAATTGTTTTAAAACATAATATTTAGGAATGTCAAAGGAAAATTAAGTTGAGCTAGTGATACACAAGGAAGAGAACAAACCTGTGGTGTTTTCTCAGTTTTTCGCCGCTTCCAGAATGATTCATGTCGCCAAAATTAGGATTGATACCGCAGGGGCTGCAGGCATCAGACAACGTGCGGTTGGGAGTGAGTGGTTGTGGTGAACTGGGGGCAGCCATAGGCTGAATACCCAACATACAATATGGATCACTGAAACCTGAAAAAAAATATATTTGTGTTGTGTGAATGTTATGTTTGTGTAAAAGTTCGTAAAGAAAAACCCAAATAGTATATATAAATAAGTACTTATTCTATTATGAATTATCAATAAAAATCGATAAAACAATAAATTAAAATATCAATAAAAGTCGCTGATTGTAGGATACCGATTTAGGTGCTCCGGAACGCGTACTTTTCGAATCTGTTTACAGAACTTCGATAAAACGTCTAATATCCAAGATATGATGATTTAGAAGTCGAAGAATGAAAAAAATACAAAACGCTGAAAGTTTTTCGCGAATATTTCGAAAACCGTTAGATATGCCATTAGATGAAAACCATAAAACCATTAGATATGCGTTGCGATGCACGCGTTTCGCCAGTCGATTCTACGTAAAATTATCTATCAGATAGGTGGGTTTCATCCCAAAGGACCATTTTTCGTTTTCTGCAAACTTTCACAGGAGGGGAGGCATAAAATGTTTTGATAAATTTACAAAAAATAAAAATCGCTGATTTTAGGATACCGATTTAGGTGCTCCGAAACGCGTACTTTTCGCAAGTGGATGCAAAATTTCGATAAAACGTCTAGTTTCCGAGATATGAGCATTTGCAACTTCGAACAATGTAAAAAAATCGAAAACGCAATTTTTTTTTTATGAATATTCTCCTTCGCGTCAATACAACATTTTGCACGGTCAATTAGGTTGACGAATGCATTTTTGACCTTGGCCAAAGATATGTCCTTCAGAATGGCGGTCGACGCTTTTTGAATAGCTTCAATACCGGCATAACGCTATCCGTTCATCGGCAAATGAAGGATTTCAAATATGTAAAAGTCACAGGAAGCCAAATCAAGCCACTGTGATGAACACAGCATTGATCGTTTGACCAGGTGAAACAAAGGCCTTGTGCATAATTCCTTTTGAATCGTAGAAACAAATCAACGTTGGTTTGATTTTTGAGTCCTCGAGACGGCTTTTCTTTGGACTTGGCTCACTCGGAATCATATTGAAAACACGACGTTTCTCGTCCTTTATCGATTATTTAATCAAGTCCTTGGAATGTTGGATTCGGAGCAATTTGTAATCGTCAGTCAATTGGTGTGGAACAAGGAGTGTACAAACCTTCCGAAATCCAAAATGATCGGTCAAAATGCGATGAATTTAATGTTTGAACATTTTTCATTCCATTTTCATGGATCGTAACGAAAATTTTGATTGATTTTTTATAAATTCACGCAAAATTTCAATGTTACTTTGAGTAACCACGGAAGTTTTCGAGCGAGGATGTTCGTCGTTCTTTGCAACAACTTTGAAACATTTAAACACTTGTTTCATTAATTCAAAATGTTTCGGTGAATGTTTTACCAAGTTTAAAATAATAAATGAACATGTTCGATGTTCATTTTTTCGACCCATCGTGTACACTGGCATTTTAAGCGCGATTACTTGGCTTCTAATGATCCGAATGCCACAAAATTTTATCAAAATGTCAGATGATCGCACCACTAGAAATAGCTATTCTTAAAAAGTCCTGTTTTCTGTAATACACACACACATGAAAGAAAAGTGTTCTTTGTGGTGTTTAGTGACGTGAGAATTTCATCTCAGTCAAAAAATGGAATTAACTCGTGACAGTTTTCTGAGTGAGCTGTTTGTTGACTGAATTGAAATATAAATTAATGAAAGATTGTCATATATTTCATATATGTCATATATATATATATATATATATATATATATATATATATATATATATATATATATATATATATATATATATATATATATATATATATATATATTAACTTTTTTTTTTACCAAACGCCAACTCACCATTTGCATCTTTTGCTTCCAGTCCTTCAGCTTCGATAACTATCACACTCAAGACGACAATAGGTGGTTGTTCCTCTCCAGCAACATGCAACATTCTGTAGTGTCTCTCCGGTGGCATGCCGAATGCTCTCTGTCCATACAGGTATAGATCTTCTTTGTAATGAGCGTACTGACCTCCTGGAGCTGGAGCACCGACCTGAAAGATAACACAAAAATTATTTAAATTGGAACTTTATTATAATGACTCAAAGGTACAGAGGTCAAACGGTCGCTGCTGACCAGTATCAGCGACAAGTGGCTAGTGTTAGTGATGCTCTGAATGAAAAAAAAAACTGGGAAGGGAAGAGAAGTAAAGTGAAGGGAAGGGATGGAAATGGAAGGGATGGGAAAGGAAGAGCAGCGGAGAAAAGGGAAGGGAAGGAAAATATAGTGAAGTAAAGGGAAGGGAAGGGATGGAAAGGGAAGGGAAGACGAGGGAAGGGAAGGGAAGGGAAAGGAAGGGAAGCTTAGGGAAGAGAACGGAAGCAAGGGAAGGAAGTAGAAGGAAAGAAAAAAGAAGAAAGTCATTTTAATGACAGACGGCGATTTTCAGCAAAAAAGGATCCTGGAAACGAAACTTCGAAAAAGGGTCATTTGAACATGGAGCAAAAGATGGTCATTGGAATAAAAGATGGAACATCAAGAATACTTAGATGCTTCATCATGAAAAAGTGCCTTTTCACACAGCTATTCCAATTAAGGAATTTTTGGCAAGTAAACTCATCACTGTGGCTCCACAGCTTCCTTATTTACCAAATTTGAAGTTTTGTGGTTTTTTTCTTTTCCCAAGAAACGGCGGCGTATTTCTAAACGCGTACGGCGCCTTATTTCTAAATTTCCACTATATTTAACTAAAAATACTATTACTAGTACTTAACTAAAGTACTAGTATTTAAATAAAAATACTAGAATAAATATTCAAGGTGTTTGGTGCATCGTTTGCCAAATTACAATGGTCGATAGGAGGGGTCTTTTGCTATCTCCTCAGCCACCAAAACCATTATTGGGCCCACAGGTTTTTTGATGTTAATTTTAAAATCTTTTTTTTGAAAGATTCTAAAAGTCAGCATTGAAACTTGAATTAAAAAAAAAGTTATTGGTATATCCCCCAAATAATTTTTTTTCTTTAACGTGTAATGTTGTAGGGTTCTATGAAAATCAAAATTACATGCAAGCGACATCTAATTTTTTTTCTGGACTTTTCTGGAAATTTTTTGGAAGAAGTAAAAATAAATTTAAAACAACTCTAAATTGCATATAAAAAAAAACTAAAAGGTATTATGTTCTCTGAATTCTTTAAAAAAATTATCCTCTTTCTAACGGTATGCATTCATGCCATAAAAACGTTTTACTAACTTCATTAATTTGCTAACATTGTATATCGGGACGCATTAGGACGCATTCTATATGCAGGATAAAATTGGAAATCATGTAATTGGACCACATTATTTACCTGATCGTCTCAACAAGGATAATTACCGCGAGTTCCTGCAAAACGTCTTACCCAACAATTCGGATCAACAAGTTGAGGTCGCAATATTTAATGAAGACAAGAATATTGTGTTCCAAAATGACAGTTGTTCTGCACACTGGAGCTTAACAGTCAGGGAGTATTTAAATAGTGTTTTCCCAAATTCGTGGATTGGGAGGGATGTCCCAATTTACCGACCTCCACGGTCCCCAGACCTAACTCACTTGGATTTTTACATCTGGGGATGGGCAAAAGAACTTGTATACGTTACAGAAGTAGAAACTAGAGAAGATTTAAAGAATTAAAACATTGATTATGAAGATTTGTATGTTTATTCCAAGTCCAAGGAACGCTAGTACCCCATGTAAGACAGAGATAGCAGCCAGGCTTCACTGCCCAAGAGTGAGATAGCATTTTCTACCTACTTAGCGTATGGTATTTACGCAAATAAATAATATTGAATATCAGTCTAATGCTTCCCGATACATAAAGTTTGCAAATTAGTGAAGTTAGTAAAACGTTTTTATGGCAGGAATGCATACCGTTAGAAAGAGGATAAACCAGAGATTTTTTAAAAATAATTCGAAGGCCATGATCGTTTTTACTTTTTTTTAATGTGCAATTCAAAATTCAGCTTTACATTTATTTTTACTTCTTCCAAAAACTTTGCGAGTCTATAAAAAAAAAAGTAGATACTGCTTGCATCTAATTTTGATTTTCATAGAATCCTACAAAATTACACATTACAACAAAAAAAATATTTGGAGGCTACAGTAATAACTTTTTTTTTAATTCAAGTTTCAATGCTGACTTGGAATTTTTCAAATAAAGAATTAAATAATTAACATAAAAAAAAACCTGTGGGCCCAATAATGCTGTATGGAGGCTGAGGAGATAACAAAAGACCCCTTCTATCGGCCATTTTAGTTTGGCAAACGATGCATCAAACACCCTGTATACTGGAAATTTTGACATAAGGCAGTTCGTTTATATAAAACGAATTTCCATCATTGGAAAGGATTCAACCGATCAGCTAAAGGTGATTCCAGTATCTACGAGGGTAAAAAAAGTTTCCAGCCTCAACGAAGATGATCAAAAATATTTTGGTCATATTAGATACTCAGTGGTTTTTTAACAGTTATTTATGTCAGTCGATGTTGATGTTTCTGTAAAGATGGAAAAAATGGAATATCGAGCCGAAAGTTTTCAGACTACCTCCGTTCTAGTTCTAGTATTGGAATGAAGATTAGACCAGCAGTTTCCAGCGCTGCGTGGCTTACCAACGCGACTACTTTCAATGAGACATTGTAAAATTGTAAATTCATTTGAGTAAAAGAATTAGAAAAAAACAATCTAATTATTTTATTTACACACCGCTTATTTATTAAATAAAAGGAAAGTACCCAAATCCGACTCAACTTTTGTCAGTCTGCGGGAACGCCGATCGAGACAAATTTTTCAATTCAACTTTTTTGCTTTTGCCAAACTTAATTTCGTACAAAAATCTCATTTTTTCTATCTCTCTCCAGAATATCACCCGGAGACCGTTTATAAAGTACGAACTTTTCCTATATAAACTTTTGTAAAACGTTTCGGGCCCCCCTTTTTAAACAAAGATTTTTTTCTTCTTTTTCGGATTCGACCGAAAGAAAGTTGTTCCAGGCACCAACTTCATAATAATGGCGCAGTCTTTCTGTTTTGATCTTATTAAATGAATGGTTTGATGATTATGAAATCTTAAAGTACAATGGGCTTATTATTTGGATGATGTTTTGAAAATTGGCTTGATTCATCTTCAGGCGTTTATCTGAATTCAGCTCGTGGAGACTGACTGATGACGGTCATAAGGCCAGAAACCAGTTTCGAGAGATATATGGCGGTGACTGAAAGAACAGACAAAGCACCAACATGGCATAAGCATATATAGTGTATTTTTTTTAAAGCCTGATGTGGGCTAACTTTTTGATTTGAAGTGATAGACTAGTATTTCCAAATGCAAAGCTGTAGGAAATAACTTCATTAAGAAACAATTACAAACAATGCCTTCTGGTTTTGGCAACACCGTTGATAACATCGCTGCATATTGATTTTAAATGGTAACAACATAATTTGACAAATCATAAAATTCGAAATAAAAATGTTGTCAGTTTTTTATTGGATTATCACATTTCTTTATTGAAGTAGCCGTTTTAGAACAATTAGCAAAAACAACTAAAATAATCTGCAGTCGGCAGCAAATAAAAGAAGTTAACATAGCAATAGTAGGTCTTGGAAATTAAACACAAATTGTGTTGTTTGAAAGGACCCATCATTACTGTGTTATCATTGTGTTATTTGAAAGCTGTTGTATTTAAATGTGTATCAAAATAACTTTTTAATCCACTTGCTAAGATGGATCAGTTATTTAATCAAAAAGAAAAGGTTGAATTCATTTTTCTTCATGTCTTAGGATGTTCATCATATTTTAGGAGAATTACTTAAAATAAAGATTTGAAATTTTAGACATTTATGTAAATAAACGTAAGCTATCCATGTAAAATATTTTCGGTGTTGCCAAATTTACTCGTAACTAATACAAACTTTGTTTTTTTAATGGAATACCCTATATAATATCACATTTTTAGATTATATGAGGTATATTTTCATTTTGAGCCATTTTGGAAATAAAAAATATTTTTTAAGAAATTTGGCAAGAAACATCCCTGAATATAGAAATATTTCTTTTTGCAACCAGCACAGCTAGATATCTGAATTTTTTAATACGGTTTATGATAATATGACATGATAATTCATTCATCGTATACAGGGTGTTAACAAAAGAGTGCGCATTTAATTTTATAGTGTTAAGTGATGATATACCAATTTTTAGCGGTTTTCGACTTATAAGGTGACAGGCTAGGGTGACATTACTTCTAAACAAATATTAGGAAAATGTATTTGACATTATTAGTTTGAAAATTCATAATTTGTGTATTTAAGTAACTAATTGTCTCAGTAAAGAATGGACGGAATTAACTATTCGAATGCAGTGATCATGAATTTATTTAATTTATATGGATAGTGTGACAAAATTATCGACCGCACCTGCAGACAATTCAACGCGATGTATCCTAATTTAGCATGAATGGATAAAAGAAAATTTATATGGACAAACAAATTTTATACATTTTGGTTTTTCGAAGACACCCAGGAATTTAACCAAGCCAGTAACATCTGATCAGGATAACGAGATTAACATTTTGGCTTATTTCCATGCCTATCCACAATCTTCTATTAGAAGAGCTGAAGGCAAACTGCATATGGTATTCTCCTCAATACAAATAATACTAAAAAAAAACACCGCATGCGCTCTTACAAATTTTCCATAGTTCAGTTTCTCAAGCCAGACGACTGTGCTAAAAAAGGGGAATATTGTGAAAATTTATTCGTTCATTTCCAGAAAGATCCACATTTTTTACAAAAAATAATCTGGACTGATTTTTCGAGAGGAGTTTTAACAGACGGAATTGTCACTTCTAGACCAATAAAAATCTTCATTTTACCAGGGATTAAGAAATTATAAAATATCTTAAAATTTTTCTTAATAAATGTTTGACTGAAGTGATTGGAATGAATCTCTGACAATACTAATTTTGAAGAAAGGCGGCGCTTATAATATGAGGCTATAGACCAGTTTCATTATTGTCAAAGCTCTACAAACTTCTTACCAAAATAATAACAAACAGGCTCACCAATAAATGTGACTATTACCATCCAGCTGAACAAGCCGGATTCCGACGAGGGTACACCACAACGGACCACCTACTAACCCTTAAAATACTGATAGAGAAGACCAATGAATATAATCTTCCCTTCTATTGTGCATTTGTGGACTACGAAACAGCTTTTCAGAGTATTGACTTATGGGCAATAAAAGAGAGCCTTGTCAAATGCAGAATATATCACTACTACCGAACCCTGATAGTGCAAATCGATTCTCGCAGTCATATCAAACCCATTAAGGTCAATAGGGGAATAAGACAAGGTAACACCCTGTCTCAGAAACTATTCACGTTTCGTGGACCTTAGAAGGCCTATTTAAGAAATAAACCGGGAAGATATGGGAATGAATATAAATGGTAAACGTTTAAACCATCTGAGATTTGTGGGCAATATCATAATAATATCAAACAATCATGAAGAAAATCAAAAAATGCTTGATGGGTTTCCCCACGTCTCAGCCAACAAAGGTCTCAGAATGAACCCAACGAAAAGAAAAGTTATGAACAACACAGATAATCATAGGTATGTCAGTTTAGATGGCACCCAATTGGAATCGGTGAATGAATATATATATATATATATATATATATATATATATATATATATATATATATATATATATATATATATATATATATATATGCCCACAAGGTAGCCTAACGAAACCTTGGAGGGAAATATTACAGTGAGCTTTCACCCTTTCTCAACGTGGTGCCACATATCGCCTTCGCCCAACTGTCCACCATGCGACGTCACGTATCTCTCGGGGCCGGTTTCTAGCCTTTCAGCCGTCATCAGCTGAGCTCCAGGCGAATGCAAGGAAAGCAGTTGGGAGAGGCGATCGGGACCAGGCCATGTTAACTGGCCATTTTGATGACGGCGACAAAAAAGCATATGATTCTCTTTACCGCGAATCTTTATTCCAAATCTTGAAAGAAAAAGGATTAGATCTGAAAACGCTCTCAATTATTTAAACAACACTAACTAATACAAGGTCAAAAGTTAAATTCATGGGTGATATCTCAGAGTCCTTCGAAATTAAAACTGGAGTGAGACAAAGGGATCTCTTATTTAACTGTGTTCTAGGAAAAGTAATACAGGAGGGGTGTGAAAAAAAGTCGACCCTGAATATTGACCAACCCATTAAGCTGGGGAGAACCAACATCAAAATTGATTGTCCGGCGTTTGCTGATGATCTAGCAATTTTGGCTCAAGATAGGATTCCAAATTTCCTTTGAAAAGACACAATACCTGACCTGCAACAGTCTAAGAACACCATTTCTAAAAACAAAATATGGTAACATCAGCCGAGTCTCTCAATTGAAATATTTGGGTGAAAAATAATCATGGAAAACGGATTGAAAAAAGCGGCCAATAAGGGTAGATGTCAAACAATGGAAACTGTATTGAGACTTACGCAAAATATTTACAACAAAAAATGCATATCTAAAAACACAAAACTGAGATATTACAACACAGTTATTAAGCCAGAATGACTATATGGGGCAGACACGCTCATTTTGAACAGAAAGAGAGACATCGAGGAGAAAGAAAGTATACAAAAAATCCTAAAAAAAATCTTAAGCCCCAAATAAATAAATAGCACAACGTGCCGACTTCGAGAAAACCAAGAAATCAAACAATACACAGATATACATAGCGATATGAGAAAAAGTAGAGTTTTACGGACACATAAAATAGATGAATCCGAGTAGGCTAATTAGACAAATAGTCGAATTTTATGAAAATAGGAGTAAAGCTAAAGTAGAAATAATTAATTGGATTGCTGCAATTAAAGAGGACCTAAGATCAGCAAATATTACACAAAGTGAGATTCAGGATAGAGACTGCTTCAGACGCAAGGTTAACGTTTGGGAGGTTGGCCAGAAAGAAAAATGTAGGAAGACAGGAACAACTTGGTCTGCTGAAAGGAAAAAGCTCAAAGCGAAAGACTGAAATCAGTATGGGCGCCAAGGAAGGCTAACAACAACCAACGCCGTTGTACAGTTAGGCCTCCATCTGTACTTCGCGTGGACCACTAGGGCCCATATCTGAATAATATTATTAAGATCCACTCTTATTAAGATTAAGAGTGATAAATCTCTTTGAACTTAAGACTCAAAAACTTATGTATTACTTTAACACTATATTATCATAGACACATATATGTATTTATAAATATTTCTTACCGTATTAGCGATGGTGTAAAGCATTTCCACGTAAAGTTTATCCTTTTCATTCTGAGACGAACTGTAATCGAGGGGATTGATGCCTAGGTCTTGTTCGGGAGGTGGTGCCTCCGATGCCAACACTTCGGCGTTCCTCAACACGCTTTGACGCTGATTTTCTTGTTTCCATGCCAGGGCGGTGAAGCTTTCGAAATAGGACCCATCAATTTCCTGCACGCTGAAAGCAATCGAAAGAAATATCTTACTTAGATCCGGGCTTTTCTCGGGAATGTCTACGTGTGCGGGTTGTCGAGGTGGTTCAAATTGAAAAGTGGTTAAATTATTTGAATGAGATGTACTTCGTTCGTAAATCAGTTTGCTTACACGTCACTTTTTTTCTTTAATATAGGAAATAGTGAGTTGGCAAATCCGATAAATTCGTTCATTTATTTATAGTGAAATGAAATATAATTCATTTCTATTCTAAAAGTCTAAATATTCACATATTCCCTGTTCTTATTTATAATCTTTTATCAGCAGTTCGTTCTGTCAACAGTTCGAAGCTGTTTACCAAGAGAGCAAAGACGTCGTCAAGAATTTGAAAATTCCTTAAACGAACGGATTGACACCCGGAAGAAAAATTGTAACATACTGTTACGTATTTATATTTGATTCACTCTATATATATCTAACATTACATTTCTCCCTATTCTTGATGGTATGGTATATGTCGGCGCCCTGAAGAGTCTGTACCTAGAGAGACGAAACATATGTCATCCAGTTGAAGGGATAGGTGGGGCTCCTTCCGGGTCAAGCAACCAACAAAAGTGTTAATTTAGGCGGAGACGCAGGTTCTTGTGTATTCCACCTGAGATTGTGGAACCCAGCGGTTGTTGTCTCATTAGACGCAGTCCAAGAAAATCTAGCCCTACACATATACGCCATCCGATGGGACGTCGGCGAAAACATGGGTTGTTGGCTGTGGATAGGGTCTCCCTATTCTTGATGGTATGGTATATGTCCGTGCCCTGAAGAGTCTGAACCTCGAGAGACGAAACATATGGTTATATCCAGTTGAAGGGATAGGTAGGCCTCCTTCCCGGTCAAGCAACCAACAAAAGTGCTCATTTAGGCGGAGACGCAGGTTGTTGTGTGTTCCCATATGAGATTGTGGAACCCAACGGTTGGGTGTCTGATGACGCTCAGCTGCTGTTGTCTCATTGGACGCAGTCCAAGAAAATCTAACACTGCATACATATATATATATATATATATATATATATATATATATATATATATATATATATATATATATGTGTGGTGAATCAAATATAAAACGGAATTTTCAATTACTTTCCTCAGCCAATCACGAACAGTGATTGTGTAGGTCGTTGCAGTATAATGTATTAGAAGTGGGGAAAACTGGTGGTTGAAGGTTCAGTATGGGAACAATAGCAGTCATAGTCATAATCGACGTTCCAGGTCACTTCTGACAAAATTGGTGCAGTTCGCAACCTTATCGAAGGTGGCCGGTGGTTCACTATTCATGAAATCGCTTTAAAGGTGTGTATTAGCTTTGGAAGTGCTCAAACAATCTTCAGAAATCATCTTGGCTTCAATACAATCTGTGCCCGATGGGTTCCGAAGTTGTTGATCGAAGATCAAAAAAACATCCGATTGCAAATCAGTAAGAGACTTCCGAATAGATTTCGGCAGTAAGGAGATCCTTCTTTGAAGCGTATCGCGACATGTCATGAAACTTGGGTGCATTATTACACTCCAGAATGAAAAATGGCGAAGGAAAGACAAAACATGTCCTGTAAAGGCCAAAACACGTCTCTCAGCCGGTAAGGTTCTCGCATATGTTTTTTTCGACTAGAAGAGAGTTTTCCTGATTGATCTGATTTCCTGATTTTCTACATGATCGACGTACAGTGACCTATTACTGCCAGCTGTTGTTGGCAACAAAATCTGCTTACAGGAGCAAAAGACGCAGTGTCCCTATCAGTATCATATTAATATATTATCGATTATTTCAATCCACATAAAATAAAATTTTTGAAAAACACTTATTGAATTTAAAATCAAGTAAAGTGTATCAAAAAAATAGATAGTGTGGTGTTAAAAATCGGATAAAAAATATCAGGATTTTCTAATTGGCAAAATTTAAATTTCTCCCACAGAGAAAGGTATTACCTTCTTGCAGGCGGAATAATAATACGACCAACGTAATTTCCTAATTGTTTTCGTAAACCGGTTTGCTATCAATTATCCTTTCATAACTATGTTTATATTAGGCGGCCAAACACTTTGAATGCATTAAATTTAATGTGTTTGCGTCAAACTTGTTAATAGAAGCAGGTTAGTTAAAATGGAGTTTGAACTGAATTTCCTCGTAGGAGTAGCGAAACAATTAGGATCTAACAGATAACAACTGATATCGGTGTTCATTTCTCGTTAAAGTGAATTTTTGTTTCAACATTTTTAGTTTGGTTTAGTTTGCGCAATATCATTGAGTTAAGTATTTTTAACAAGATGTTTTTTGGTTTTGGTTACACTCATTAATGGTTCTTCGTATATTTATATTTTAATATTTGATGCATTCTATTTGATAAATACCGGAAATTTCTCATTTTAAGATTACATTACGTGATATTTACGGTTTGCACAATCGTCCATCTATCTAATTGTTTAGATAGATGGACCGATCTAATTGTTTAAAAACTCCAAGAAACTGGTTTGGTGGAAGATAAACGAAAAGCAATATATAGTCGTAGTGGTCGTTCACAAACGCATATTGATTTGGTGCGTGAAAGTGTTGCTGAAGTTCTAGAAATTTCGATTGGTCGAGGTTCATAAAAACTTGGACTCAGTGAATCCACAACATGGCATATTTTGCGAAAGGATTTTGCTCTGAAGGTATATACGGTTCATATAACACAGAAACTAAAGCTGTGAAACATTCAAAACGTCGTACATTTCTCAATTGGATCAAACAACAAACAGATCATTTTTCTCAAAAAATCACCTTTCAGATGAAGCACATTTTGAAATGCGTGGCTATGTTAATAAACAAAATTTCCGGATTTTGGGGGTGAAAAACATCCACGATTGATTTATGAGAAATCTTTACATCCTAAACGAGTCAATGTTTGGTGTGTATTATGGTTAAAAGGTGTAGTTGGGCCGTATTTCTTTCAGAATTCTGCTGGTGAAGCCGTAATTGTATATAGTGTTCGATATCGTGATATAATAAATATAATTTTGTGGGTTGAGTAGAATAATATTGATCTGGATGATATGTGGTTCCAACAGGATATACAACTGACTTATTGAGAGAAAAATGCCTGGACGAGTTATTGCAGTAAACGGTGATGTTAATTGGCCACCAAGATCATGTGATTTGATACCGTTGGACTATTTTCTTTGGGGTTACGTAAAAAGTCAGGTCAATAAAAACAATCCACAATCGATTCCTGAATTAAAGGATGAAATTATTCGAATCATTGGTGAAATAGAGCCACGGTTATACCAAAACGTCATCCAAAATGTTGGAAAGAGGTGGTCAATTAGCAGATATTCTTTTTCGTGTTTAAATGTCATACACTTTGCTTCAATTATCAATAAAAAGGTATTTGAAATGCATAGAGCTCACAGTTCCACTGATTCAGGGTTAATATTGTTATGATGTTAAACGGGAGACGAGTGGGAAATTTTATATTAAAGGTCTGCCTGTTGCACCCTGTATCAATAACTTCAAAATATTCCCTCTGTCGTAAACCAATCGTTATAAAATCGACTATTACAATTTATAACTTTTCGTCATTTATATTGGAAATATCGTTATCCAATTAACTGAAACAAATTACACGCGATTAGTGTAGAAAACCACTCCATCCAATTTGTCAAAAGCTCCAAGAATAGGACCAACTGCTGCAAGATCTTTTGGAAACTTTCCACTATGTTAACTAATTAAGTTTTAAGACCGGAGTTCCGAAACTTCATCATATTAGAGGGAGACGGGTTCTATTATAAGAGTATTACCATCTGTTTTCCGACAGAATTGAGGCTCGAATACGCTTTCGTAATGATGTATGGTCTGCTCATCGGGTCAGGACTCGATTTTTCCAAGTAATAACCTTCTGGTTACGGCGTTTTGGACGTAAATTCCAAGAAGAATATTTATTTCAGTTAGAATTTATTAATTTTGTATAAATATTGTGGAATTTCCAATTATTTACAAAAATAATATCATCTATAAATTGAATCTTCGAAAAATGTGTGCCATTTGAAAATTCAATAAACATCAATACAAGGGTTGCTCTTTCTAGGGTGCAAGGGAAAATATTTTCGAAAAATTTAACCAACGATTCTTCTTCACATCATTTTAACCTTTAACTATTGACGTGCGGTCTGTGAGGCCGAGCGTTATTGGCAATTCTTAAAAAATCCTCCTTTCCCCGCACGGGATGTGTTGAGCTTCTAAGTACCTTCGAGATTAGTTGCGCTTACGTCATTAAGCGGGATATTAGTGTTGACAGGATCGAATTCGGTACGGCCAATCCATTTGAAATTTCAAGGCGGTGTGTGATAACTGTGTACAGTTATTTGTTGTTTCATTTGCAAAATTACAATAAAAAAAAGCGAAATGGAGACTCAGAGTATTGTCAGAAAATTGTCATACGGCGAAGTCAAGAACCTCAAGTAGTCATTTTGAAGATGCCATCACATCCTGTTTGGGATTTGAAGGTTCGAGTGATTCTGAAGCTGATGGTATTGGAAATAACTATGTACCCTAACGGAGTGACCCTAATACCGACACTGATGAAGGAGTCTCGGATTCTGAAGATGTGCAGGAACACAGCCAGTTGTTATCAAGCGAAGACAATGTTCCTTTGTCTAATTTACAGTCGTATTATAAAAAGAATACATACAAGGCCTATACAGGCGTAGCATCCACCAAATTGATCTGCGCGAATCTACCAACATAACATAATTAAGCGGCAGTTTACCACAAAATTGACAGAAAATGATGAAATGGATAGGTACTCCTTACGGAAGCGTTTTTTTGACAGTGATATTTTGTAAGTGTAAAAATGTCGCAGTACAGACATTAATTTGCCAAGTAAAATAGACCAGAGTTATAAGATCTTGATATAATAGAAATCCGAGCTTTTCTTGGACTTCTCATGTATACTGCAGTTTTCATGTCCAATCATGAAAATGCTGACTATCTTTTTGCCACAGATGTGACAGGATGAGATATTTTTAGGTGTAAAATGTCGAAGAGTAGATTTCTACATTGTTTATTGCCTGTAATCTGACAACCCTACTTACAGGGTAATAAGAAAGGAAACTGACAAATTAGAAGCTGTTTGTTTATAATGTATCAGAGAGGGTACTGTAGATGAAATGCTTGCGATATTCAGAGGTCGGTCATATTTGATTATTCATGCCAAGTAAGCCATCTAAGTACGGACTTAAGATAATGTTTTAATGTGATGCATCAAATGGTTATTTCTATAATGGTTATATTTATTCAGGAGGAGGGTCAGAGGGCGAAACTTTAGTGGAAGAGGAAAATAAACTTATGGTTCCTACAAAGTGTGACCTGTGATAACTGGTTCACATCTAAAGAATTGATTGCTTATTTGAAGAAGAGGGGCTTGACTTGTGTTGGCACAGTTTAAAAGAATAAAAAGAAGTATCTACTAAATTTCTTCCTTGAAAACAAAGAGTGGAAGGTACAACATGATATTGTTTCACGAGCTAAATAACACTGATTTCTTATGTTCCCAAGAGATCCAAGGGCGCCACTTTGACATCTTTTATGCATCACACTGAATAAATTGATCGACAGAGGTAAATCAGAAATTATAGCATATTATAATTCCACAAAAGGTGAAGCTGATGAAATTGATAAAAAGTATACTAGTTATACTAGTAGCCGCCGAACAAGACGTTGGCCTATTGCTATATTTTACCGCATGTTGGATATTAGTAGTATCAAAGCATTTCTATTATATCAGATTCATCACCCTAACAGCAAAAGACAGGGGATTATTTAGAAAAGAAATAGGGCATTAGTGTTAGAGCGCATGCAGGGACGAGTGCATATGCGATTGCTACGAGAATTAAGAACGAGTTTGTCCAAAGTCTTAGGAACAGATATGCCTGATCAGCCTCTACCACAACCTGATGATAAGAAAACAAGAAGAACATGCCATTCTTGCCCTCCAAAACTTGATCGAAAGTCAACATACAGGTATTATGCCTGTAAAAACATGCGTCTCTACAATGTGGTAATCAAGTCTGCCCAGATTGCTTCTAATTTTCATATAACTTTATACATTGTCATTTTTTTTTATAAAACCTTAAAGTTTGCTATGAAATGTTTTTTTAGTTTATTTACTATCAAAATGCACGAAGAAATGTAATTTTTGTTTATTTTTATGATTGTTTATATGTTTTGGTCGATATAACGATCTCTTACAATAAATGCCAAATTAATTTGATTTATATCGATAATAAAACACTAATAAATATTGACATTTCGTGAATTTATTTATTTTTTAATTTCTTAATAATTTATTATAGTTATTATTTATTATATTAATTGATTATAAAAAAAAAGAATAATTGGATGAGAGAAATAATAAATGAAATTGAAGGTAGAAAACAAGAAACGAAATATGAGTGCTATTTTCAAACATGTAAATAAGTGCAAAATAAAGAAAGCAACAGTAGTAATTGAAAATGAGATATGGGAAAAACATTTCAAAGAAATGTACGATGAAAAAAACCATGAAGAGGTGACGGGAGGAACAGAACTGGAGAAGGATCTGACAGAAAATGAGACGGTAAGAGAACCCGAGTACGTGGAAGTTGCTCAAGCGATTAAAAAACTCAAAAATAAAAGAGCTGCGGGATGTGATGAAATGTGCGCAGAATTAATTAAACATGGAGGGGAAGAACTACATCAAAGAATCTACCAACTTATTTTACGGATATGGCGCGAAGAACACATACCTGATGAATGGAAAACAGGCATTATAATACCGATACCAAAAAAGGGTGACTTGACACAATGCAAAAACTATAGAGGAATTACATTGCTGAATGCGGCATACAAGGTACTTACAAACATAATAAAAGAACGACTGGAAATATACACAGAAAAACGTATAGGAAATTATCAATGCGGCTTCAGGAAAGGAAGATCGACAGTAGATGCCATACATATACTAAAACAAATCATGGAGAAGATATATGAACATAATATGGTAACACATATAGTTTTTGTGGATTTTAAGCAGAGGTTCGATAAAATCAACAGAGAACAACTCATGGAAGACTTAAAAAGAATCGAAGTTCCAAGAAAGATTAGAAGATTGATAGGTATGACAATGAATGAGTCTGAAGCAAGAATATATACAGATCAAGGAATAACAAATAACATAAAAATCAAAAAAGGGGTTAGACAGGGAGATGCGTAATCGGCACTATTATTCATAATATCATTGGATAGCATAATACAGAGAATTGAAAATATAGGAACATTAAATAAACATCTTGTACAGATAGTGGCATATGCGGATGATGTTGCAATAATTGCTAGAGAGCAGCGAGAGCTAAAGCGCGTAATAAAAATAATTGACCGCGAGTCTAAGAAAAAAGGGCTGGAAATAAGTGAGCAAAAAACAAAGTATATGTACTGCAGCAGAAATGAAAGAATACTGAGAAATTTGGAGTGCGGAAGCTAGACATTTGAAGAAGTAAAAACATTTAAATACCTGGGAGTCATAATAGATAGAAGGAATGAGGGACTTGATATAGAAGAGAAGATACATAAAGGATATAGAGCATTCCATAGCAACAAGAAATTACTGAAAGATAGGAGATTGAGCACAAGGAATAAATTAGGAATATACAAAACAATAATAAGACCAATAGTAACATATGTGGCAAAAACTGTAACAGCAAAAGAGGAAGACAAACTAAATATTTTTGAACGCAAGATAATGAGAACCATAATGGGTGCAAAGAAAGTGGGAAACAACGAGTACAGAAATCTGATGAACTTTGAAATCGACAACTTGTTGGGAAGGGAAAACATAGTGAGAGCAATTAAAGCACAAATAATAAGATGGTATGGACACGTAATGAGAAGAGACAGGGATACGCCAATAAGAGATATAACAATATGGAAACCAGCACAGAGCAGACCGAGAGGGAGACCCAGGGTCAGATGGAGACAGCAGGTGGAGGGAAATATAAAAACAGTAAACGCAGAGGGATGGAGAGGACAGATCGCAGACAGGAGGAGATGGAGGAAAATAGTCGAAGAGGCGAAAACTCACCAACAACTATGAGAAGGGCAACAAGAAGAAATGTGGACTGATCCACCACACTAAAAGGATTTGAAGAGTTTCTTTGAAAGGAACAGCTACAATTTCAAATATGAAATGTATTAGCTTATAATAATAATAATATAATTTATTATAGACCCTACTCTAACATTTGATAATGTAACTATCAACATTTGTCCCAATTTTTGATCACAGTTCATACCTAAACATAGCAGCCTGTGAGGCCGCAGTCAGTTTAAAGATTAAAGAAAGTTCCTTACTACAATAGTCAAGAACCTAAGAATTTCTGAGAAAAAAAATTGCAAAGTTATTAAATCATCAATAGAAAAGCTATGATAAGAATTAATATTTTAAATAAATATGTGAAAAAGTACGTTTGAATATTATAGGACGGAGGTAGGACCTCCCATTTAACGTTTTTCAAATCGTTTTTTACAAATTTTGCAGCATTTGGCCGAGCACTGTCATGTTAAAAAATGATTTTTTCATGTCCTTGACCGTATTCTAGTTGTTTTTCCTTCAATATTCAATTTCAATCGTACAATTTTATCAATTATTGTCGGTATCGATCGTCAATAATCGTTTCACCAGGCTTCAGCAGTTCGTAATACACAGAACTCCTACTATGCCACCAAATATACAGCAAAGCCTTCTTTCCATGTATGTTGCGCACTGGTTGTGACGTTGAAGATTGGCTTGGCTTTGATTATGATATTTTTGTGCTTTGGGTTGTTAAAATAGATCCACTTTTCATCATGTGTTACAACTTGATGCCAAAAACCTTTTATTTCCTGTCTGGCAAAATTTCACAAGTGGTTTTTCGCCTTTCAATGCCTCTTTTCTTTGATTCATATGGAACCCATTTTCCTTCCTTCTGGATCTTTCCCAATGCGTGTAGATATTCGGAAATAGTGTAATTGGGAAACATTCAATGCTTCTGCCAATTGTTTTAACGTATGAGTTGAGTGCTCATCCAATAGTTCTTGCAAATCTGCATCTTCAAACTTTGTCGGCTGCCCTGAACGCTCCTTTTAAAATAAAATTACTACTTTTAAAGCGTTCACAGTTTTTTTTAGGTTAGAGCATGTTTAAAGTAAGCTTCAACCAACAATGGAAAATTTTCAGCAGCCGATTTCTTGAAATGAAGGAAGGTTATTGTTCTTCTTAAACTTCTTCGTTAAACTTCTCGGCAAAACATCTTTTTCTTCAACATAATTCGACATATTCAAAGATATGAAAAACTATGTTTTTTGCACAATGATAATAACGAACTGGCTTTTGATGACGTATGTTTACGGAATTAGAATATAACGTATTAATAACGTATTATGTATTACTAATGCCATAATAACGTATTAATGTATTAATAACGCTATATCTTGAAATCATTAACCGAAACATCTATTAACTTAAACTTTGACATTAAATAAGAATAATATTTAATTTTTGTTGTCAATGAATGATCATAAAAATATTTCATTTTATTTTCAAATAATACCTTAATAATCCAATTAAACAAAAAAAACTGAATACCAGTTGTTAAGAAAATAAAATAAACTTCTGACCAGTTTTTTTTGCGGTTGCATTTTGGATATATCTTATTAGAAAACTTTTTGTTCAAAATTATGTGAAGACTCGAAAATACTTTCCCGTACACCCTGCATTTTAGATTTTAACTTAATTCTGGGCCTCTATATATTGATTGACTACAGAACCTATTCGAAACAGATTTTTTTAGCAATATAATATAACTATATCGCTGAAAAATCGGGACTATTGTAGAAGCGATGTTCGAAAAAACACATTTGTGGCACTGCTTTTTTTTTTAGTTTAGTTAAGTTTTTTTTTTATTTATAAAACATCCCTGAGGAAGTTTTCCAAAATTACAATCTGACCAAAGTTGATCAATGAGTAATGTTGTACAAACCTAAGTTACTACAAAAGAAAAGATGATTTTAAGAACTTACTCATTAGTATCCCTTAAATTAAATCCAATAACTTAATTACACCAATATTAACGTATACACCAGCACTATGCTCTGCTTTTTTACTAACACAAACGTTCAAACCAACTCAAAGGGTTTGGTCCTCTTAAGTCTTCTGATTTGACTTGCATTATCAAGGAGCTGGATGGCCTCGACATTGACGTGCTGAAGAAGTCGCTGCTCGTGACTCTGGGCAAATCTGCTAATGGTCTGGGTAACGGTGTCCATTTCCAAGTCCCTATGGAGATCACTGTTTCTGAAATACCAAGGGGCATTTGCAATGTTCCTTAGTACTTTGTTTTGGAATCGCTGGATTATTTCCAAGTTGTTCTTTTTGGCACAACCCCACAGCTGGATGCCATATGTCCATACGGGCTTTAGAATTTGTTTGTACAAGAGTACTTTGTTGTAGACTGATAGAGGGGAACTTCATCCAAGCAGCCAAGACATTTTTCTAAATTTGATGTCAAGTTCTTCTTTTTTCTTTTTGACATGAGCCCTCCAGCGTAGCTTGGCATCTAATGTTATACCCAAATATTTTGCTGTATTAGCATATGGTACTTGGATATTATTTATACTAACGGGGATATGTTGATTTCTTTTGTTCGTGAAATTAATATGGGCGGATTTAGACTCATTTAATTTGATTCGCCATTGCTTAGTCCAGTTGTTAATTTTATTAACTGAGGTTTGCAGGTTTATTGCCGCTTCTTCGTGGTCTACGTACAGCCATAATAGCAGTATCGTCAGCAAATGTTGCTATCGTGTCTGGGTCTAATTCAGGAATATCACTGGCATATAATAGGTAAAGGATTGGTCCCAATACACTACCTTGCGGTACTCCTGCTTTAATATTTTTTAGTTCAGAGTATGCATCTTCCTGTTTAACTCTGAAATATCTATCTGAGATATAAGACTTTAATAATTGCGCAAACTGTTTAGGCAAAAGCTTGTTTAATTTGTAGTTGAGGCCCTCGTGCCACACTTTATCGAAGGCTTGGGCCACATCGAACAAATTTTGTTTTCTTCCAGTGACTTTTCAATTATATTTGTTATCCTATGGACCTGGTCTATAGTTGAGTGGCTTTCTCTAAATCCAAACTGATGGTCTGGAATTATGTTTTTGTCTTCAATGATTGGCTTCAATCTTTTAAGGAATATTTTTTCAAACAGTTTTGAAATAACAGGTAGCAAGGAGATTGGCCTGTAAAATGAAATTTCATTCGGTGGTTTTCCGGGTTTTGGGATCATTATCATTTCTGCTACTTTCCATATCTTAGGTACATACTTTAATCTAAAAGATGCATTTATAAGATATATAAGTTTTACTATAGCTTTACGAGGAAGCGGTTTCATGACTTCTCCCGTGATTAAGTCAAACCCTGGGGCTTTTTTTGTGTTGATGTTTTCTTCAATTTCTGATGCAATTTCTTTTGGGGTAACAGGTCTTATGTCACTTTCTTCTTGGGCAAGATTTTCCCAGTCAAGTATGTTTTCACCTTCATTTGGCTGGAAAGTCCCTTCTAAATATTCAGAATATCTGTTAGCTTTTTGTAAATTGCTTTTTGCCCATGTTCCATCTGCATTTTTAATTGGTGGATTCTGCAGGATTGGTCTTTTTAGTGTTTTGGTAGCTTTCCATAGTGAATAGTCAGTTTTACTGTCATTTGACAGTTCACTTAGGTAGTTACTTATAGTATAATTTTTATTTTTTTGTATATCCCTTTTCAGTTGCTTTGTTGTATTATTTTAGTTTACAAGTGACAAAAAAAACCGTTCAGGAAACCATTTGCCTTATGGCCGATTAAGACCAAGCGAGCAAATGCTCATTCTATCACTGCTCTGTCAAATTTGTTTTGTGTAAGCAGTTATAAAGCATTCTTTCGATGATCCGTCTATGTTCGAGGGGAATTCATTAGAATGTTCTAAGAATGCTCGTTAGTTTGATATAAACGCTGCAAGAGCATGCGAATAATGGCCTAGTGCGTTCTTTCGTAGATCAATTATGCTCGCAGCTTGGTGCGATCTCTTCAAAGTGTTCTCGTGTTCTAACGACTTCATTGGTGTAAATTTAAATATAATTATGGATTGGACTAATGAAAAGTGTCTACAAATGATAGAAGTTTACCAAAATTTTAGATGTCTGTGGGATCCGACTTTTGAAAATAATAAATATAAAGAGCACGAACAAGATGCTTGGCAGGATATCGCAACTACAATAGAACGTGGTGTACAGGAAGTTAAAAAGAAAATGGAATCGCTTCTTGTATCTTACCGCCCTGAAGGGTAAAAATCGCTTTGTACAAATATGGGCAGCAGTGAAGATATTACTTATAAATGAAGATGGTTTGTTAACCTTAATGACACTCCTAGTCTGTCATATGAAGAAATTGAATCTCTATAATTTGTGTTATTTTTATAAATTTTGTCATTAATCAGAGATAATAAATTGTGAAAATCCTCGGATGCCATTGTACAAACGCTTTTGTATTGACGACTTTCTTTTTGTTGTTGCATATTTATCATAGTACCTCCTACATTATCTAGTATTCTTCTTTATTATAGTTAAATGACTTTCCAACCAGAAATGGGGTGGCCCCTCTCAACTACAGAAGACTGGAACTTCCCTTGAAATATGCTGTTCACCTTAGATGCAGACCATTTGTTCCTTCTTACCAATCATTTTTCCAATATCTTGATTACTCAAACCTTCCCACAGACCTTCGCTCACAAAGCTCTGTAAATTTTCTTGTTAAATCCCTGCAAGACATGGGTATGACCTTCCCTCCTGCTCATGTCATAAGGCAATCTTCAACTCCCCCTGGCTCCTTCCTTATTGTTCCCCAAAGTTTCCCTAAATTTAAGCCTCCTTCCTTACAATAAGCCTCTGTCTGGCCTCCCTTCCCCTAGACTCATATTCCCTAATATCATTCAAAACATTCGCCCTGACAACATAATATATACGGATGGCTCAAAGTCTGATGAGAATATCAGCTTTGCTTTCATACTTAACGACTTCTCTCTTTTTCAAACTTCATCGATTCAGCAGTGTGTTGACAGCTGAACTTATGGCAATAAGAGAAGCCGTCTCTTACACTCTTAGATGTCCCTCTTCGAGATGGTTGATTTGCTCTGACTCTCTTGGTGCACTGAGGACTCTGGCGGGATGTTCTCGGCATCAGGTCACAATTGAGATCCTTTCTCTTCTTCAGCAAACGAGATCACATGGATCATCTATAACTTTCTTGTGGATTCCTGGCCATTCCTTCATGGAGATGATTTAATCTCCTGATAATGCTAACATGGTTAGCGAAACATGCGTCGGGCAGTTCAAAAGAAGTGATTTGGTGTTTAGTGGTAAATCTCTTCAAGTTTAGTGTTTCACACCAAAGGTTCCAATAGAAGAATTGCTCTTCTTCTTTATATTAAATTCGTTACCTCCCAACGTCTCTTTCTTTTTTTAAGTAAATGAGACAACGATAAATGCAGCACTTGAAATCACAATATCGCTATCACTGACAGTGTTGTAAACTCTAGTGTAGTGAACTGTTGAACAATCAACTCTGAGCGTTCGCTCGCTTTATTTAAACATCCCTAAAGCATGTGCAATAACTCTAGTTCTATTGATCTCGTTCTTGTTCGTTAAGTATTATTTTTATATAAATGGCGAACAAGAATTATCCTTTACATGCTTTATCAAGAATGAACTTTATTGCTCTTGCTCTAGTTCAATGCTTTTTTGGTCTAAATCCACCCTTACAGTACTTGTAAGAAGTGGTTTCACTAAATTCGAACTAGAAATATTGACATAAATGATACAGAAAGTATAGGACAGCTAAAAAAAATAAAGGGTGAAAAATTGGAAGCACTTCTGGGAGAAATACTGAGAGTCAGACTTGTTGATTCTTCTATGAATTTACAGCTTAGAATAAAAGTAGACACTTTGATGTTGTTATCTCATTTCTCTCCAGATTCAAGAAAAAGTACTTGCTAATCATAATCAGGAACAACTGATTCATGTTAGCTCTGGAAGAAAAACGGCCTTATACTAGCAAGGGCAGAAAAAAAGTCAAAAATCATTTTACTTTTAGACAACGAACGACCGCACACAACAATTGCATCTGGTGTATTTTCTCGACCTGGCGCCTTCGGATCTTCATCTCTTCCAACCCCTGCAACAATACCTGGTTGATACTCGCTTCGCATTTCTTGAGGAAGTTGAAAAACGCCTCAGTGACTTTATCACATCACAAATTATCAAGATTTAAACTCGAAGAGATTTACAACTAAACACCAAATCACTATTTTAAAAGTCTCGAAGCGCGTTTCTCTAACCATACTAGCATCATCAGGAGTGAATATCATCATGAATATGAATATTTTCGCAAAAGTCTGATGATTATAAAAGGCGGGAACAGATATACATTTCGGGGGTTTTTTATTAACTTTTATGTGGAAATACCGTATATACATATGAAAATATAAATTATATATTAGATAATCTATACTTCGACAAAAGTTCTAGTCCATTATTAATGTGACGACAAAATTTACTTCGAACATCATAAATAAAAAAGTTGGGATCAACAAATAATTCACGTGAGTTGGAAACAGTTCAGGAATTTTTCGGTGAAGAAAATTTAATTAATCAATTAAAAGGTCTATATATATTATATATTTTATATATTTATATTATATATATATATATATATATATATATATATATATATATATATATATATATATATATATATATATAAATATATATATATATATATTATATATATATATATATATATATATATATATATATATATATATATATATATATATATATATATATATATATATATATATATATATATATAATATATTTTTCATAGAATTTTTTTTTTTTGCTTTCTAGTGTTGCTTTTAAAGCAATGCAATATTTTTTTATCTGCTATAAATATTCAGAGATAGTTATTTCTTGTTACTGCCCAATATAATAATACAGAGTGTTCATTCAGATAATTGAGAAGCAATAATTAATCCAAAAGTACTGTAAACAGTGTTTTTAAAATCACTTGAACCATAATATATTTTAATAAAGTGGCAATAAATCATTCCAAACTCAATATAAATGGCACATAAAAGTAGATATTCCTATATTACTAATAACTATTAGCATATAACATCAATTCAATATATTATATTTGGTAATACATCCTAGAATTGTTTTTATCTCTTTTATTACTTTGATTGCGCAAATCACTGCAAAACATTTTTGCAAACAATTAGAAGACACACAAATGATTTTATTGCTTTACAACATTCTCCTGTTCGTAATCGATTGATTTACACAATGTTCGAGCATTAAATAAATGTTCAAATAATTTATTTTTGTTTGTATGTTATATTGAAAGTAACTTCAAATTCTTCGTAGTGGTTTTTGTGTGACTTTTAAACTCCTCTAGGGACCATATCTACTCCAGATCAATACCATTCAAATTCGGAATTAAATTCTTCTTCGTCAAGTTTTTGTCTTGTTTTTGCTTTAATATCGAGCAGTGTAAAATGCGTTCGGAATTTGTCGATAATTCAGCACATACATTATTATGCGTACACCATAAAATATTATGGGCACCATAAAATTCACAATAGTGCGAAGTGCTCTATAAGTTTGACGCACAGTACACTGATTTTAATAATAAATTTCGACAATTTGCAAGCGTTGCTATGATATACTTTCCATGATGATGATGATATTTGTCATGATGGTTTGACAGCGACCCATATCGTCCGGATACACTAAAAAAATCTCCCTTTAGTTCGTATTTGAAAAAGGGACAGCGTGTCGAAACAATTCAGTGGCGACTCGTGAGAGAGAGCGTTGGGGCGCTGCCCCTCCAGCATTTATCACAGTAAACAATTTTTCAGAGCAAAACACCATAGGTTCACTTCTTGTATAGGGTTTCAGTAGCACGAAAAGTAAAAATAAGGAAGAGCAAAACCCACGAGCCACCACTGAAACAATTGTAATAAAAACAAGTTTTAAATATAGTGGAAATTTAAATATAAATTTTAGTTTATTTGAAATGACATACATTTAAGTGATCTAAAAAAAGGAGCATTAAAAGATTTTTTTTAAACATAACGGTACATCATAAAATATTCAAGATTTTATACAAACAACTGCTTCTCAGCGCCGAGAAAAAGTTTGATGTTGCTTCAGGCGAAACGGCCGACAGATAAAAAAAATTTCAACTCATCAAAACAATCTTTTAAGAATCCCTCCTCCTCCTCCTGTTTCTTTTTTTATCTAGCAGAAATGGTAACCAATCACGACGTCTGTTTTCTACTCTGACTCGTTTTTTTTAACCACTCTTCGAGATTGAAACTGAATGAGAGCAGTCTTTGATTGAACTGGTATTATTTATTTTTCTCTTTTTTTGTGGGAGAGTATCGATATTATATTTAATAGATTTAGTTATCCTGTTGCTACGAGTTGTCATATCCAATATCCAAAGCCCCCTAATGGCTTTTTGCATTAATGTTTTGTTACGGTACTGCAGAGTAACACCGCTTTATGATATTTATTTAATATTGTCAGTAACACTACCAAATAATGCCCAGTAGCGACTTGTATTACATCTGTAAGTTTCAACCTTTTGTTTCAAACCGTTTTAAAATTATTAAGAAATTTCAAATTTTATTTTAGAACTTTACAGAGCGATACCTCTGCAATTAGTCACTAACTTCCAAAAGTTTATTCAGAAAGTTTTCATTATTTTCAATGCTTATTAGTATATAGTATTACGTAGTATTGCTTAGTATTTGTATTTTACTTTATTTAAAACTAAAATAGAAAATTAGTATTTTCTATTTTAGTTTTGGAGATATAATTTTTCGAAAGTTGATATTTTACGAAAATATCACTCCCTCGATGGTTTTTTTGCGAATATTTCGAAAGCAGTTGAAAAGTCCACCTGCGTTTGTCGCTATTCGATCCCCCATTATATTCTCTATTTGGTATCATATTTTAATAGAAATTGACAAACTTTCAGTTTTCGTAACCTTTCCTATGATACCTCCCTGTGAAAATTTTTCGGTCAAAAATGCAAAACTTAAAAACATAGAAGTTAATAGAATAATATTAATTTCTATATTTTATCTGGCTCATGCGGGCGTAAAGTAGAACAGAAAATAAGGTCCTGGTAAGGTAAGGTAAAATCCTGAAAATTTGAGCGCGATACAATCAAATTACGCCGATGTGGAATTTTTTGAAATTCGATTTTTTTTAGTTATTTTTAGAATTTTATATCTCAGGCTCTATATAACTTAAATACTTAACCAAAATGCATTCTTCTCTAGTGATCTTGTATTTTAGAAGAAAAATATAAACTTTTGTTTCAAATTTAAATCTGGTTAACTTTTGCCTGTTTTTAAAACATACCCAGATCTTTATTTTTGAAGTAGAAGGCTGAACAACGGCTCATATTTTTTGTCTAGGTATAGTATATTGATGTTTAGCCTAATTTTCATCGATTGACTCAATTCTTTAAATATCTGACTTCGCAATGCCAATCGATTTTTGGAAAATCACTGTTTTCAGATGGTAATAACTTTTTTCAATCAACTCGAAATCGTTTGAAATCTTCAGAGAATATACTTCATTCTATCCCCAATAAACCAAACCTTTGAAGATTTCGAGTTTGGAATATAAGTGGTCTACGAGCTGTACATTTATAAAATCTCCAAATTTTCTGCCTAATACATCATTTTTATGATATTATTCTTAGTTTATTTATATTTACATAATAAATTATTAGTTATCTGTTATTTTTACACAAAAAAAAAAGATATATGGAGCTTAGAAAATTCAATACTCTGGTAAAATTATAAAAAATTATAAGATATTTAAAAATAAAATGTTTTAACAAATTATTTTATTTATTACAGTATTATATAAAATAATTATCTAATACAATTAACTATATAATATAATTATATAATACATCTAGGTGTAGTTGATTAATTATTATAAGAGATGCTTATTTTCGAAATTAAAATTGATAATTTATTATTATAAATTTAAAGTAGAATGAAGTATATTCTCTGAAGATTTCAAGCGATTTAGAGTTGATAGAAAAAAGTTACAGCTATCTGAAAACAGGAATTTTCCAAAAATTTGCTTTGCGAAGTCATATATCTAAAAAACTGAAGGAATTAAAAAAATGTGCCATTATTTATCCTTCTACTTCAAAAAATGAAGAAAGATCTTCCTTTTACTTCAAAAATGATCATCAGTAGTAAACTTAAAAAGCCCGTCAAAGGTTTGAAATCAATCTCACCCCCCCCCCCCCCCCCCAGTCTATCTGTCGAAAAAATGTCCAGAAACCGGTCCTGGGAGACGCTTGCTGGCGCTTTGAATGGCGGATGGGGGAACGACAAAGCACCAACGTGGAGTGCGGGTATTTTCTTTGTTTTTAATATCTTTTTCCACGAGCCCACTTCATCATTATTTTTGAACAGACCTGGTACTTACCTCAGGTTAAACGGGCCACGAACGGTCCCGCACAGTTTGTCTGTCGCAGTCGTTTAACACAGGATGGCAGAGTTGCATATGATTATGCCCGCCATTCGACATGGCCGATTTATATGGTCATGGCTTTAGTCGTTCCCTTCAACCGCTCTCCGGGCGTTCAGCTTGAGCCCAGCTGATAACGGCTTAAGGCCAGAAACCGGTTCTGGGAGACGCTTGCTGGCGCTTTGGATGGCCGATGCGGAAACGACAAAGCACCAACGTGGAGTACGGGTGTTTTTTCTTTGTTTTTAATATATATATATATATGTATATATATATATATATATATATATATATATATATATATATATATATATATATATATATATATATATATGTCTAAAAGTTTGGAATATTCAAACATTTCACTTTTCTATTGATATTTAGTTTTTCTTTTACTCGTTTACGTAACGACCATGTTATTACAACTCTTACCGATAGCAAATAAAACTCCGACACCAAATAACTAATGTGTATAAAATTGATTTATTACTTTGGAGTCAAAAAATCACAATGTACCAATTGCCTTTAAAAGTAATTTAAAAATAGAATGAACAACTTTTTTTAAAACTAATAAGCAGAAGTTCGTCCATAGGTTTGTATGCATGCCTGTAGGCGATTTGGCAGGCTTGTGGAATTCTCTCTCATTCTTGACGAGCAGCAAATTTTAGTTCTCGCAGGGTAAGAGGAGGATTGTTTCGTTTCATGATGCGTGTTTTCAGAATGCCCCAAGCATGTTCAATGACATTCATGTCAGGGGAATTTGCAGGCCACCCTAACTTGGTTATTCCCTCCTCTTCAAGAACATTTTGTAGTGCTGTTGTTCGATGAGGAGGTGCGTTGTCATCCATGAAAACAAATTCATCGCCCAGTGCGCCTCCGAACAGACGCACAACAGGATCTAAAACTTCCTCGATGTACACAGCAACAGTGATTCTTCTCTCCAGGAGCAGTAGAGGAGTCCGTGTACCCCTCATAATACCAACGCAAAACATCACGCTCCCACCTTCAAATCGGATTCGTGGTTGAGCTGTTTCTAGTTGAGCTGTTTCTAGTTGGGCTTGTCGACCTGAAGCTCTCCAAACTAATGTTCTTCGAGAATCAGAAACCAAGCCAATTTTCGTCTCATCGGAGAACATCACGTTATTCCAGTTAGGACTATAAACCACCCTTTCTCGAGCCCATTGCAATCTTACATTTTTTTATTAAAGGATTAGTTTGGGAACACGTAAATGTCTTCTGCGATGCAATTTTACCGCTTTCAGTCTGTGTGTTATCGTTTACCCCTCAAGCCTAATAAACTCCCTTGATATACCACTTGTAGATTCCAGACGCTTTCTTCAAGCTCTCATTGGTATCTACCGGTCTTGTGCAGTTGTTGTACATCATTTTCTACAACTTCTGTGGCAATCCTTTACGTCACTTGGTCTCATTAGGCATCTTTAAACGACCTGAAATAATGTGTAAATACCAGTATGAACGGAATGGGCAAAAATCGAAACACATGGATTATCAGCAAAACGATGCTTTTGTTATTTTCATTTAAAATTGGTCTAAAATAAATATCCATCACAATTTTTAGAGTATCATAGGCGTAGATATCCTATTTGTAAATATTCCAAACTTTTCGACATATCTTTTCATGACTTACTACGAACGAAATGAGAATTCTAAGAAGGTATGCATTAGAGGTGAAGATATGGGAAAGGAATGTAGCTGACCCTTTCATCATCTGGCCACATGAAAGACTGGAACACAGTCGTTGTTGTGTTCATAATAACGAACTGGATAAGTTTCTAACACACATGAATTCCTTACACCAAAGAATCCAACTGACCATAGAAATCGAAGATAATCATATCGAGATGTCTTAGTGATGATGAAACCAAATGGAACAAGCATACAGTTCCATAAATCATTTTTTCAATCCAAACTTTCTTTTCTTTATTTTCTTTCCGATCATAAATATTGATGCTTTTGTTTTTATTGTAGTTTTTCCATTACCATTTGCAATACTAGGTTGGAAAAAACTAGGTCGACAAATGAAACAATGTCTTCAAATATTTCTTCAACCACATTATTTCAAAAATAATGTATACTATATATACTATTATATACTATATTCAAATTATTTTTTAACATTCATAATAGTTTTATTTTGGTGTTATTCTAAAACCAATTTAATTATCCGTCAATTGCAAGAACTTATCTATTATTGTTCTAATAATAAACTTACCCAGATCGTACTTGATGATCGATTTCTGGCCAGCTCAATCGTCTACAGCAAAAACTAGATGGTCTTTCTGTTGCCGTTTTCGGAGATCGAACTCTGAAGGAACCCGGTCGTCGAACTGGCGGTGCTGGTACCAGCGTTTCTAAAGTGCTGCGTCTACGTTGCACCAAAGCGCTGGCACCTGGTGCTGGTACTACTTTGGGAAAACCGGGCGTGTTACTGTCGCCTGAATTGCTACGCGAACCTGGCGATAGTCCCGTTGAACTTTCCGAGGTATCGGTACGACTGAGAGAAAATCTGAAATAAATTATAATCTTTGTACATCAAGAATTTAAAATTATTATCATTATTCAGCAGGCGGAAATTATTCAACAGGACTTTTTTGTAAGGAAGAAAACGAAAAAGTTCATGGTAAGTGTACAAAAAAAAAAAAAAACAAAATGAACCCAATAAAATACATTTTTCATAGAGTTTTTTGTTATGCTTCTCTATACAAGTTGTAGCAGTTTCAAGTTGAGAAAGTTCATTGCTTGATAATCTTTTGAGCATTGAACAAATATGAGTTTTAATCAACGTCGAATCATATTAGTGAGTCAAGCATGCTACTGATGGATGTGGTTGATTTCGATTTAAAATATTTCCGTGCAATAACAAATTCGTTTCCCACTCGGTAAAAAAATAATAAAATTCCAAAACCCGGGTAGAAACCCACATTGCTACCACAAATCCTATACGCGCTCGTAAGCTAAAAAGACGTGGCGCCAAAATAAATGCAATATATTTACCTTTTCTGAATGTTGTATATGGCGAAAAGGCATTTTTTTATTAAATTATGTAGCCTTGGCTGGTTTTTTTCTATAATGCGAAGTAACAAATGCTTCGCATTCATCTGAAACGAGCAAGGAAGAAATTTCTTTTCGGTTTTTCTCTGTCGACGATTCCGAGGAAAAACAAGCGCTGGAACGAATTGAAAAACACGGAGAAAAGTAATGTTAAGTTGTCGGGAAAATAATGTTCTGTCTTTTTCATTTTTGAGATAGAGAAATCACGAAAGGTCGCCAACTTTTTGACATCTGACATGATATTTATTCAACTTAAAAGTTCTGAATTATACTGGGACACAAACAAAAAGTTTATTTTAGTATATAGATTTGAATTAGACTGTAAAAACTCACTGTACAGTACATTTCGAACATAAATACTGATATAGTTTGCTTCCCTATTTATTTGTATGCGATTGCAAAATATGTATCAAAACAAATGTTTTAAAAAATTATGTTTCATGTCATGTTGCGAGATATATTTGCACCCTACTAAACTAAACATTATTCAAATTCATTAATCAAAAGTCTGTCTTTTTATTCACAGTGGTTTTTAACAGTACCTAAACGGAACTACTAGTAACAGCTGCTATCGGATAAAAATAACAACCTACGGAAAAGCGCAAAACTCAGCAAATCTACAAAATTTCATACTATCGACCTTTATATATTCACTATGACGGTATTTTACCGAAGTGCCAAACTCAACGGGTGTTTTTATTGTTATTGTCGATTTTTTTGCAAAATTAATCGGTAAGTATTAAATTAATTTGTATATTTATATAATTACAAATGCGTTAAAAGCTAGATGTATGGTATTTTTTCTAAAGCCATGATAATAGAAACGTTTTTTTATAATGGTTTCTGTGCGAAACCGGTATGAGACGTAACTTGTACCACCCTTATACTCACCTAAAAATTAAAGCTAAAGCGCTAATTACATTTTGTGAACAACGTAAATGTAATAAAGTAACATTGTAAATAAAGAATCACTAGGTAAAAAACAAAAAACCAAACAGAGACAAATTTCTCAATGAGTGAACAATTGCATCTTTTCAGAATTTATAGAAATTAATATAATTTATTTTTAGATTCGTTTTGAAAACGGGAGGAGAATACTTCCCGAAACGTTAAACTTAAAAGTTTGTATTTTTTAGGACATTTTTATATTTTTAAAATTTTGTTCGTTAGGCAAATTTATTACAAAAAAAGAATCACTGAGAAATTTGTCTCCGTTTATTTTTTTGTTTTTTACCCAGTGAGTCTTTATTTACATAAGAACAGATATTTTTGATATTTTTTGAGTTTTAGATCGTGGCGAAAAACCCAAATAAAGAAAAAATAACACGCCACAATCATTCAGACATTACTAAGATCTTTTTTGATGGTTTCACTATAAAACCAGTGTGTTGCTTGCCAGTTGTGTGTGGTTCCATAGCGAAACCAGTATGAGTATGATAAACTCACCAACGTTCAATTTTTTTTTGAGCTAGGAAACGAATTTAGTTAGACAATTTGACGTCATTGAGATGACGTCTCAATGTTACCATCTACTAGACCAAATTCCATCTGGGGATCAAACAGATGGTAATTTTTTAGACATAGAGGTGGCAGTTTTGGTTCGACAAGTTTTATTAGATGTGGATACGCTCAAAGTGATTCTGAACCCGAACCAGAACCAGATGTAAATGATAGAAACTTTGATAACAATGAGTTTAGTGACGAAGACGATCTAACCCTAGTAATACCCCATCGACTTATTTTTATTACTATTTGATATGATCGAGTATTCCAAATTTATATTCCATTCAAAAAGGAGAGAATTTTGCACCTACGAATTTCGAAGAAATAATAAATTTTAATAGAATGAATCTGCTCATGGGCATAAAACAGACGCCAAGTCATAGAGACTGTTGGTCATCAGGTCCTCAGTTGAGGGATGAATACATATTTAACATTATGAGTCTAAATAGATTCAGCTCTCTATTTTCTCATATTCATCTAAATGACAACTCTCTCATGCTGTCAATAGGACAACTCCAATACAATAGATTGTATAAAATTCGACCATTTAACAACAAATTAGGTGAAAATTATCAAAAATACTTTGATACTTCAATGGAACAGGCAGTTGATGAAATAACAGTCAAATTCAAGGGCCGTATATCCTTCAAGCTATATTTACCCTTAAACCGACAAAAAGAGGATATAAAATTTGGTCCAGAGCTAATATGTCAGGCTATCTCTGCGATTTTGGCATATACACAGGTAAAGATTGAGATGGAGACACTGAAAACTTGGGAGCAACCGTTATAAAAAAAACTTATAAAAACTATTAGTGGAAAAAACTAGACAATTATTTTACCTCAGTAAAATTTCTTGAGGAGTTGGCGGAAAGACATTTTGAAAGTTTCCTGCTGCGCGTCCGGTAAATCTCAATTTGGAAGTTAATAGTTAAAAGACTGTCAAAATGAGGTCGTGAGATGAGGCGATAAAAATGAAAAATGTTCGAAATACGAAGGCGCCCATTACCCTAATGGAATTAGAGTTGGTAAGCCGCTCGCCGTCCCATATTAAGGAGACGCGTATTTGCGTCGTTTTGAAATTCTTTCCTGGATTTGTACCTAAAAATAATATTTTTGCTTTTGTATATCATGGCATTTTTCTCGTAGGGAAGTCACTAGGGATTCTTGGAGATACGTTAAATTAAATAAGGGGAAACATGTCATACTGGTCATGTGAAGTTTAATGCAATGTAAATACCCATTTCAGTTCTTATGCATTGGATTATATACTTAAAGAAGGAATAAATGCCAAATGAGATTTTGGCGAAACGTCGTGACTCTTCACAGAATCAACGGATCGACATCCGGAATGATTTAGAAACATTATCTACCATTCGTGAAAATATTAGATGTAACATTTTCTTTCAACTGATTGAAACGTTGAAATATTTGAAAACATTGATTGAAATATTTCTCTTCTTTGTATTCTTCTTTACAGAAGAGTCGTGGTTTCACTCATTTCGTTTGGATACTTTCCTGGCTGCTTCTCGCCAGCGTTCTCGATTTCTAGCTTCCTTGGTTGCATATTGCTGCAGCTGCAGTTTTAAAAACATCTACAGCACTTAAAAATAGTAATTATACTTATAATTATAATTTATAAAACGTATATATACATCACTTAATTGAGGAAATATTTCTTTCGGGTAGTTGAAACCATTACCTCCTTTGTCCATGCCTTTGACAAAGTTTTTCATTAGTCCAAGTCTAATATGAGGAGGGCGGAAGAAGTACTTTTTCTGGGTTAACATTGGGGGCATATTTTATGTTTGAAGTACCAGGTTCAAAAGAAGTTCTATGAGGCCAATCTATCTTAGTGTAATGTTCTTTTGTTGTCTATTGCCCATTCTACCGTCCCATAGAAACAAAAAACAGCAATACTTTGTAATTTTGTTGTCTATTTTTTTCGTTTTTTAGGTTTTTCGCCACTATCTAACACTCAAAAAATATCAAAAATATCTGTTCTTATTTAAATAAAGAATCACTGGATAAAAACAAACAACCAAACGGAGACAAATTTCTCAGTGATTCTTTTCTGTAATAAATTTGCCTAAGGAATAAAATATTAAAAATATAAAAATGTTCTAAAAAAATACAAACTTTTAACGTTAACGTTTAGGAGAGTCCTCTAAACTAATCTAAAAAATAAATTATATTAATTTGTAATATATAAAATAAAGAGTGGAAGAGAAATATATTTTTTTGTGTATGTCAACGGTACTTACATTGACAACAATAGATTTTTATGACAATTACATACTACCAAAATATATATATATATATATAGGTAAGGTTTACTGTGTGCTTGTTTACTGTACTGATTGTGTATTTAAATACTTAAGTGTGTTTAATTGTATTCTTTAGAGTCGGGAACCATACTGAATATAAATCTATCGAAGGCATAGCAATACAATTATTTTTATTTAAATTCATTATAGCGGTTTCTTTTAATCGTCTGTATTTTGTTACCGATTCTTTTAATTACGTTTTGGAATGGTATAATAATATTTTAAATAATAATAATTTTACAATAATAATTTTATATAATATTTTTTAATACGCATGGGAATCGGGACATAAAATTAATTGGAATAATTCCAAAATTTATTGTTGTAAGGATTTAATAAAAAATTATTATTAATCTAGCTAATTTGCGAGCTGCTGACATTTTTTTTCGAAACACCTTTACGTTTTACTTATTATTAAAACAAAAACATAATTATAAATATAAAACGACACAAAATCATCCACATCAACCACAACATCCAATTATTTTTTTGCTCTTCCGACATCCTTGTAACTTATTTATCTCATTTACTTCCTCTTAGCTAAAACAGGTCCCTAACAAGACGTTATTAAAACACAGAAAAAAAAACAACGAACATTCCCTCGATTTACAAGTCGCTTCCGATCTTGTAATTTTAGCTTATTAGATGGGAATAAGGGAACGATATTTTCGGTGTTCGGTGGATGTCAAATCTGCCTATTCGTTAAATTTTAAGCGTGGCACCTTGCCGATCCGAACGAAGTATTTTTTCAAAAATTTTCGGTTCTAATTGGATCAACTCCCGATCTAATGATGAGTTTGACCCAGTTTGCGGACTCCGGACGGAACTTTCAAGATTTATTCGTCTAACTTTGCGCTTTGCCACCTAAAAGTTTTATATGGGCGAAAAATCGATTATGCATTTTTTTACTTTTCTTTACACAGTATTAAAGTGAAGTATTAAAAAAGTTTATGTTCAAAACTTTCGAAACTGTTATAGGTAATGAAGAGAAAATATTATATCAAGAAGAAAGATATTTTATTTCTTTCGTACATTTTTAAAAGCAGATATATACAAGATTCGTCTCACGGAAAAAAGACTCTTTCAATAAAAAACACAAATATTGATTTTTTCGACAAAAATCATTATTTTAATTTAAAATAGTCTCTTTGTTCGTAAATACAACGTTTTGATGGCTTCGATGTCGGCATAACGCTGTCCTTTCATCGGCAAATGAAGTTTTTCGAAAAGGTAGAAATCATATGGAGTTAAATCAGGCGAGTCTGGTGAATGATTGATGGGTGAACAAGCGCCAGTTTCCTTGTTGACGGTATTGTGGCCGCACATGACGAATACGCGACAAAAGACGCTTTATAACACCAAGATAAAACACAACATTGATCGTTTCACCAGGTGGAACGAATTTCTAGTGCACAATTCTCTCCGAATCGTAGAATCAACTTCTGACTTCTCGAGACGGTTTTCCTTCGGATTTAGCTCGCTCGGGTTCTTCTAATCGACACTTGGTTTCTGGATTATATTGAAAACACTACCAGTAACAATGGTGTACTTGAAATTTTCGTCTTTTTTCGACTCTTTAATCAAGTCCTTTTAATATTGGATTCGGAGCAAGTTTTGGTCGTCATTCAATTTGTGTGGAGCCAAGCGTGCATAAACCTTCGGAAGTCTTAAATGATCGGTCAAAATGCGACGAACTGAATCTTTGGACATGTTCAATTCAATTTCTATGTATCACTATGAATATTTTGGATGATTTTTTATAAATTCACGAACAATTTCAATGTTACTTTGAGTAACCACGGAATTTTTCGGACCAGGATGTTCGTCGCCCTTGATGTCCCACAATCTTCTTTGATTCGTTTAAACCACTTGTGGACTCTGCCACGGAATAAACAATCCTCACCATACACTTGTTTCATTAATTGAAACGTTTCGGTGATGTTTTACCAAGTTTAAAATAACACTAAGGGGTATTCTAGTCTAGAATTTTGAAAAGGCCGTTTTTTTTGTTTGCATATTTTCAAAGCTTAAACCTTTAAGAATATGTTCTTGAGAGGATTTTTCGAAATTCAAATTATTTTCGGAGATATAGCTATTTTAGTGATGCGGCACCTAAACCGGTCTTGCTTCTCAGCGGATCGAACAATAGACGATAGAGATTCTCCGTCAACCGTCAATAATTTTAAACTGTAAAAAAAACGTGAATTTTTTTTCCAAACGGCCGCCATTTTGTGATTTTTTTTTTACTTCTCCAAGTTAGGGGCAATAGTGACATTTTTACTGATTAAGAATCCGTTGGATTTTTTTGTTTCAGATGACCAGAAGGGTTGGAACCATGCACGCTAGGACATCTCTTTTTTGGACTCGCACTTTACCATCCGATAACTTTTTGAATTTTGAGTTTTAAATTTCTTTTCTTCATTTTTTATGTATTTTAAAATATAAATAAACGAATGATAAAAAAATGAATAGTAAAAATATTCTTTGATTTTTTACAGAGCTCGAAAAACATGAAATTCGTGCTTCTATACTAGAAAACCCACTTATATATTAGCTCTTTGTTCGATGTTAATTTTTCGACTGATGGTATAAAGACACTGACACTTAAGCGCGATAACTTTGTCAAAATTTTGTCAAAATGTCATTGAACGATGCACCTTTCCAACGCTTATAAATAGCCACTATAAATAGCTATTTTTAAAAAGTCTTGTTTTCCGTGAGACGCTCCTTGTACATGGTGTAAGAGAAATAACTTTCATAAATTTATCTAATAATTTACTACATAATTTTGAGCAAAAAGTTTCCTGTACGTCTCCTTGCGCCATTTGGATCTCTCGTTTGCCGTCTTTTCTCATTTTGACACGTTTGACATAGAGTTCCTTAGAGACGATTTTATGACATTTTTATATTTTCTTTTTGGACCTTCCAGATTTCGTTTCTTGTTCTTAAATTTGCCATAAACGATCTGTTAGCTGAGCTTTTATGATCTGTGATTCTATACTCGAACTGTTGGCTCTGTTAAGATGTAAATTGATGACATAGATAATCTTGAGTTAAAACCAATAAAAAATTTCGACTGTTCTTTTCTGTCTGCCTTGAACAAGTATTCGGAAACATGACGGAATAAAAATCAATGGTGCTTAAGCCATCTTAGATTCGATATTGATGTCGTACTCCTTTTACAACATTCAGATAAGCTATAAAAATGCATACAAGAACTGCAAAGGGCGGGAGAACCATTTGGCTTACGAATAAACCTGCAGAGTCAGGTCACGTTCAACAAATATGCTAAGAAAAGAAGAATTTCTGTTTTATGAGAGGAATTTGGGTATTGTAGATCACTACATATATCTTGGGAAGATGATTACAATGGAGGGTGATACCACCCGGAAGGTGAAACGGCGTGTTAAATGTGACTGGTAGGCAATTAGCAGGCTCAACATAGTGTTCAAGAACAAATTCCCATTTTGTGTGAAGAGAAAAGTTTTTGACCGGCGTGTTTTGCCCGTTATGAGAAACTGAAAGTGAAACATGGACACTCACATCACAATCAGTTTAAAAACTTCGGGTAGCACAGAAGGGAATGAAAAGGTGTATGCTTGGTAATGACAAGGGGGGGGGGGGGGGGGCAGAAAGAGCTGTATATGAATTAGAGAACACACAAAAGTATGTAACATCATTGGAAGAGTAAAGGAATTGAAATGGTGATCAGCAGGCCATATAGCGAGGTGAAGAGAGATGGACCAAAGCAATCGTGGGGTCGATACCGCTTGATTATAAACGTCCACGAATAAGACTGGTAGCATGATTTTCTGATAACATCAAGTATATTGGGCCCAAATGGTAGAGGAGAGCTCATGACCGCGCGAGTCGGAAACATGCTGAAGGGGTCTTCATCATGCAGTAGATCGATAATGGCTGAGTAATGATGAAGGTGATATTATATTACGGAGGCTTAAAACACGATTTGTTCAGTTTTAATGTTGGGCGATAATGCTGTTTCTGTACACTGATTTCATAGCATTTTCGTTGCATTTTTTTTTGTTCTTAAATATAACTTTGTCAATGTAATTTTGTCAAAAAAGTACCGGGAATTGATCATTTTAAAAGCTCGCTTAAAGGGATTGTCAAAATTCTTTTTATCGCTAAGTTGGCTCAACTGTCCTTTATACTGAAGCGGAGTTTGAACGTCATCTATAATTTAGTTTCTTGCAGTACTCGATTTTGTCAGTTCATCTCAAGTGTGTTTTGAGATTTTTACAATGGATAAAAACATCGAACAAAGAATTTGTATTAAATTTTGCATGGCAAATGGAATTTCGTATGCCAAGTCGCTGAAAATGATGCAGAAGGCTTGAATCGACTTTATATAAAGCACGTGCATATGTGTGGTACAGTGCATTCAAAAGCGGTCGAAATGTGGTATAAGATTGCCTCGTTCTGATCGGCCAATAACGTCTTCAACTGAAGTTAACATCGCTAAATTGAAGGAAATGGCGACAGAAAATCGTCATTTAAGTTTGAGAAAGATAGGCGCTGATCTTTCTATATCTCACGTAATCAATTACGTCATGTAATGGTAAAGCAATTCGTACCATTTTAAGCGATTGTTTGGGCATGAAACGCGTTGTTGCCCGACTCGTGCCGAAATACCTGAATTTTCTTCAGAAACTCAATAGCGTAAAGGTCGCTGAAGAAATGCTAGAACGAGTCTATTCCGATTCCACATTCATGAATGGAGCTTTCCAACTGAGCTGAAACCGAAAAAATCACACCAAAGTCGAACAAAAGTTAAGGTGAGGTTGACTGTATTCTTTGTTTACGCGGAGTTGTGCACTCGGAATTCTTGCCAGAAAGTCAGATGTTAATTAAAGAATATTATCTGAGCATTATGCGGGGTTTGAGAGAGCAAATTCGTCGAAAAAGGCCAGATTTGTAGGAAAAAAACTCTTGGATTCTACATCATGATATCGCACCATCTCACAAGACTATCATTGTGAAGGAATTTCTGGCGAAGTATATTATTTCGGAAGAGGTTTACTTTGAAAGTGATACAATAAATTTGGAAAAATAGTAAACATTTCATGTATTATTGACCAATTCCCGGTATTTTTTTTGACAGAATGTCCATCATTTAGGATATTTAATTATTTCCGGATTCCAGCGCTCTGTTATTACAATGAATCTTATCCAGATCTTATCTTTTACCGCACATGTGTGTGTTGTGCCACTAACGACTGTAATGACCTAGACAACTTCCGCGACAAGGGCACTTCTCGTAAAACACGTTTATTGAAATTAAACTGTATAAAATAAATTGTTTTAGGGTCGTCCCTTTTTTTTTCACTTACCTTTTGGGACTGAGGGATAGACCGGCGACACTGTTGCTGACATATTCTGAAAGGGAGTTGAAAAAGCTCATTTTGCCGATAGTCCTGCAACAAAATAGAAACCTTGTTTTATTTTATTTGTTAGTTTGAAGAAAGGACATATATATTGCATGTGTAGGTACCCTGAAGAGTCTAAGCATCAAGAGACGAAACATATGCCCTCCAGTTGAAGTGATGGATGGGACTCGTCTAGAGTCAAAAAACCAACAAAAATGCTCTTATATATATATATATATATATATATATATATATATATATATATATATATATATATATACATACACATATATATATATATATATATATATATATATATATATATATATATATATATATATATATATATATATATATATATTTTTTTAGGTTTTTAGGTTTTTCGCCACTATCTAACACTCAAAAAATATCAAAAATATCTGTTCTTATTTAAATAAAGAATCACTGGATAAAAACAAACAACCAAACGTAGACAAATTTCTCAGTGATTCTTTTCTGTAATAAATTTGCCTAAGGAATAACATATTAAAAATATAAAAATGTTCTAAAAAAATACAATCTTTTAACGTTAACGTTTAGGAGAGTCCTCTAAACTAATCTAAAAAATAAATTATATTAATTTGTAATATATAAAATAAAGAGTGGAAGAGAAATATATTTTTTTGTGTATGTCAACGGTACTTACATTGACAACAATAGATTTTTATGACAATTACATACTACCAAAATATATATATATATATATATATATATATATATATATATATATATATATATATATATATATATATATATATATATATATATATATATATATATATATATATATATATATATATATATATATATATATATATATATATATATATATATATATATAACCGCGTTTTAGATTTGTAAAATCTCGACGTTTCTAGTTGATTTACTCCGAGGCCTCAATCAACCTACTCCCCATTTTCTAGTTGTAAACTCTGGGAAGTAGGCAGATTGAGGCCTCGGGGTAAATCAACTAGATTCTCTTGAAAATGGCTTCATTCAAATTGCCGATCCATTGATTTAGAAACATTGTCTACCATCCGTGAAAATATTAGATGTAATATATATATATATATATATATATATATATATATATATATATATATATATATATATATATATATATATATATATATATATATATATTGATGGTTCACATTTTATCAGAAATTGGTTTTTATTATTTGATTGGCATTGTTTTCGGTGAATAAACGTTTTGTATTAGAAACAATGGGTCGTACTCGATATTCTACTGATGAAGAACGCCGGTTAATTTTGCATTGAGAGAACAGGAAAAAATCTTATCAATTTATTTACCAAACTTTAAAAATATCTCCTTGCGTTGTTTCAAACGTATTAAAAGAAAAAAAAAACAATGAGCAAAAACCAGAATTCCGAGGCCGAATTTTAATTGCAAAGATGCGTTTAATTCGAGAAGTGTGTAAAAATCCTTTAGGATCCTAAAAATCTTCTAGGTTCACACACGTTCCCATTCGCCTTCCCGTACATAAAATGCAAATTCGCCATTTCTTCGAAGGAATAATGAGTCATTGTGCAGTTTAAAAATAAAAAATCTAGACTTTATTGCGTAAATGGTCCAGTTTTACGAAACGACAAAGAGAGACAGCCGCCTACTTAATTATTAAGATGCATTTCGATATCCATGTAATTGTGCATCGATTTAGAAAAAGCCAGTTTTCTTCTGTAAAACGGTCTATCCTAACGAAATGAAATAGGAGGATCTTTTTTACCTAAAAATCTTTGCAATCAATACTTTGATTTAAAAAAATTAAAAAATATTACAAACAAAAAAGTTACGGCAGCATTTACCAAGGAGACACCTCTATGTGACCTCTGAGTAAAATAATCAATTATTAACACAAAAAACGTTTTTCTATTCCAACTTATTGAAGTATGCCTAATTTCACGACTTTAGCATACATCGTTTCGAAAATATTCCAAAAAACCCATCTTCAGAGTTCCCTCTTTAAAGGGCTCTAGCCCTTTTAAGAAGCAATTGTTGTACAGTCGGAATATGTAAAAATTATTCTGTGTATCAATCCGTTCGTTCTGTAAAGTGAAGATTTCAACTGTTAAATAGTGGATATACCCTAGTTTCTATGAGTTTCTACCACCAGACTTTAACTGGTTGAAAATTCAGGTGGCCTCCCAATTGACTGATGAGTTTGGTATGTCTGGCAGAACCGAATCAACTTGGCAACCGATGGAAAACTTCGTTTTAATCGTCGTCCTATGTCCCTATAACTCATTCGATCTACACGCAAGAAAATCACTTACTTTTCTTTATAATGGATCAAAAATTTTTGATTTATTTCTATACAAATCCACACAACAAGATTAAACTGATGAATAACTCAAATAAACTGATGAATCGTGACAAAACCTCTAGAGGATTAAAAAATATTTTATATAAACAACTATGACTAACATTTTGATTCTTAACAAATGTAAATATTTACTAATAATTGTTTTATATCCTGATCAAGGTCAATTAAACTTTTTCCTTTTCCAAAATTTTGACTTGTATTTGGAACAAATAAAAGACATATTAAAGCAGAATAATTAAACTTAAATTTGTTTAAATTTTTTGAAACTCTATGAGGCTTATAACATTTTGACACTGCGTGTAAGTAGGGGAGGACCATAACTGTCAATCAACCAGTGCAGAACTAAATCCTCCACAGAGTTTACTAGATCAATTCTTCTATTGGAACCTTTGGTGTGATGCACTAAACTTGAAGATATTTACCACTAAACACCAAAACACTTTTTTGAACTGCCCGACGCACGTTTCGCTAACCATGTTAGCATCATCAGGAGATGATTTAATCTATGGTAAGCGAAACGTGCGTCGGGCAGTTCAAAAAAGTGTTTTGGTGTTTAGTGGTAAATCTCTTCAAGTTTAGAGTTTACTAGGTTAATTGAAAAGTTCGCGGAGCGACACTTGTAGACTGTAAAATCTAATACATTTTGATATGTGAAGTTTCAAGTCGATTTGTTAATTCATTTGTACAAAAACAGCAGCTTAAATTAAACGTTATCAGTGTTATTTTTTAAAATGGAAAATATTGAAAATCGTGCAGTGATTAAATTCTTCATAAAAAAATGAAGAAGTTATAGCAGTCGTAAATAAGTATATTGAAGGACTTCTAGAAAATCACTTCAAAGATGGAATAAATGAATTGGAGAATCGCTGAAAAAAATGTATTCAGTTTAAGGGAGAATATATAGAAGAATAAAGTAATTTTTTGAACTATATACTTGTTTTATCATTTCCGCTTAGCGAACTTTTCAATTATCCTAGTATTTTATATCATTTATACCAATGTCTATTGTGAAAATATATCCTTACGAATAAGCATCGGATTAACGGATATTATAGAAACATTATCCAAAACATCTAGATATCTAGGCATTATTTATGCTTCATTAGATTTCTCCTTAGCAGCATCGGCATCAAATGGATTCTTATTTTACACGGCGGCCTCGTACTATTGCCAGAGCTCAGCGGGAGTCGTAAATGTTTCGTTGCGCTCCGGTTTCTTTCTTGGGGATATAAAAGTAGATCATGTGGAAGCTGGATGAAATCTCGGCATTTTGAATAAATGATGCCGTCTTATGTGTGGGAATTTTCAAGCGTCGACCGTGGCGATGTAAAGTGCTTTTTTATGCTCTAAAAGTCGTTAACAGAACTAAGTTAATGCTATAAAATATACTTAATATACATTATTGGTCAAAAGTTTGGGGCCAGGGAGCAGGAGAGTTGACGAAATGTTGTTCCTAACATAGATAAAGATGTTTGAAATTATTTTGTACTTCAATAACATTTTTTAAAACGTTTATACGAAAGTATAGTGAAAAATCAAATCCTTTTAAAATTAAATATGGTTTTTTTTTAATCCAAAATCGATTTATTTCTTAACGTAGTCTCAGTTTAGCTGGAAATATTTTGCCATTTTTTATCCCTTCCTCTTTGAAAGACGAAGTATGACTTGTCGAACTGTATTTTTTACGTATCACCATTGTTTCCGAGTGTACCGTAGTATACGAGGGTTGCTATTTATGTATCCGGAATTGGTAACAATGGTGTTGCTAGACGCCATCTGACATATACATCGTAAAGTTTGTCAGTGTTGAGTGTATACGTACTCTGAACGTTTTGTCATACGGACGCTATTTGTGTTGTTTAGTGACTTGAAAAATTCATCTCAGTCGAAAAATGAAATTGACTCGCGAGAATTTTCGTGCGATGATTTACTACGCCTTTGGCGCGGATCATCTCAACAACAGTGCATGGATCAACTCACTTCGACTTTTGGCCATGAAGTACCAGCTAAAACTACTGTATATCACTGGTTTAGTGAATTCAATCGTGGCCGTCGTTCGCTCCCGGACGAATTTAAAGAAGGTCGTCCAAAATCATGATCATTATGTGACACACCGTGAGATTGGGGCATCCCTGGGCATTAGTATGACAAGCATATACAATATTTTTAATGAACATTTAACCATGAGAAAGATTTGTGTGCATTGGATTCCGCTTAATTTGACAATCGCTCAAAAAAAGGCTCGATTGGTGCAAATAAATGCTCAAAAAAAACAATTGTGGTGCGTCAAAAGTCGTGTATAACATCTGCACAGGTCACGAATCTAGGGTCTATGCGTATGAGCGGGAAAGTAAATAGCAGTCGAATGTATGGGTCAAAATACCCATATTGGAAACTGAAATTATAACAAAGAATTAAAATTTATTACTCCTATTTATTAGGAGTACGAAGTGAATTTCTAAAATAAACATATAGTAGTTAAATTAATTAGAAACAATAAGTTTAGACAAAAATTGAAAGAAATTTCAAAGTATTTGCTTCCAAAAGGAAAACGGACAATTGCAAAGAACTTGCGAACTATTTTGAACAACTACTAAAATGTCCTGAGCCCTTAAACAAATTACCAACACTAAACCCTAAACAAACAAACCCAGATTCATTACCAAAGAATGAAGATTAAATAATTAGGGGGGAGAACCAACATCAAAATTGATTGTCTGGAGTTTGTTGATGATATAGCAATTTTGGCTCAAGATATATTAATGGCACAAAAACAGATTGAAATTCTAAAAGAAACACCGGAAAAGGTAGGCTTCATTTCCTTTGAAAAGACACTATACATGACTTGCAACAGACTAAGAACACCATTCTTCGACCACTTTACTAAGCCTTACATTAAAGTAAACCTCACGGTTCATGACTTTTACACGCTCCGTTAGGTAGGGTTTTTCATATAAATAGAACATAGTGTAGTTTTAGAATTAGATTAAATTATCCCTGATGATGCTAACATGCTTAACGAAACGTGCGTGGAGCAGTTCAAAAAAGTGATTTGGTGTTTAGTGGAAAATCTCTTCAAATTTAGTGTTTCACACCAAAGGTTCCAATAGAAGAATTGATCTAAAATCTCCAGATTAGAAACGGAAGAAATATGTTGCCCAACAAGCACTTCAGCACCAGCATAATATTATAATTTAAGACTTGTTAAAAGTGTAAGTAATAATGGCTTTGGATGCGCATGAAAGCATTCTAATAGAAAAACGTAAGAATACGACCACCGGGGATAAAGAACTTATTCCATTCAGTCAACTTTTTCAATTATTAGTGTAACGCTTAGTAAACTTCACCGCTCATGATTTCACGGTTCAGGTACCGTTGTCATATAAATATAACATGGATTACTTTTAGAATTAGATTAAATCTTCTCCTGATGATGCTAACCTGGTTACTGAAACGTACGTCGAGAATTTTAAAAAACTACTTGGAAATTTATTAATATCCTGTCTTTTTCTGAATCGATGTCTTTTTATTAAAAACAATCTCGTCGGTTTTATTGAAACATCCATTAGAATCGTCTTTGGCTATTTTTACTTCTGCCATTTATTTCTTTTCCGAAGTTTTCCCTTGAGTTCCCTATTGCTGTTTTTATTAGCTCTATTACCGTTTGTTGTTTGTCCTTTGTATGCGTTATATGTCTCCATTGGTTTGATTTCAAATACAGCCTGAGGTTTTCTATATTTAGAAAAAATTAATCTATTTAGATGAATAATAGATGCTCTCATAGATTTCATCTAATAAATCTTTCATAGAATATATTTCATCTAATAAATGCTTTTTTTCTTCTGACGTTCTGGCATATTTACATTATAAATATAATATTTCGATTAGTTAGTGAGTTATTGTTATTGTGGGCTTCTTTACCACAAGGAACCATGTTAGCCGCGGTCTAAGACGTTAGTCTGACGATACGGCAATTAGCGTGGAGCGGGTTCGATTACCCTACTATGTATGGACTTTTTCTAAATGATTGTGAATATTTCTAGGTAAGAGTGTAAAATCTGACAAGGAATCACCCCTCAGTCACACCAGTTCGATGCTGGATAAAACCAGATGCCTTCGAAGAAATTTTCTACGTTGGTAGGTATCTTCTCGAGACACTTATGGTTAAGTACAAGACCAAGGGTTGATAGCTCGAGGGGGGTGCTTATTGGGGTTTTCCGATGACCGTAGTTCAAAACCCACGTTAAGTTATAGGTTCAGTCGCAAATAGCCTTCTCAGTTGCTGATGAGCCTCTAACCCTAAAAAACTTTACTTTATATACTTCGTTACCACACCCTATATTTTTATCATTTATTTTTTAATGTTCTTTTTCGTCTCTATTTTATCATATAGTATGTTTTATTTGTTGTTACTTTACATATTGTTCTATTTTTTTTATTAAATACAATTTTTGTAAGTTTTTTTCATATACAAGGTGGTCACCTAGCAGGGCGAGTGGGACTTGGCAGATGGTAGACGAAGCAGAATTGTCTCCTTCACCTTATCCACAGTTTGCAGTTTTTGGGGATGGAGATGGATAAGGACCAGGTAGCTTTATTCTATTAACGATATTGCGTTTGTGAATTTCACCTTGACGTTCGATGTTAAAGAGACGCTTGAAGAAACATGCGGTTCTCTAAAGTCCACAGTTTATTTGCCCCGTAAGAAGAGTTGATAGATATTTAGTTCGGGCTTTCTATACTAGCCAAAAATGCCCTTATTTATTTTATTCTTAGTCATTTAGTTCATAAAAATTGAAGTTTTTTTATTTGTTTTTGTTGGAGGCGGCTTTTTCGCAATTTCGGACTTCATTTACTATTTGTTTTATTTTGGCTTTTATATATATATATATATATATATATATATATATATATATATATATATATATATATATATATATATATATATATATATATATATATATATATATATACAGTTTTCGTCGAACAAGCGAGACGGACGTATAGACAGTGTATCATAGGCATAGTATTAAATATTTGAAGATCTGAAATAAATTAATCAATAAAAGTGACAGTGAGAGTGAAGGTTGTGTGTAAATAGAAATAGAAAGAAAATACAAGAGGATTAAACAAATATAAAGGTAATACTATAGTTTGGTGGATCGTATTAAAATTAAACCAATTAACAAAACAGACAATATTAACAAAACTACCAAAAAACCGCACAGCTGATAAGAGAAAGGCTTCCGAACCGTCGAGGTGGGTGAGCTCTTTACGCGGCTGGAGCGTCTTGTCGAACACATTGATACCAGGGGAGTGCGTAAAATATAAGAACATGGATTCCGAAGATTGTACCACGGATGAGGGAAGTAAGAAGCGTAATGAATACGACTTGGAAGCAGTATTTAAGAAGAATAAAAGGATTGTAAGAACGCCCACAAAAGTGAACAAAAGCAAGAAGATAAACTGGATAAAATGCTGATGTTGATGACAAACATGACATCGCAGATGGAGGGAATGACCCAATAAATAAAACAAATAATGCATGAACAAAGAAATTTAGCAGAAAAAATTAAACAGCAATTAAACAGGAAAATAACACACTGAAGGCTGAGAATGGAAAAATTATGAAGGAAAACTGCAGAATGCATGACAAAATTAATGAACTTTGTGAAAAAATGGAAAGACTGGACAGAGAAGGGAGAGAGGACAATATAGACATAACAGGACTTAAGGCGGACTCGAATGAAACAGAGGCGCTAAGAGAAGAAACCCAAAGATTTTTAAATAAAACCCTAAAGATCAAAATAAGCGTCAAAACAGCTAGAAAACTAGGACCGCAAACATGCATGGTAGAAATGAAATGCAAAGAAGATAAGATTAAAGTAATGCAAAACAAGAAAAAACTGAAAGACAATGGAGATGGGAGAATTTTTATAAATAACATGACATGACATGATAACATAACATTTACATGATAACATTTTATAGATAACATAACATGACATGACTAAGGAAGAGAGAAAGATAGGCACACTTATAAGAAGGGTAGCTCAGGATGAAAGGAGTAGGGGTAAAGCGGTAAGAATTGGATACAAGAAAGTAACAGTGAATGGGAGATTGTATGTATGGAATAGGGACAAGGAAGAACTGACAGAGTCAAAAAACAACATCGTAACTTCACTAACAAAAAACTAGCTACGGAACGCAACGGCACACTAAAGGACGACGACACGCAAGGGAAATGAACAAATATTGTATTAATGATAATATATTAAAGCAAAGGGCTAAAGAAAATGAAGAACAAAAGAAAAAGAATAAAAGAAGAGAAATCAAAAGAGATATTATAAGAATTGCTTCCTGGAATGTAAGAACACTGCTAGCACCTGGGAAAACGGATGAGATAATAAGAGAGCTCCAGAGATACAAAATTAGTATAGCAGGCCTGCAAGAGGTTAGATGGTGTGGGAAAGGACAGATTGATAAGGAAAAATATGCAATATGGTATGCAGTAGAAGCAACGCAGGGGCACAAGGGAACAGCTTTTGTTATACATAATAGCTTAAAGGATAGGGTCGTGCAGTTTGACGCATATGGGGGAAGAATATCTTATATAAGAATCGAAACGAAACCAGGAGGCTTATCGATAGTTAACGCATACGCCCCCACAGAAAATGACAATGACGAAGAGAAGCAAAAGTTTTACGAGAAACTAGAAGAAATACTAGATAAAACACCAACTAATGACATAAGGATAGTACTGGGGGCCTTCAACGCTAAAATTGGAAAGAACAATGCTACAAGGAAGTAGCGGGTGAACAAACAATTCATAATGAAACGAACAACAATGGCGAAGGGTTATGCAATATGGCGGCGGCTAGTGATATGTTTCTGGTTAGTACAAGATTTAAGCACAAAAAGATACATAAAGTAACATGGAACATACCTGGAATTGAGAACGGAAACCAGATCGACCATATACTGGTTGCAAGGAAAGACATGAATGTAATCTACGATACAATATCATACCGAGGGGCTAATATCGATTCAGATCACTTTATGATTATGGCAAAATGTAAAATCAAGGTAAACAAGTATGGAAAAACTGCAAATATTAAAAAGGGATGGAATAGAGAAAAGTTTGAACAGGAAGAATGGAGAGAGAAGTACAGAAATACGATCAAGCAAAAAATAAATCAAATAAATGAAAGCAACAGCAACAGCATAGAAGAAGACTGGATAGCGATAAAAGGATGTATAACATAGGCAGCAGAAGACACCATATCATATAGGAAAAACAACAGAAAGAAGCAATGGTTCGATGAAGAATGTGAAAATATGATTGAAAACAAAAACAAAGCAAGAAACACGTGGCTTAAAACCAGAAAACCGGAAGATAATAAGATATATAAAGAAATTAAAAAAGTGAACACAAAGCTATGTACAATAAAAAAGAATAATTGGATGGGAGAAATAATAAATGAAATTGAAGAAGAAAACAAGAAACGAAATATGAGTGCTATTTTCAAACATGTAAATAAGTGCAAAATAAGGAAAGCAACAGTAGTAATTGAAAATGAGATATGGGAAAAACATTTCAAAGAAATGTACGATGAAAAAAAACATGAAGAGGTGACGGGAGGAACAGAACTGGAGAAGGATCTGACAGAAAATGAGACGGTAAGAGAACCTGAGTACGTGGAAGTTGCTCAAGCGATTAAAAAAGTGAAAAATAAAAGAGCTGCGGGATGTAATGAAATGTGCGCAGAACTAATTAAACATGGAGGGGAAGAACTACATCAAAGAATCTACCAACTTATTTTACGGATATGGCGCGAAGAACACATACATGATGAATGGAAAACAGGCATTATAATACCGATACCAAAAAAGGGTGACTTGACGCAATGCAATAACTATAGAGGAAATACATTGCTGAATGCGGCATACAAGGTACTTACAAACATAATAAAAGAACGACTGGAGATATACACAGAAAAACGTATAGGAAATTATCAATGCGGCTTCAGAAAAGAAAGATCGACACTAGATGCCATACATATACTAAAACAAATCACGAAGAAGATATATGAACATAATATGGGAGCACATATAGTTTTTGTGGATTTTAAGCAAAGGTTCGATAAAATCAACAGAGAACAACTCATGGAAGACTTAAAAAGAATCGAAGTTCCAAGAAAGATTAGAAGATTGATAGGTATGACAATGAATGAGTCTGAAGCAAGAATATATACAGAACAAGGAATGACAAATAACATAAAAATCAAAAAAGGGGTTAGACAGGGAGATGCGTTATCGGCACTATTATTCATAATATCATTGGATAGCATAATACAGAGAATTGAAAATATAGGAACATTAAATAAACATCTTGTACAGATAGTGGCATATGCGGATGATGTTGCAATATTGCTAGAGAGCAGCAGCGAGAGCTAAAGGGCGTAATAAAAATAATTGACCGCGAGTCTAAGAAAAAGGGGCTGGAAATAAGTGAGCAAAAAACAAAATATATGTACTGCAGCGGAAATGAAAGAATAGTGAGAAATTTGGAGTGCGGAAGCTATAAATTTGAAGAAGTAAAAACATTTAAATATCTGGGAGTCATAATAGATAGAAGGAATGAGGGACTTGATATAGAAGAGAAGATACATAAAGGATATAGAGCATTCCATAGCAACAAGAAATTACTGAAAGACAGGAGATTGAGTACAAGGAATAAATTAGGAATATACAAAACAATAATAAGACCAATAATAACATATGCAGCAGAAACTGCAACACTCACTGCAAAAGAGGAAGACAAACTAAATATTTTTGAACGCAAGATAATGAGAATCATAATGGGTGCAAAGAAAGTGGGAAACAACTAGTACAGAAATCTGATGAACTTTGAAATCGACAACATGTTGGGAAGGGAAAACATAGTGAGAGCAATTAAAGCACAAAGAATAAGATGGTATGGACACGTAATGAGAAGAGACAGGGATACGCCAATAAGAGAGATAACAATATGGAAACCAGCACAGAGCAGACCGAGAGGGAGACCCAGGGTCAGATGGAGACAGCAGGTGGAGGAAAATATAAAAACAGTAAACGCAGAGGGACGGAGAGGACAGATCGCAGACAGGAGGAGATGGTGGAAAATAGTCGAAGAGGCGAAAACTCACCAACAACTATGAGAAGGGCAACAAGAAGAAATGTGGACTGATCCACCACACTAAAAGGATTTGAAGAGTTCCTTAGAAAGGAACAGCTACAATTTCAAATATGAAATGTATTAGCTTATAATATATATATATATATATATATATATATATATATATATATATATATATATATATATATATATATATATATATATATATATATATATATATATATATATATATATATATATATATATATATATATATATATATATATATATATATATATATATATATATATATAACAACATTAAAAGTTAAAACAAAAACATTTTCGGATACTTTAAAAGTAAATTAACTACAATATATCTGTATAAGATTTAAATTAAAATTATTCTTAAGACCTAATAAAAAAATCGTTGAAATTATGAAACGATTAAAGAAAGAAATTAATGGTTTAACTGGGACACTAGTAGCGTGTGTTGCCGCCTCTACTTCTGATTACAGCATTTATACGTCTAGGCATGTTTCTAATTAAATTTTCGATAAAATCTTGAAGAATTTTTTCCTATTTTGTGATAACTGCATTATCAAGTTCCCTCAGGTTTCTAGGTGCAGGAACGTCTCACATTTCTTTTGCGGTAATTCCATACATATTCGATCTGATTCAGATCCGGTTTTTTTGGTGAACATTGCATAAATAGTATACCAACTTGATTAAGAAAATCGAGTACCTCCCTAGCCCCGGGAGGTCAAGCGTTGTCTTGCATAAACAAGATATTGGGTCCCAAAAATAGCCAAAATGTATCGCATATTCTACTACAATATTCTCAAGATAGTAATCAGCATACAGCGTAATTCTGTACGAGCATCAAAGCAGATGCCACCCCAGAAAATAACAGAGCCACCGCCAAATGGAATCCTAGCAGAGATATTGCAAGTAGCAAACCTTTCCTGGTCTTCTCCATACTCGCTCTCGGCCATCTGGATGTTTTAGTTTTATCTGTAAAGAAAACTTGTTTTAAATCATCCACAGGCCAATTTTGATGATTTCGAGCAAAATGTAACCTGGCAACTCTGTTCTCTCTAGTAAGCAAGGGTGAAGTGGTTGGTCTCCTAATGCCAAATCCAGCTTCATTTAACCATCATCTAACTGTTCTAGAAGAAATTGCGACATTGCGGGTAGCTTCGAGTTCGTTTGTCATTATAGAACTAGTGGCAGTCCTGTTTTTTAAAGCACATTGTTTAAAAAAACGTTCATCTCGGTTGTTAGTGTATCGTTTTCGCCCTTGCCATGGCCTTCTAGAGTAAGTTCCTAATTCAGTCAAACGTCTTACCATACGACTTATTGTGGAACGGTGTTTGCCTAACAAATTGACAACATAACTCTGACAATATCTTTCATCCAATAAAACTGATGCTCGCTCTACCTCGTATTCAGTTAAATTCCTTGTTCGGAATGTTACCACAAAACCGTAATAATTTCAAAAAAGTAACAAATTATAACCTTAATTTTCAAAAAATCTATTGCAAATATTGCATAAAACTGTTTATCTTCTAAATAATCTTTAAAACTGTAAATCTAAACGAATTGTTTTGAGTTAACATTAACAACGAAACAAAATATTCATATCCTATTCATATATATTCATATTCATGCAATCGATAAACTTTAAAAGTGTGGCATAAGAAAAAGATAAATTCATTTTTTGGATAATTTCATATTGTTGTATGTTTCAGCATATATATATATATATATATATATATATATATATATATATATATATATATATATATATATATATATATATATATATGTTAGTCTTAGTGGCTACCTAGCGACTGCACCTACAGCTCAATGTAGAATCGCCTCCAAGAGCTGCCATTAATCCTTGCTTCGAGTTAAATTTAAAACTTCTTGAAGAGTCTACCGACTGATGAGTGACTAAAGCAGCCAACGTCATAGAAAGCACCCTGCCTTATCCAGCCAAATTACTAACGTGACTGCGAGGTCGGATCATTGTCGGATTTTATACTTTGAGAGAAGAGTATTTTTGAGCGTTGTATTAAAGGTGGATGATATGGAACTAATTAATATTCCTTCGAAAATATTAGGTTTTTTTAAGGTTGGTTGAGTATTTATCAATATCCCTTTGTATTTAAGTTACGCATTTTTAAACAAAGAATAAAGACAGTGTATATACCTTTATACGAAAAAGGCCGTAGAAAACAACAGCAATATAGTAAAAACAGAATTGCTTGGGACCGACTTGGAATAGTACGTCATTTAACAGAGACACTCTAATAAAATAAAACTTTATTTCTCTATTATCCTAACTTTATAAGGAGACGTGACAACAAAATGTTCTTCGCCTACACGTTGTTACTCTCGGCGTTGTTATTTCTGATGCCTTGAGTCGTACGACTTCGCGCTTATTTTCCATACCAATTGTTATAAAAGACACTCGTCTCATACACAAATGTTCAAAAATAAAAAAAAGACAAAGAGTAGAATATTTGGAATATATTTTGTTCCTTACATAGCTAGATTATATTTAATAAGCTATTGTTGTCAATTATTTACTCGTGAAAGGAGCGTTGATCTTTCCAGATTTCAATCTATTCATCTTTCGAAAGTTAGTGAAATTTCTCCAAATATTATTTTATCATTTTCAGGTGTTACAGGAAGAGCTCTGAGGAGATTTTGAGGAGCTCAGTTGCGAGCGAACCAGATCGATTTTTTTTAATTCGTCGACTGTCGTGAAAATCTTGAAATCGCACATCTCATCTCGGTGTAAATCTACTTAGTAAAAAAATATTGTCTTGAGCTAGAAATGCATTTTTCGTGCAGTTTAACCTCCTGTCACTTAAATTGATCAATTGTAATTTTTTAGCCAAGATTTTTTTTAAATCCATGTCAACTATGGAAAAAATCTTGAAATCGCGCATATCATTTGGGTATAAATCTAAAGTAAATCTAAAAATATCTAAAGTAAAGTCTTGGGTCAAAAAAATAGCATTTTTCATGCAGTTTAAGCTCCTGTGACTTAAATTGGTCAATTGTAATTTTTTTTAATCCATGTCAACTATGGGAAAAATCTTGAAATCGCGCATCTCATCTGGGTCTAAATCTTCTAAGTACAAAAATATTCTCATGGGTCAGAAAAATAGCATTTTTCGTGCAGTTTAAACTTCTGTCATTTAAATTGACCAATTGTATTTTTTTAGCTCAGGGCAATTTTTTATTCATGTCGACTAAGGGAAAAATCTTGAAATGACGCATCTCATCTCGGACTAAATCTAGCAACCATAAAAATAGTCTCATTAGTAAGAAAAATAGTATTTTTCGCGCAATTTAAGCTCTTGTCACTTAAATTGGCCAGCTGTAATTCTTTTACTCTAGGGGGATTTTTTTATCCATGTCGACTAAGGGAAAAATCTTGAAATCGCGCATCTCATCTGGGTCTAAATCTACTAAGTAAAAAAATATTGTCCTGGATCAGAAAAATACAATTTTTCGTGCAGTTTAAGCTCCTGTCACTTAAATTGACCAATTGTAATTTTTTAGTCCAGGGCGATTTTTTTACTCCATGTTGACTATGGGAAAAATCTTGAAATCGCACATCTCATCTCGGTCTAAATCAACTAACTAAAAATTCTTATGAATCAAAAAATTAGCATTTTTTATGCAGTTTAAAGTATTTTCGATTAAATTGACCAATTGTAATTATTTACTCAGGGGCGATTTTTTCTTAAATCATGTCAACTAAGGAAAACATTTTGAAATGGCGTATCTCATCTCGGACTAAATCTAGCAGCCATAAAAATAGTCTCATTAATCATAAAAATGGCATTTTTCGTGTAGTTCCTGTAACTTGAATTGACCAGTTGTGATTCTTTACTCCAGGGCAATTTTTTTAATCCATGTCGGCTTAGGGAAAGCTTTAAGGGAAAAATCTTGAAATCGCGCATCATCTTAGTCTAAATCTACTAAATAAAAAATTATTCACATGGGCCAGAAAAATACAATTTTTCGTGCAGTTTAAGCTCTTGTCACTTAACTTGACCAATTGTAATTTTTTAGTCCAGGGTGAATTTTTAAATCCATGCCTACTATGCATCACGTCATCGGACCGACGTTTTTGTAGACACCTCCACACGTACAACAATTTCAGCCTTCGCATTGTTCCTATTTCTTGAAATTGCTTGAATAAACGATAAATGATCGTTTTATGAGGCTGATTAGGATATTTCCGCCTAAATTCACGTAACACCTAAAACCAAACTATCACAATTTTAATGAAAAATGGTTGCGTGACAACACTTGCCCCACCCATTATTTATATATCATAGATCATACGAAAAGCAATATAAAAAAGGAAAGGAGATAATATCCTTATTTACTTAAATTCTACAAAGGAATTATATTTAAATTGTTTAAGTAAAGAAAGTTGCATGTGAAATATTGTTCGTGACTGCCAAGATGGCATTAAATAACCATCAACTACAGCCCGACATCTTGATCTCCATTACTTTTCTCTTTGAATACATATGAAAACATTTACAATTAAATATAAATATTTGCCTTATATTTTTCATTAAAAAGGCAGAAATGTGGAATGACATAAATTGTAAAATGGAAAAAAAACAAAGAAACACGAAATATCTAAAACGAATTTATAGTGAAATAGACTGAAAAACTAGTATTGGTCAAAGGGCATAAAGAAACCGAAATATTGAATAAAAATTCGAACTGGATGGAGAATGGATGGTCTTATTATTAATATAGTTATGTATTAATTAATAAATTATTATATATTGATTCTTGTGTTGTATGCAAATACATATATAGGCCGTTCCTCGGCGGATTCTGAATGGGTGATCCATCCAAATGCTGACCGCACCCAACACCGCTCACCTTAATTTATCGAACGGAAATTGATGTTCGATATGGTGTGGTCTTTGCATGTACTACTATAATCAAAAAATAACGTGTTGGTTTTTTAAGTTGGTATGACTATCCTTGATATCTGACATAATCAAGACAGAAGACAAGAATCAATTTCATTTCATTTTGCTTGTTATCAATTAATGTAATTAATGTAATTGTAATTGGTAAAAATAAGTTAATAATAAATGTTAAATAAGCTATGTATTTTACTACCTGTAAATAATATTTACAAGTAGTTCTAGAAATTTAGTGATGGTAGAGAAGCATTTGGAGATGAACCTCGCTCAAGAAAACCTGCCATGTTAACCAGTAAAGAAAACATTACAAAAAACAAAATTTTTGTATTGAGTAATCGTTGGTTAAGTATTAGATACATTGTAGTTATAAAATATGCTTCAACTCTTATTTTTTTGACCACATTATTTTTTATATAACATTCTCGAATTTATTTCATCCAGTGGCGATTCGTGAGGGAGGGCGTTGGGTCGCCGCCCCTCCAGCATTAATCACAGTAAACGATTTTTCAGAGCAAAACACCATATTTTATTTCCGTTCAGTTTCTTTTCTTTAACTCATTCTTCTGGTTTACCTGTTGTATAGGTTTTCAGTGGCACAAAAAGTAAATAGGAAGAAGGGGAAAGCAAAAAAAATCTTCAGCAGTACTATTTTCTTCTACGCCCTCCTACTTTAAAAACCCACGAGCCGCCACCGATTTCATCTTCCGATTATTTTTTGTTTCAAATATTTATCAAGACGGTGAATGACAAGAAAAGTATTTGTGTAGCAGTTGTATTTTATTTTAAAAAATCCAAGAAATTTTATTACTTAGCCTATATTATAAATTGTTATAATTTTATACTTAGCCTATTTTATAAATAGTACTTAGTTTAATAGTAGTATTTTTTTTGGACATATGCTCTCCTATCAAGAAGAGGGAGTATATATATATATATATATATATATATATATATATATATATATATATATATATATATATATATATATATATATATATGTAGTGTTAGATTTTCTTCCTACGTCTCCGCCTAAATGAACACTTTTGTTGGTTGCTTGACCGGGAAACAACCAACAAAATGTTCTTGTTGCAAGTTCTTGTGTATTCCACATGAGAACCCAACGGTTGGGTGTCTGATGACACTCAGCTACTGCTGTCTCATTGGACGCAGTTCAAGAAAATCTAACACTACATATATACGCCATCCGACGGGAGGTCGGCGAAAACATGGGTTGTTGGCTGTGGATAGGTTTGGTATGATGGTTCTTGATGGTATGGTATATATCGGCCTGAAGAGTCTGAACCTCGAGAGACGAAACATATGTCATCCAATTGAAGGGCTCCTTTCCGGTCAAGCAACCCACAAAAAAAAAAAAAAATATATATATATATATATATATATATATATATATATATATATATATATATATATATATATATATATATATATACATATATATATATATATATATATATATATATATATATATATATATATATATATATATATATATATATATATACATATATATATATATATATATATATATATATATATATATATATATATATATATATATATATATATATATATATATATATATATATATATATATATATATATATATATATATATATACCTTTTCCACTTCCTCCTGCCTCGTCCAGTCCACTAGAACAATTTCTTAAGCCATCAATTGCCCTCCTCAAAACAGTTATCAAAAAATATTAGTCAATCGAAATCTCCAGATTTGTGGCAAAACACTCAATAAAATAACTTCGGCAATTTTTCGCTAAAAATCAAACGAACACCATTCCACTAGCACCATATTTACTAGATTTGGCACCTTGTGATTTTTTTCCTGTTCCTCGATTAAAGAAATTACTTTGTGGACTCTGTTTCGAGTTCACAACAGCCATTTAAGATAATTCACTTGCATCTTTGAATAAAATAAAAGAAGTCGAGTATAAAAAATGTTATGAGGATCGGAAAAAAATTGGAATAAGTGTTTTACAGTGAGAGACGATTAGTTTAAAAGAGACAAAATAAATACTTCTTGTTTTATTTAAAAAGTCACCTAACTTTTTCATCATAGTATTCTATGTTGTATCCAAGACCAGTTCTAAAACATAACTTTATATATTTGGAAAGAAAATACCATGTATTATGGATATTGTTTATTTACCCAGGACAACAATTTATTAGCATTATTTGAAATCCCCTGAATCCACAGAACTACAATCCATTGCTAGTTTGCGACGAAAACTATGTCTCCATCGAGAATGATATTTACTCTGAAAGCCTATCGTTAGTCGATCGATAGACATTAATGGAAACCCATTATAATTAGGCGCGGTTCCAGCGTGAGCTACAGGTCTCTGAACGAACGAAAATGGGGAAACGTCTGAGATAATATTTTAATAGACCCGACTACGTTGCTGGTGAATTATTTAATACTTTCAAGAAAATATCTGTGTCGTACCTGATGCTAATGTACGAGCTTGAACATTATCAAATCAGAGACATTTAATAGGAGTATGAATACATTTCTTTTATGTCAAACACTTTTGCAGCTTTTCTAGCTTTTTCTATCTTGTCATTATTTCTCTATTTTTAAAGTATTCTCCTTTTTTTCGCGAAATATTTTTCTTTTTATTTTTCCTGTCATGGCCCAACTTATTAGTAAACCTTCAATCTTCGTCTCCAACTGGATCGGGATAGTAATCCCTCGTCAACCGCGGTTTAGACTACATTTTCAATCGAATTATGTAGCAGCGTGGTGTGTCTCGTGTGAACTGCTACTCTAATTTCCTAGGAATTGTTTTATTGCCTTTTTCACATGACGCACGGCCGTTGGTTACGCATTTACATAGCGTGTATGTATCATTATTCAAACGAAGTTGATGATTAGAGAGAATCTTGTCATTTTCGTGAGTTTAATTACGTAGTTATATGTATATGTCCTAATTTTAAAATCTAATGACGTCACAAGCCAAGATTTTGTTAAAAGGAAGCGAAATGTAATGACTCTTGATACAAAAATTCAATTGTTAGACTGTTTTGCTGCAGGTGAAATGTATGCGAGTGCCGCGAAAAAGTTTAAAGTGAATGAATCTACAGTAAGAACAATAAAAAAGAGTGAGCAATCCATTCAGACCAGTATTTCGTGCGGTACTAGTACCAAGAGTAAAGTTAGGTTAGTTTTAATTATTAGTATTGTAAAGTTAGGTGTTTCTCGCGACCTCTAATGATAGAAAGAGCGGTCGGAATTTAGATCGAAGATCAAATAAAATGAAGAGTTTAATGAAAGACTATTTTGTCTATATTTTCACTTTATTATTAATATTTGACGCATTTGGCTAACACTGTAGCTTCTTCAGAACTGGCTATTTTCGATGTTAAAATAGGTATAAATACAAAAAGTTTCTACAATAAGAATAAACATTTTTTAAGAAATCCGTACAGATGCTATTTATTGTCTGTACTACAATAGTAGAAAAATTATTAATTAAAAATAATGGCAACCCAGCAGGAAAATCATAAATTTGCTAATAGTTTGCATGTCGCAAAACTACTTTTCATTTAACAACACCTTTTACAATAGTAATGAGAGTTTGATAACGGGCAGTTCATTAAGCCCCTTACTCGCGGAAATATTTATGGGCGATATTGAAACGATAATCCACCAGAGTGGACTAAGTAAACAATTTGTATATTGGTATATATAATAATAATCGTCTTTATTTGGAAATGCATCAATACATAGAATAAGTGCATTGCATAGATAGCATAAGGCGGCGAAGTTTAGCAAATGCTACTCTTACATTCAACCGCCGAACGCTTTACATTATAAAGGTCTTAGAGTAGGAAAAACAAACAAAGCAACGACCTAACCAAGTTACAATTCCAACAGAAAAAAAAAACCATTTCCAAAGCGAAAGAAACGATCACAAAAAAGTATTCATTGCTGCAAAAATATTCCCTTCAACTGAAGCCCGAAGGAGGTGACACTCAAAGATTTCAATTTATTACTAACACTGTTGTATAATTTAGGACTACAATAAGAAAAACTACGCTGGAAAAGCGAAGTCTTATGTCGGGGAACTGATAAAACTGAGACCTGCCTGATGCTCACACTGTGAGTTTCACAACGAAAAACCAATTTGTCCCTCAAGTATGTCGGCTCAGAACATTTTATTAGTTTATGCAGGAAAACGAGATAGTAGTATTTCATAAATAATTCAATATTTAGCCAAGCTAATTTTTTTATACTTATGTGAGACATGATCAAACTTCCTAATTCCACAAATGAATCTGACTAGATTATGTTGTGCTATCTGTAACTTATGCTTAGTAAAACAATCTAAACAAGGATAATATACCATACTACAATAGCTGAAGATTCGCAAAATTAACACTTCGCAAAGTTTTTTTTCTCAATTTAGAGTTAATTAGATACCGATTAGCATACAATGTTCTGATTTTAAGATAGACTTTCAATAATATATTCTTTACATGGCTGGTAAACCTCAACCTTTCATCAATTGTAAGTCCCAATATCTTTGCTTCTGAAGAGAAGAATCCTTAGTACATTTCTGATACGATTTCTAACATTATTGGAACAAAATAATACAACACTTGATTTACTTTCATTTATTGATAAGTTGTGGATAAGATATGTGGACGACATTTTGGAATGCTTTGTGGGTACCAACAATAACTAAGTATATTCCTTTAATATATTAATGTAATCCACGAAAATATGAATTTGTACAGACAATAAATAGCATCTGTGAGGATTTCTTAAAAACTATATATTTTTATTGTGGAAACTTTTTGTATATATACCTATTTTAACATCGAAAATAGCCAGTTTAGAAGAAGCTCCAGTGTTAGCGAAACGCGTCAAATATTAATAATAAAGTAGAAATGTAGACAAATCGATCTTTCATTAAACGTTTATAATGTATTTCCAACAAGTAGAAGCCAACACAATCCAAAAAAAAGAAGAGTGTCTCTTAGAAGCCGAACTATTCAAAAAAAATCTTGGGGTCTGTCCAAGAATCTAAAGTCAGATGAGGAAACTTTAAGCTTTCAAGCCAGTAAAGGTTGGTTAAATTTTAAAAAGCGCTTTTTGCTACGCAATGTAAGAATTACTGGGGAGTCGACTTCTGCAGATCACAGAATTCAAACAATTAATCAAAAGTAAGGGTTATAAAGCAGATCAGATATTTAACGCCGATGAGACAGGTTTATTTTGGAGAGAATGCCTGTTCGAACGTCTGTGTCTCAAACTGAAAGATCCGCACCAGGATTTAAAGCTGCAAAGGATAGAGTTACTTTTTTTTTGCTCTAATGCTACAGGTAGCCACATCATCAAATCACTGTTCGTATTAATAATATGTAAATAAACATTCTAATCCATCACATTTTTATTTATAAGCGTTAAATTAACAAACTAATGGATAATCACTGAGAACTTTCAAATTGTCTAAACTTAAACTTTCCATTCATTTTCCTCGAAACAAGAAACGGAAACCTCGCCTATTTCCTCCACTCCATCGTCATTGTGTGGCAATTAGTGTACAAAAGCGCCATCAGAGAGCTCTGAAGAGTGCTTTAGCGGCGCGAGTGCTTCAACTCCTCATAAAATATTTCAACGGGCTACAAGTATGTGTAATGTGTCAACTCACGTCAGCTGTGAATCGTCGCTCTTTGATGGGCCCCGACAAAACAACCCCTCGACAAATTAGGGGCTTTTTAATTGAGACAAGAAGGAAGTCGAGTACTGACGATTACCTGAAGTTTTGTTTTTGGTGGTTTATGTCGACGATAAACAGAGTTAACTAAACTTAGTTTTGAAATAGAAAGAATATAAAAGGGGGAACGTTAAGGGTTGACATTCACTTGAGGGTTTGCTATTGTTAATAGATGATTAAAATTAAGTATATTCTTTTGATCTCAGTGTAAAAAAAAATGTAAATATAATTAAATTTTATTATTCTTTTTGTAAATATTAACTATTAGTGAATATTTAATTAATTTTGGGCATCAACATGTTAGACACACTTGTTTATACTTAATATGTTTTAAAACTTGAAGGTTTAATGACAATTTAACAATTTAGTTCAGGTATTAGTGGATTTAGTATTAGTTAAAAAAAAAACTTGTGATTCATTATGGGAAAAAGCAAGTGTTTTTAGAAGAAGATAGACGATTTATTTTTTCATAACGCTCAGATAGGATGAGTTGTAGGGACATATGACGTCGATTAAAAACAAATATTTCATCGGTTGCTAAGTTGATTCGGTTTGGCAGGACATACGAAACTCGTCGTTCAACCGGGAGGCCACTTGCTCTGTCAAGAAAAAAAAAGAGTATTCTGAGAGTTACATCGAATGCTTAAAAGACTGCAAGAGCAATTGATGGACAAGCTAAAGTATAAAGTAGAGGTCGGAATATCCAAACATTATTAAAAAAGTCTGAAAATATTGTAAGAAAAAATTGAAAACGAAACCAGTGTTAAATATTTGTCATATTCGATAAACCCTCTTGGATTTTTTTTTGCCACCTTCAGCAATTTTGTTTGTTTACGTCTCAATTTATATGAAAATACGCCTTATCGCCAAAGAGGATTTTGTTTGAAAATTGTACGCTTTTCTATACCGTATGATATTATTTTTATAAATAACAATACACCGAGAAAAGACTCTCCAATGGATGTTTCAACAAGAGCTTGGATGTTATTTTTTTTTAACAAAAAGAACAAATTAAGGAGGTCTAAAATTTAAAATAAATGGTAACCTAGAATTCTGGGAAAAAAAGACTACAGTTTAGTTCAGGTATTAGTGGATTTGTTTAGAACAAAAAGTTGTGATTCATTATGGGAAAAAGTACATGATTTTCAGAAGAAGAAAGACGATTAATTTTTTCGTAACGCTCAGACGGAATGAGTCGTACGGACATATGGCGTCGATTAAAAACAAATTTTTCATCGTTTGCTAAGTTGATTCGGTATGGCAAGACATACGAAACTCGTCGTTCAACAGGGAGACCACTTGCTCTGCCAAGAAAAAAAAAAGAGTATTCTGAGAGTTACATCGAATTCTTATAAGACTGCAAAAGCAATTGATGAACAAGTGTAAAGTTGAAGTGTAAAGAGCAGGTCGGAATATCCAAAGATTATTAAAAAAGTCTGAAAATATTGTAAGAAAAAATTGAAAAGGAAACCAGTATTAAATGCTTGCCATATTCGATAAACCCTCTTGGATTTTTTTTGCCACCTTCAGCAATTTTGTTTGTTTACGTCTCAATTTATACGAAAATACGCCTTATCGCCAAAGAGGATTTTGTTTGAAAATTGTATGATTTTCTATACCGTGTGATATTATTTTTATAAATGACAATACACCGAGAAAAAATTCTCCAATAACGGATGTTTCAACAAAAGCTTCGATGTTATTTTTTTTTTAACAAAAAGAACAAATTAAAGAGATCTAAAATCTAAATTAATTGATAATCTAGAGTACTGAAAAAAAAAGACTAACGGATGGTGTATGCTGAATGGTATTGTATATCAATAGTTGGATGATGGAAGATTTTTTTCCGAAAATATTTTTGTTGCGTTTTTTTGTGAAAAGTTTCTTTATATATATATATATATATATATATATATATATATATATATATATATATATACATATATATATATATATATATATATATATATATATATATATATATATATATATATATATATATATATATATATATATATAGGTATACAACATTGCTCCCGCCGTTTTTTTTAGTCAAAATTCAAGGCTTTATTGTAAAAAATTGGTTATACATTTATAATTCAAAGTATTGTCCATCGTTGACCACTACATTGGCCCATCCTTAGGCAGCATTCGAATCTCGCGTTGAAACAACTGGTCATCTTTTGAAGCGATCCTCGAATCGATCCAATTTTTTATTTCTTCATAAGACCGGAAGTGCCGTGTGCAATCAATCCAAACAGGTGATAGTCAGAGGGAGCAACCTCTGTCTCTCTCTCTTCCAAAGCATATCATCACAAACCATAACTAGTATGCAAGTTGTTTGATTTCTAAATGTTTATGACACAGTCATTTTCTATGTCTTTTGAAATATCTAATTTGGGATCTCTTTTTGTTCTTAAAGTAAAAAAAAATAAGAAATGTTATTTACTTTTAAGTTTATCAGAGGTTGACAGAGAGGTTTATTGATTCAGGTGAGGGAGATTTTTCTTTTTCTTTTGTGAAACGATAAAGACTGATTATAACAGCGATTCCGCTATTAAAAATAATAATGTTAAGTTCTTAAATTCTTAAATTTGTGGTTTTTCATTGATAGATTTCATAGATAGATTGATAGATAGTAAACTAAAAAATATAACACTCACCATCGTGCAACTATCGAGGTTTCATTATCGTGAGGGTAACTTTTCAGGAAAACTGAAAATTCAGGATTTTTTTTTAAATTTTGCCTAGCCTTCTTAGACCCTTAGATAACATCTTAGTTTACTTTTTGTTATATTTGCAATTTTTTTTCTGGATGTACAGGGATACCATAATCATCATTAGCCCGTGTCAATCCACTGCAAGATGAAGGCCTCTTCAGCATGCTTCCAACTCTCGCGGTCCTGAGCATTTCTCCGCCATTCGGGTCCAATATACTTTATGAAGTTATCAGTCAAGCGGTTTCTAGTCCAAGATTGCCCTTGTCCATCTTTCGTTCCATCGCCTCGCTACATGGCCTGCCCACCTCCATTTCAATTGTTTTACTCTTCCAATAATGTCATACACTTTCGTTTGATTCCTGATCCATCTGCTGTTCTTTCTATATACCAAGCATAGATCTTTTCATTCTCCTCTGTGCTACCCGAACTTTTTGAATTGGCTGCGATATGAGTGTCCAGGTTTCACTTCCATATGTCATAACTGGTAGGACACAGTGATCAAAGACTTTTATTTTCAGGCAAAATGGTAGTTTGTTCTTAAACACTATGTTAAGCCTACCTTAAGTATCCCCTTCTATTGAAATCCTCTGCCCAATATATATATATATATATATATATATATATATATATATATATATATATATATATATATATATATATATATAATATATATATATATATATATATATATATATATATATATATATATATATATATATATATATATATATATATATATATATATATATATATATATATATATATAATGAATGATTCAACTTCAAAATCCGTTCCTAAAATAGATATTATTTTGTCGTCAGCAAATTTATTGAACATGGCCTGATTTTTCTTCTGGTTTATTTTCAAGCCAAATTGTCTTCCAGTTCTTTGTAGCTCTTCTATGTGTCTTTGCAGCTCCTCTGGGTCTTGCGAAAGCAGAACGATATTATCTGCGAATCTAAGATGGTTCAGGTATGCACAATTGATCTTTATTCCATCCTCTTCCCAATTCAGATTACGGAACACTTTTTCCAAGCAAGCTGAGAAAAGAAGAGGTGATATTGCATCACTCTGCCGTACACGCCGCTCTACATTAATTTCAACCTACAGATCATCAAGATGGACTGTTGCTGTAGTTTCATCATATATTGATCCTAGTAGGTTTACATAGGCTTTCTCTACACCTTGGTTAAGCAATGCATCCATTATGGCCTGCATTGAGATTAAATCAAATGCTTTTTCATAATCGATAAAAGCCAAGCATAGTGGCATAGTGTATTCGTTGTGTCTTTCTATAACCTGCTGTAGAACCCGAATGAGATCCATTGTACTGAATCTACTTCTGAATCCTGACTGTTCTTTTGGTTGTGCGTCATTAAGTTTTCGTAATATTGTTTTAGATATTATCTTGGTGAAAACTTTGTACACCACTGATAGCGGGCTTATTGGACGGTAGTTCTTTAACTCTTCCTGTGCTCATTTTTCCATAAGTTGGGTATTTTTATAGTAAAAGTACAATAGTTATACTATCCTTCCCTGGAGCCTTGCCATTTTTCCGAGAGTGTATAGCCTTTATCACTTCCTGCACTAGGATATCCAGCGTTTGTTCTTCCGATAACTTCGGGATAACTTAGAATAAAATCTTCGGACAACCTCCCACATTTCCGTCCGTTCCCTGCACACTTTTCTTTCTCAGCTTCTGTTTAGCTTTGTTAATTTCCTTGTTTTCTTCCAGAATTTTTTGCACTAGCTGCATGTTGATTTGGCGCGTTTCCTCTCGAATACGTTTTCTTATAGTTTTGCAAAGCTCAACGTACTCGACCCTGCCAAACGGACTGCCTGCATTCCTCATTGTCCGTCGCTTTTTCATTAAATTAATGGTCTTAATGAGATTTTTGATTGTTTGAACCATTTATTTTCTGGTGCTATTGAAGCAGCCTTTTCAAGCACAATGTTGGCGATTTCTTCCTATTGGTCCGTAATTTCTATTGGTAATAGAATCTAATCCTATTGGTCTGTAATTTCCATCCCCTCCAGATCTTGCCACATAGCAAAGTCTTAACAATAGACAGGTTCGACAGAGCAGTCTAAAGGAATATATGTTGGTTTATTTACTCAGGGCAGCAATTTACTAGATTACAATTTACATAGTAACTTACATATTCCATTTAAAACCATGACATCGATATTCGTAAAAAAAAAATACAAACTTATTCATAGGGTCCGATTTTATTAAGTTCTAATTTTCCGACTTCCTCATTCTAATTTCCATATATATACACGTATCTGATCAATGATATAATTGACTTTCAAATCCACAAGGGAACATATACATATTTTTTTATTATTCCAGGTTAATATTCCAATTTATATGCCTTATTCGCTGTCTCTCACCGGCTCATTCTGGCAATATCTAATTTTCGGTATTCCGGTCTGATAAGCGCGTACGCATCCAGCTTTTTAAAGTTTGGGAGCTTCCGTTAGTGATTTTTTTTATTTTTCGAATACTTCTTTGAATATATTTTTTAAATTTTTTCATTATACATAATATTTGTCTTCTTTTTCCAAAGAAGGCCATAAACATATTTTTAAAATTTTCCCTATGGACAACTACGACTATAGACCAAACTTGTTATAAAGGGTGTCCCAAAATTTACGCAAGATTTGAATTAAATAGAAAACACAATTTTTTTCAATTGTATTTTTTTTATTGAAACATAAAGTACATAGGATAGGGAGAGCACATCGGGCAAATGACCTCCACATCTTTGCTGGCACACACGCACTCTTTTGTCGAAATTTTCCAAGATCATTTTGCATAAACGTGGCTGAATTTCGTTGATGCAGTGTTGAATATTCTCCTTCAATGCACGGGTGGATATGGGCTTGTTGACATAGACCTTTAACTTCAAATAAATCCACAGAAAGAAATCCAATGGTGTTAAATCACATGATCTAAAGGGCCAATACTAATCACCGAAACGAGAATACACAACCAGAAAATGTCTCATGCAGTTGAAACCACATGTCGTCCACATCAATATCATCAAATTTAGGCAGAAAGAACTCGATTATCCTGGCGATATCGAGCACTAGTAACAGTAACTACTTGACCAGACTCATTTTCGAAAAAGTATGGTCCAATGACGCCTCCAGCCCAAAATCCGCACTAAACAGTGACACGTAGATGAATTTGTTTTTCGATAATTACATGTGGGTTATCTGAACTCCAAATGCGGCAATTTTGACGATTAACGAAGCCATCAAAAAGAAAATGAGCTTAATATCTTAGGATGATTTTGCTCGACAAATCTGCATTCACTTGTTGTTCAATAATCCATTTAACAAACTCTCTTCGCCGTGCATGGTCATTAGGCTGTAGTTATTGTGCCAATTGAACTTCGTAAGCATAGAGACGCAGATCTTTAGTGAGTTTACGCTGTAGAGAGCTTCTTGAAATTTGTAATTCTTGTCCACGACGCCGAATCGTTGTTCGTCGAATGTTCCTGCACTTCCACCAACACTCTCACGCACTGCTTCGATACTATTTGAACGGCTTGATATTGGACTCCATGTATTACATACAGTTGACCAAGTTAAATCAATATTCCGACCATATTTTCTATGAAATTTGCGTTGAAAAACTGTAGCAGCCAAAATGTCATTACTTTTGAAATATCGTTCAACAATAAAAACGCGTTGTTCTTTCGTGTAGTGCTCTATTTTTGCTAACCCTGAACTGTGAGCTGTCAAATTGTTTTCATTTTTTGGTTGCTAACACTTTACTGCACCAATGGCGGTAAATTCAAATATCAGTATCGCCAAATTGTTTATAAATTCACTTCAATTATATCTTGTGAGTAAATTATTATTTCTTCTTTTATTTCTTTATTTTCTTTATTTCTTTTATTTCTTTTTTTTATTATTTCTTATTTCTTTATTTCGTTTTTTTATGATGTTTGGTAAAAAAGTAACAGTACGAAGTAAACGTAATGATAAAGCTAAAGTTCGTTTGAATTTATTTTTCTATAGAACGAGTCAGTAGTGTTAATTGTTGTAATAAGTTTTGTAATACGGTCTTGACATAACAATGTCCTGATGTTCAATACCTAAAGATATGTTTTGTCTTCATATTTCTTTGAGGATTAGGAGACTATTTTCAATTTTTATATCTAGAACTAGATGGGAACACGCATTTTATATGAATTTGTGTGAAGCATTTATTGCAGCTGACATTCCACTTTATAAATTGAACAAAACTTAAGTAAAATAGTTTTTAGAGAAATATTGCAAGAGATCACTATATATAGATCACAAATGAACACTTCGTAAAAAATATGTCGACAAAGTATATTGTAAAACTATGGACAGAGTAAGATATGATCAGATAAGAAAAAACTATGATTCGGCATCGATGAAACCACTGATATAAAAGGAATATATATATATATATATATATATATATATATATATATATATATATATATATATATATATATATATATATATATATATGGGAAAAGGAACAGGCAGATACATGGGAAAAATTACACAAAAAGCACAGGAACTGATCCCATTGAAAAAGAACACAAAACATCCGTGGTGGGACTCGGAATGCGGAAGTGCATTGCAGCGACGCAAACGAGCATTTCGGGAGTACAACAGTAAAAAATCCCCAGTAAGCCAACAGCTTTTTAACGAGACTAGAAAACAGACCGCCAAAGTTATTAGACAAACTAAGAGGAAGTACATAAAGGAACAACTAGACTCTATAGAGGAGAATTTCCGCAATTTCCGGAACTATTGAAAAACCTTGGACCAAACTCACTGCGGGAACTCACGCAAATTATCACGAACATCTGGCAAACAGAAAACTTACCAGATGAATGGAAATGTGCTCTTATACACCCGCTGCACAAGAAGGATGTGAACAACTACAGAGGAATCTCCTTACTACAAGTCACTTACAAAATCTTCTCAGCATGCCTTCTCCAGAGAACACAGGAACAACTAGAACACAAATTTGGCGAGTACCAGGCAGGCTTTCGTCCTGGTCGCTCATGCACTGAACAAATCTTTAACTTAAAAACAATACTGAAATACAAAGCTATCAGGAACGTCCCAATCATCTGCACGTTCGCTGACTTCAAGAAAGCATACGACTGCACTGAACGAAAATCTCTGTTCAACATCCTAGAAGAACAAGGACTCGACCCCAAAACACTACGATTGATCAAGCAGACACTGACCGACACAATCTTTAAAGTAAAATTTTTGGGAGAAATTTCCGAACCCTTCCTGATTAAAACCGGAGTACGCCAAGGAGATAGGTTATCCCCACTCCTCTTCAACCTGGTCCTGGACAAAGTCATAAGGAAATGGGAGACGGAACTAAAAAATCAAGAACACTGGAAACCAATACGACTCGGACGAACCAAAAACAACATAGAAATATCAAGCCTAGCCTTCGCGGACGACCTAGCCATACTTGCAGACAATGAAAAAAGGGCAACCAAACAGATCGAAGTCCTCAAAGCATGTGCAGAGAAAGTTGGCCTACAAACATCCTTTCAAAAAACAGAATTCTTCTGCTCAAAATTAAATGTCCAAAATTTGAACACCAAATACGGCAAAATAAATAGGGTCACTCACTTCAAATACCTGGGCGAGATCCTCGAACCCACAGGAGGAGAGAAGATAGCACAGAAGACTCGATGCAGAAGATGAAGAGGGCATACGGCAAGACACACAATATCTACAATAAGAAATGCCTATAAACACACGCAAAAATAAGACACTACAACACAGTAATCAAACCAGAGGTACTATACGCAAGAGAGACACTTACACTTCATACAAAAAGCGGCATAGAAAACATACTAAGGCAAAGCAAAATTATGAGGAAAATTCTCGGCCCAAAACTGACAGAGGAAAACTGACAGAAAACTGACTTACGTTCATACAAGGAGTCAATTTAACAGTACCATGGATCGCACAAGTCAGAGCTGATCTGGGAAAGGCACAAATGGGTCCGACAGAGATTGAGGATAGAAGAATGTACAGACACAAAATAAATATGTGGAACGTTGCATCAGAGAGCGAAGTTTCGAGGAGATCAGGAACAAAGTGGACGGAGGAGAGAAAGAGAATCCACGGAGAAAGGATGAGAGAGGTGTGGAGGATTAGAAAGAACACTCGAAAATGAGTCAGGATGCTTTGCGTGATCCAACCGGGTCTATACGCACCTAATAATAATAATAATATATATATATATATATATATATATATATATATATATATATATATATATATATATATATATATATATATATATATATATATATATATATATTTTGAACAAATACTAAACTGTCCTGAGCCCTTAAACAAATTACCAACACTAAACCCTAAACAAACAAACCCAGATTGATTACCACCAAATGAAGAGGAAATACTTAGGCAAATCAAGCAGCTTAAAAATAACAAAGCTTCTGGTGAAGATGGAATCACTGCTGAACTTTTGAAATCCGCTGGTCCAGGTACAATCAAGGAAATAACCAACATTCTACAAGAAGTTTGGCGAACCGAACGGATTCCGGAAGACTGGAAAGATGCTCTAATCCATCCACTACATAAGAAAGGAGATAAAACGGATGTAAACAACTATAGAGGAATATCTCTTCTCCCAGTTTGTTACAAGATTCTATCTCAATGTCTACTAGACAGAGCACAGGGACAGTTAGAACCGAACATTGGTGAATATCAGGCAGGTTTTCGACCGGGCAGATCCTGCCCTGAACAGATCCTGAATCTAAAGTTGATTCTAAGACATCAAAAACTGTACAATAAAAATCTCGTCTGTACATTTGTGGATTTCAAAAAAGCATATGAATCTATTGACCGCGAATCTTTATTCCGAATCTTGAAAGAACAAGGACTAGATCTGAAAACGCTGGCAATTATTAAAGCAACGTTAACTAACACGAGGTCAAAAGTTAAATTCATGGGTGACATCTCAGAACCCTTCGAAATTAAAACTGGTGTGAGACAAGGGGATGGACTCTCGCCACTCTTATTTAACTGTGTTCTAGAAAAAGTAATAGAGGAGTGGCGTGAAAAAAAGTCGGCACTGAATATTGACCAGCCCATTAAACTGGGGAGAACCAACATCAAAATTGATTGTCTGGCATTTGCTGATGATCTAGCAATTTTAGCTCAAGATGTATTAACGGCTCAAAAACAGATTGAAATCCTAAAAGAAACAGCAGAAAAGGTAGGACTCCAAATATCTTTTGAAAAGACACAATACATGACCTGCAACAGACTAAGAACACCATTTCTAAAAACAAAATATGGTAACATCAGACGAGTCTCTCAATTCAAATATTTGGGTGAAATAATCATGAAAAATGGGTTGGAAAAAGCGGCCAATAAGGGTAGATGTCAAAAAATGGAAACGACATTGAGACAAAATATTTACAATAAAAAATGCCTATCTAAAAACACAAAACTGAGACATTACAACACGGTTATTAAGCCAGAATGTCTATATGCTGCAGAAACGCTCATTTTGAATAGAAAGAGGGACATCGAGGACATTGAAAAGAAGGAAAGAAAAATCATAAGAAAAATCCTAAAAATCTAATTGTACTTCGCGTGGTCCACCAGGGCCCATACGTGAATAATAAAATAATAATAATAATATATATATATATATATATATATATATATATATATATATATATATATATATATATATATATATATATATATATATATATATATAATTGACGGTTTCAACTTTTACTTGATGAAAATCCATTATAAATTACTTTAAAATAAAATTACAGTTTTATACGACTTTCACTAAATTACATTATTCTGATATGTTTCGCCAACACAGTGGCTTCTTCAGATGTTGAGTATTTGAGTATAAACACATTGTTGACTTGATGTTGAGTATAAACATTAGTTTACATTATAAACATTATGAAGCCATAAAATTTCGAAATTCAAAATGATAATTGATAGTCCCCCCCCCCCCTATTCCATAAAATTCAAATCTGTTATTTTCCAGATATTGCTATAATGAACGAGTTTGAGGAAATTTCGTCTTTCTTGTTGTATTTAGTACAAATATGTGACGTAAAAAGACTGATATAAAAAAAGCATTACATTCTATTATGCCTATAAAGCTCTTTTATAAAACTGAGCTTTGTTAGGATCAAATGGCTGCAAAGTGGAAAGAGTTAATGGAGCAACACTCAGATCGATATCTTGTCTCTTTTCTATGAGTAAAAGGAGAACACGCTGAATTCTTTGTGTAAAAGAAGTGTGCTTTTTAGTAGGTGTACAGATATGCCGTTTTTAATTTTAAAAACTTTGCCATCTTTTAACAATAATTTAAATTAATATAATAGTCGATTTATTAGAAATATATATATATATATATATATATATATATATATATATATATATATATATATATATATATATATATATATATATATATATATATAGATATATTGACCAAATTCACCAACAAGAAAAGCGCAAGACTTATCAAACTATGCCAACAGAATAACTTGAAGATCATGTCAACATCTCTCAGAAAGTCTCCATGAAAACAAAAGACATGGAGATCGCCTATACAACCGAATGGAGAATTCTAGATAGACCACCTGGCGATCTCATGTCTAGAATAAAGAGAGATCCAAGATGTCCAAGACCCCAGGAGAGCGAACATCAACTCAGACCACTACCTAACACGAATTAAGTTCACCCCAAGGAGAATTCATCTGATCAAGTAGTCCAACATAACAGATGAATGGGAGAGGAACAGGCAGATGCATGGAAAAAAATTCCATAAACAAATTATACAAAAAGCACAGGAACTGATTCCATTAAAAAGAACACAAAATACCCTTGGTCGAATTCAAAACAAAACAAGCATTTCAGGAGTACAACACTAAAAATCCCCAGAAAGTCAACAGCATTTTGACGAGACTAGAAAATAGACCGCAAAACTTATCAGATAAGCTAAGAAGAGGTACATGAAGGAACAACTAGACTCTATAAAGGAGAAGTTCCGAAATTATAACACGAGAGACTTTTATAGGACTTTCTTTCGCAAGAGAAATCCGTGGATACACACCACAAATCTTTGCTTCAGAAAGCGGAATGGAATATATATATATATATATATATATATATATATATATATATATATATATATATATATATATATATATATATATATATATATATATATATATATATTGACTTGACTGGGAATGAACCACACCCATCCCCGCAATTGACACGAGAGCATGTGTCGGTACCCTGGCGAGCCTGAAACATGTGCCCTCCAATTGCGGGGATGGGTGGGGCTCATCCCGAGTCAAGTACCTAACAAAAATGTTTATTTGGGCGGAGACGCAGGTTGCTGTGTGTTTCACATGAGATTGTGGAACCCAACGGTTGGGTTCTTTGGCACTCAGCTACTGTTGTCTCATTGGACGCTGTCCAAAGAAATCTGATATTAACCCTCCTTAACTGATAACCGTCCGTATTCATCAGATTTAGAATCTGAAAGTGAAATCCAATTAAAAAGAGCATCTATAACTTACTTTTGAGAACTCGAGATAAATATATATATGTGATAAATACAACTGGCTCCTTTGCAAAGAGCGATTCCTATATACGCACCTAAAAGCTGTTTGAGCGAGAAAATCATTGTGTATAATTTGAAGGCATGCATGCTGAAGATCAAACAATTAGAGCGCTATTTTTCCACGCAAATAACGCGAGTCTTGGAACTGTAATACATTGTTCAGAAGTAAAATGGAGATATTTTTAACTTTTGCTTTTATCTTATATCGTAAACCTGTTTTAAATCATATTAAGTTGAGAATTAAGTAACTTAATGAGGTTTATAAGTTTTCCTACTTAATTATATTATAGATATTTTTTTGGTGATAAAAAAAGGATTGGTATACTTGTAAGGGCGATCAAGTTTCACAAAGAGGTCTGGGACGAAAGACTTAAATACTTGTGGGGATTAAAACGGTTTTAGTTGGCTGAAACCGTAATTCTTTAATAAGAGAGCACTTATAAATAAGATAAGAGAGCACTTATAAATGATAAGAGAGCACTTTAATAAAGCGTTTTTATAAAGGTAATATCACCTTTATACTCATTCAAGATTACAAAGATTTTACCTAAGGCAAAATATTTAGTCTAGTTTAATTAATTTTTAAGATTCATCATTAAACATTTGATACTAGGACCAATTAACAAATTGATCTACAGCTTAACGTGGTCAAGGCCTAACAATCGGTGGTGGCTGGTATATAAAATCTGCAGAGCTGCAGACCCTCCAAAAAAATTATATATAAAATTACATATATTTAATTGCAACATTTAATTTTTTACTTGTTTACTAAATCTGGTAAGTTTCTTATTTTCAATTTTAGTTTGTTAAATTTATTTTATAACTCGTCTGCTTCTAAGCAAAAGTCCATAATTCAAACTCACGAACTGCCACTGCCAACAATCGTTTTTGTATCAAAGAGTATGGATTCCTTCCAATAACACCAAAAGCAAATCATATTTTTCTTCGGATGTATTAGTGTAACTACCATCTCAAGCGATATGACCTAGAGAAAACAATAACAACAGTGGCTCGGGAAATATTAAATACGAATACAAGAACAAGGAGGAATATCTGGTTTGACACCGAATGTGTAATAAAAAGGAGGCGTAAAGCGAAGTTAAAGTTTCTGTGGAAAAAAAAACGGAAGGGAGTAAAATTGAATTAAAACAAAATTGAAAAAAGAACAAGAGAGGCCAAATAAATATGCAGGAGAAAACAAAGACAAGTTTTCGAAAGGGATATGGAGGAAATTGAAAGCAACTATAATCAAACGCAAATAAGGAATTTTTACCAAGGTATTAGGAACGAAAAGAAAGGATACCAACTAAAAAACATATACTACAAGGACGGCGAAGGAAAGCTACTTATAAACAAAAAGGAAAATATAGAAAGTTGGGGAAGTTATTTTGAACGAATATTGAACAAGCTAGGAAACACTGATGGAGAGGAAGAGGATAGAACGGACAGATATATCGAGAGGGAACTAGAGAAAGCAGTGGAACCCAACATTGAAGAAAATAAAGAAATCATAAGACATATGAAAAATACTAGAAGCCCAGGCGAGAGCCAGGTTAGTATAGAACAGAAAAAATATGGCGGTCGAAAGTTACTACAGGAAATTACAGACATAATAGGCCAGTGCAGGAAGAAAGAACAAATGCCAAGGAAATGGGAACGAGAGGTATTGTGTCCAATTTACAAAAAGCGAGATAGAATATCATGTGACAACTACAGAGGTACAGCGTTGCTGGAAGTTGTGTACAAAATACTAGCGACAGCAATCAAGAACGGGATAAGGGATACCTCGGAGGATCTAATGGGATAGTACCAATGTGGTTTTAGAATTTACAGATCAACAGTAGACCAGATAATGTTAACTGCAGGAAACTGCAGGTAACTGTAGGTAACTACTGGTAACTGCAGGTAACTGGAGGTAACTGCAGGAAAGAAACTACCGACAATGTTTAAACATTGAACATGCTCTTTATAGATTTCCAACGGTCCTAGGACTCCATCGAAGGAAGGAACTACTAAAAGCAATAGGAGAACTGGGGGTTAATAGAAAACTAATAGCTCTAACAAAAAAGACTATAGAAAATACAGTCACCTTAGTTCAAGGAAACAACCCTTCAAAGTAAGATCGGGCCTCAGACAAGGAGACCCATTGTCTGCCTGCTTGTTTAATCTACTGTTGGAAGCTGTACTGAAGAGAAGTCAAATGCTTCGAACATGACTAATATATGACAAAAAACACCAACGTCTAGCCTTCGCCGGCGATGTAACAATTATAACACGAGAATTGTGAGAAATGAAAAATGTAACTCAAAGATTAATGAGAGAAGCAGGAAGGTTCGGCCTCCGAGTAAATACAAACAAAACAAAATATATCAAAATGAGAATTAAAAAATACAAAATATGCAAGGAGGGGCTGAAAATTAAAGATCGAGAAGAAACACTAAACTTCAAAAAGGTTGATTATTTTTGTTATCTTGGCTCAACTATCACAAACATGGAATGGAAGCGGAGGTTAAGGCCAGAATAGCAAAAGGAAATAAATGTGCAGCGATGCTGCAGAGAGTCCTGAGAAAAAAGAATATATCAAGAAAGGCAAAATAAGAGTTTATAAAACAATAATGAGATCAGCTGTAATATATGCTCCAGAGACCTGGACCTTAACCAAAGGTATTGAAACAATGTTGGATGTGTGGAAACGTAGAGTGCTGAGAAGAGTATTCGGTGGTATCAAGGAGGAGTCAGTGGAAAAGAAGGAGCAATAAAGAAATAATAACGGTATTTGAGGAGCCCACAATAACGCAGATGATCAGGGCACGGCGAATAGCCTGACTAGGATATATAGAAAGGCTGCCAAAAAGTGGACTAACAAAACAAGTTGTGAGCAGGAGGAGAGGCGAGGGAATAATGAAGAGGGGAAGACCGAGGAGAAACTGGGTACAGGAGGTGGAGGAGGATTTGGCCAGAATGGGCGTGATACAGTGGGAAAAAATGATAAGGAATAGAGTGGTTTGACGGTAGATTATAAACCAAGCCAAATGCCTTAAAGACCAGTACAGCTGTACATATATAATATCTCAAGGACCATGGTACGTGGATCTTCGGCTGTGAAGGCCTTTATTTCTTCGACATCAGTGCTTAAAGGATTATTAGATCGATGCTGGTCTTCCAGGTCAAAATCTCCGCCTCTAAATCAAACAAACCACTTTTGCATCGTGGCTTCCCTAACAGAATCCTCTTCGTAAAGCGAATAAATCTTTTTTTTACCGCGTTGTTGGAAATAAAAATGCATAATGTCGCGTAAATGCAAATTATCGACCGTGATTTTCACTTAGAATCAACTTGAGTACTGAAGGCAAATTATAGCGAATCTGAACCTAAATATCGTAAATACGATAGGAATTAAGAATATGTTTACTAATTTAACACAGATTTTTGTTTACAACTGTTAAAAGCAAGTAAAGGATAATCCCTACGAACTTTCCGGATAACCCGATATTCCTCAATTATAACTTTAATAATAAGAAACTATTATCCTCAATGCAACGATTTACCTTCAGGGTTCTTCCTAAATTCAAATATTAAACCGACAAACCCAACAAGATAACAGAAACTTTCATCCCGGATACAAAATCTTAGGATAAACATCTTAGAGAATCCTGTTTTAATATATCCGATATCTAGTAAAGAATTTAGATTGAGTGAAATACATTCAAAGTGCCATATTGCGTAGATACCTTATATAGAATATTAATTGAAGAAAATGAGGAATATATCAATAAACACTGGGCCAAAATGTGGGCGTTTAATAAATTCATCTGCAGTGCAAGCTGAAGAGGGGAAAAACGTTCGGGGGACCGCCAGCTTTAAGACGGTTTCTTGGAAATATAGTCACAATGGATTGCTTCACGGGGCCGCAGCGGGAGTTCGGTAAAAAACAATTTTCCAAAGATAAAATATGTCGACATGATTTTTGTAACATCGATGAGAATGCTCCTTTTGTGTTTCATTTAGGTAGTTGTTAAAACCCCTTTTCACAGAAATGGCCAAGTATGTTCCATTTTCAAGTACCTGCTCTCCTTAGAACCTCTTTTCATCCTTCATATTCACTCACTTATGTGATGCAAAACTAAAAGGAGGCATATTTATTAGACCTCAAATAAGGAAGATTGTAGGTGATTTCCGTTCTCAAGAAAAATTAAATGAAAGTTTGAAAGTATTTTGTAAGTGTAGAGAAAGGATTTCTGAGCAACAAGAAGAATGGAAACTTTAAAGACCTTGTAGATGAACTCTTGAAAGCCTATGATATACTAGGGGGTCGCATGTCCATAAAAATGCATTTTTTACACTCCCATTTGGATTTTTTTCCAGAAAATTTGGGTGCTGCAAGCGACGAACAAGAAGAGAAGTTTCACCAGGACGTCAGGCCGATGGAAACATGATACCAGGGACGATGGAACTAATTTATTTTGGGCGACTACGGCTGGTTTTTAAAAATAAATGATGCTACAGAAAGTTTTTAAAAATAAATGATACTACAAGAGGAAAAAGTGAAAGGTTTTGTTGCTGTATGACATCTTATGTAATACATTTTTATTCACATAATCCTTAGTAATACATTTGCATATATTTAACACGTTTTAGATGTTAATATTAAATAAATATTAGGTTATCAAAATATGTAGTCTCCCTTCTTTTCCCCATCACCGACTCACTGTAACAAAAAAACTGTAGGTGTTACAGTAATTAGCTTATCATTTTCAAATTTGGGGCTACAAAATACTTCATATATACCTATTTTCATCAGAGTTACCTCAAAAAAATTTAAATTTGTTGACCTGTGTAAAGTTTTGTTCGTTGTCTTTTCCACCTAAATCAAACTCGAATCATCTCCTGATTTTCTGAATATTGGCCTTCCTCTACTCCTTCCTCTCCTTCCTCCTAGACATAGAGGTTTGGTAATAAAAGACCAGATCAACTGGTAAAGGAAGCTATCTCCGAATTCCCTTCTGGCACATATTATTACCTCTAAACTTCTGGAAATGTGTCCAGTATCGCTCAGTTGAGTTGAGTGAGATTGCTTAGAAAGCACCAAAAAGTAATGGCGGATAAAAAAGATTTATTTTCCCAGACAAGGAAAAAAATTGACCTCTGCCTGTTTTTCCCCTGGAAAAGCCCAAAGCAATTCAAACTCATATAAGATGATCCCCATAACAAAGACTATTAGTTCAAAATGGCAGCAAAAATATTTCAGTGTATGTCAGTGCGTATATTTTAGTTCTATTAAAAACAACAGATATATTCTGTATGCGAATATCACGATATTCTTCTTATTTATATAAAAGTTCGCACGAAGAAGAATATACTCTTGGTGCTCCGATCAAATTAGAAATATGGCAAGACTTTTTCAACGTGTTCAGAAAGATTTGTTAAAATGGTACCAGACTTGCATACACTCAAATGGTGGACTTTGAATATTTAATTAAAAAAACATTAAATCATGTGTTTCTTATGAAGATATAAATCGTTTAAAACGTGTTGCAGTGTGAAAAATTAGTGCCAGAATTCCAACTCTGACATTAAACGACAATAATGTAAGTTTTCCATTTTTTTTTCGTTACAAAACGAAACAAATTTATGCTGAAACGTATGGAACGAATGGCTATAAAAATATTTCATTTTATTTTCAAAAATATCTTAAGCGAACCGAAATTGGGTATCCAAATTATTACGACGACGAGACGTTGTCAATTAAAAAAAAATGTTTTAAGTTCTAAGCTGTTTTTCGCGGACACGGTTGCATTTTGGATTCATGTTTTAAGAAAACTCTTTATTCAAAATGATGTAAGGAATCGTTGGTTAAATTTCCGAAAGTTACTTCCCTTAAACCCTCCATCGTTAAGGAAATGTTTCCTAATAAATTGATATCGTGCTAAGAAGAAATTCCGTGTCCCTCAAAAGGTCCGGACTTGATTCCTGGCGAATTTTGCTACATGCCAACTCAAAGAACATATCTACCAAGAAATAGCCAGCAAAAGTTAAAGTGAACATTCTGTTTAAATACCTTGTTTTTACTATTAATAATAATAATGCAAACATTACAATTCTTGGTTGTTTAATATGACTGAGCCGTTAATCTGGACCAAGTACTTACTAAGGTTTTTCTTTTTTTCCACTCTTATATAATCCAGTTTTTTTTCCTTTTGAAACCTTCAACTTAGGACCAATGCCGGACTTCTTCTGACAGAGATTAATTTCTCCTAAAACTTCTCTCGTAATTAAATAGAGTTTAGATCTTTTTTTTTGGTGGAAAAAAGGATCGGTTAGCTTGTGAGAACAGCGAACTTTCGCAAAAAGGTTTGAGACAAAAGACTTAAATACTTATATGGCTTAAAAAGCTTTTTGTCGACTTAAACGGTAATTCTTTGATAAGATACCACTCTTTCATAAATGCCCTAATATCAATTTAATATTTTTAGCATTTTTAATATATATTGACTAAGAAAAATTTACAAACAATGTTTTCCTGTGTTGCCAAATTTCATCAGTAGCTACTAAAACAAAAAATAAATGGCAACACCAAATTTTTTAACATAATTTGACAAATTTTAAAATTGGAAATAAAAAAGGTGATGTCACTATTATCTTCCTCAAATGTTATGTTATTTCTTTATTGCAGTAGCCGTTTTAGAACAATTAGCAAAAACAACGAAAATAATCTGCAGTCGGCAGGAACTAAACGAAGCAACATCTCAATAGTAGGCCTTGGAAATTAAAAATTAAACAAAAATTGTTGTTTAAAAGGAAAGGTTGACATAGACCAACACGCTAATAATGCAGTAAATAGAGAATGGCTGAATGATTATGATGAATATATATATATATATATATATATATATATATATATATATATATATATATATATATATATATATATATATATATATATATATATATATATATATGAGCATTAGTTAGTTGTTTAGCTTGGGTTGCTTGATTGTAGAGAGGGACTCTCTATTCGTGGCGAGAGAGCATAGTCGGTACCCTGATGAGTCTAACCACCAACAGACGAAACATGTGCCCTCCAATGTAAAGGATGGGTGGGGCTTCCTTCCGGTCAAGCAACTAATGCCCATTATGGAGGAGACGCAGGTTGTTGTGCGTTCTACATGTGATTGTGGGACCCAATGGTCGGGGGTATTTAACTCCTGCCTCTGTTTCTTCCTTTACTCTCGCTCCTTTAAGGTCATATTTATGTGGATCCCTCTCCATACAGGTACTGTATGGTCATGGAATGCCATTTGGATTGATTCAATCAATTTTGCAGAACAATTATGGCAGGCTGTGAAAAGTAGTGGAAGAGATACTTTCTTTGGATGATTACATCCTGAGATGTATAATTACTGCTGATAAGACAGGGATCTAAGCTTATGATCCAGAAACAGCTTAATAATCCAAAGCAAAACCGAAAAAACTGCGTCAAAAAGGCATTGTCCACAAAAAAATCCATTAAAATCCAATCCAAAATTAAAATCCAAACAATTCATGGTTTTACCATAAATCTTTTTATGCACATAGCAATAATTATCGGTCAATTTTTCGCTAAAAATAAAACAAATACCGTTCCACAAGCACAATATTCACTGGATACGGCACCGTGTGACTTTTTCAGTTCAGTCAATTTTGAGTCCTTAAAAGCCATTCAAGAGAAAGCAAAAGTTGAGTACAAAAACTACACTCATTGGCAAAAGTCTTGCACCCCCCTTATTTATCTAAAAAGTAAGTAAATCTCAATATGGCGCCTATGCACAATAAGAGCTACGGACCAGAAAAACAATTTTATTATTTTTTTATAGTTTATTAATATTTAATTAATTTTTATTTTGATTTAGTAATAAACATAAACATGCAAAAATATCTTGGGATTTTTTATTAACATTTACCAGCAATGTATTTATACGATGTTTTACTACATCAGTTTATTTGTGTTAATCGTACAGCATAGCAATAAAAATGCCTGAGCCTGAGCCCGAATTATTGCCTTGTACCGAGAAGTTTTCTCGCGACATCAAATTGCTACTCGTTTAAATATTGTTCGTGGTGCTGGTAGTAGAACAATTGGAAGATTCGAATAAGCTGGTGATGTTGCCTCACTACCTAGAAGTGGTCGAAGAAGGATTACAAATGAACGACAAGATCGTTATCTAGCTCAATTTGCACGAAGAAACCGCTCAGTGCCGAGTAGAGCGATATAATTTCAGTTCCAACGGACGTATAATCGTGCTATATCAAGCCGTACGGTTTCCAGAAGGCTTTTCAATGTTGGACTGCATCGCAGACGCCCAATTAGAGTTCCCCTGTTAAGTAACCAGTAAAGGCAAATGCGTTTTCAATGGGCCAGATTCAATTCTGATATTGCCTCAATGGAAAAACGCCGTTTTACCGATGAAACAAGAATTGGTTTAATCAGCGATGATTATCATCAGAGAGTTTGGAGGGAGGTAGGAAGACAACCTCGCCTTTATACAGCTATTGAAGTAGCTGCATATCAGGGCGGTAGCGAAATGTTTTGGAGAGGAATATTTTACACACACATGAAACAGCAGAGCTCATTCACGTCCCACAAACAATGAACGCACATTTCTACTTGGAACATATCATCAGACCTGTTATTTATCGAGGAATGAACCAATCAGACCAACAGAACCATGAACATGAACCATCAGACCTGTTATTTATCAAGAGGAATGAACCAATTTATCACAAGACACTGTTAACCTAATTATTGGCATGTAAGAGTTTACGCATTAATAAGAAGTAGGGGAGGCAAGTCTTATCTATTATAATCCTATTAGTTGAACAATATTTACATCAATTTAGCTTTTTTTGAGAATATATTTTATTTTATTTTTAGATACATACATATTTTTTATATTTACAAACACCAAGAACAAAAACAAAATTACGCATTTTTTCTCTTGCGCGCATCTACTAATCCTTTAAATTTTCTTTTGAAAAAATAACCCAATTTACTTTCGTATCAAAACAAAAATAAAAAGAGGGCTCAAGACTTTTGTCGATGAGTGTATTTCGAAGACTGGAAAAAAATAATGAAATAAGCATATTGCAATGAGAGGGGATTACTTTGAACGGGTCAATATAAATTTGGGAGAATAAACAAATACGAATTTTATTTAAAAAGTTACCTTACATTTGACCATAGTAATATACAGTGGGAGAGAAAAGTATTGCTATAGCACATTTTGTTTTAAATAAAAATACATATTTCCAAAATACAAACGTAAAAAAACTGATTAGTTGTTTATTTTTTACCTCCAACCAAAATGTAAATTTAATGCAAAGAAATTGTTAAACTCAAATCAAATAAATAAAATAAATTTGAAATCAATATAATGTCAAAAACTGAATGGACAAAAGTATTGGCAACCTTAAATGTTTATCAAATATTTTAAAGCAAGACGCTGATAAAAACTTGTTTCTACCTATGGAAAAGTATTTATTGTGGTCGAATATTATTGTCGCGTAGCTTTCTGATATATGCATACTTCGATTAAGTATCTAGAAAATAAATAATTTTAAATAAAATGGGTCGTAAAGGACAGAAAACTACAGCGACTGAAAGAAAAATAATAGTTAATCTGCATCACGAAGGTAAATCATATTCTGAAATTGCGAATGTAGTGAGAAAAAGTAGCGACACTATTCGTAGTGTTATTAAAAGGTTTAACAATAGCGACAATTTATAAAATTTGCCACGAACAGGGTGACCATCTAAACTTACAGAACTGGAAAGAAGAAAAATAATCAGACAAAAATTAAAAAGGATCCTCATACCTCAGCGTCGGAAATTACTTCAATGATTAGAGAACAGGATAATAAAGATATTAGTGCTAAACCCGTACGGAGAGTTCTGCATTGTGTCGGTTATAGAGCAAGGGTTGCCAGAAAGAAACCGTACATAACAAAGTCAACCAAAAAAGCGCTTGCAGTTCAAAAACCAGTATGTTGATAAAACTAATGAGTTTTGGGAGACAGTAATATTTTCAGACGAAAGTAAATACAATATCTTTCATTCGGATGGACGATCTCTTGTCTGGAGGAAGCAAAACACAGAACTTGAAGTATCCTAGTGTGTGGATGTATGGCTGCAGGAGGCGTTCGAAATATTGTCTTCATTGACAGACTAATGAATAAAACGGTTTATTTAAATATTTTAAAAAACAATTTAGGACAAAGTGCTTAAAAGCTTAATATTGCTAACAGTTTCTATTTTCAACAAGACAACGATCCAAAACATACAGCTTATGTAGTAAAACAGTGGATAGCTTATAAGTTGCCACATCAATTAAATACCCCTCCTCAGTTACCTAACCTAAATCCTATAGAAAATCTGTGGGATGTTAGAGAAGCGGATTAGAAAACATCACATTTCAAGAAAAAGTCAATTGAAGGAAATTCTTCTACGAAAATGGACGTCCTTAGGGCAAGAAATTACTCAAAAACTAGTTCACTCCATGCCAAACCGTCTGAGAAGTTATTAAAAAAAAAGGACTTCTTACAAAATATTAATTTTGTATATGGTTCTTTCATTAGGTGACGGTGCTAATAATTTTGTCTATTCAATTTTTAATATTATATTCATTTTAAATTTATTTTATTTTTTTAACAATTTTTTTTGCATAAATTTAGATTTTGTTTGGAGGTATAAAATAAATAACTAACTACATTTTTTTACGTTTGTATTTTGGAAATATGTACTTTTATTTAAAAGAAAATGTGATATGCCAATTTTTTGACTAAGCTATGTAAAGTAAAAAATATATTGTATTGGCGAGCTAATAAGGATTAGTAACGCGATCTAAATAAATAAAAAAATAAAATAAATACGATCTGTTTATAAGTTAAATTGCCATGCCGTATAAAGGTGAAAGCCCCAGTTTGAGATGAAATAAAATTCCCCTTGTTTTTCCGCTTTGGGGGAACGATATCGAATCGAGAAACCAGAGAAAATAGCAAAAATAGGCCTAGTTATGGTATTTTTACGACGAAAGAAATAAAGTATCATCGAATTTCACAGGCGTTCGTTTTAATTCAAACGCTATTTTTCTAGACAATAAAAAAATGAAAAAAGTCTGTTCTAATATACATTTTTATATATATATAAAAATATTATATTGAAATTGTTAGTCGATATAAAATTATTTCTATTAACATGTAAATAAAAAAATTCAAACAATAATTCCCGGCGTTGCCAGATTGATTTAGTAGTTACTATTTTTTTTAAATGGCAACACCGCATATTTTTTATTACAAATATCACACGAAAATGGCTTTTCTCCGGTATGTATAGCACGTGTTATATTTGTAAAAAATCTTTTGGTACACGAGATTATTTATTAAAACTTATTTTTAACATAATTTGACAAATATTAAAATTTGATATAAAAATGTTATGTTAGATTTCTTTGTTGGAGTAGCCATTTTAGAACAATTAGCAAAAACAACTAAAATAATCTGCAGTCGGCAGGAACTAAACGAAGCAACATAGCAATAGTAAGCCTTGGAAATTAAACAAAAATTTTGTGTTATTTGAATGATGTTGATGATGTTGTACTTGAATTTGTATAAAAATAACGTTTTAATTCAGTTGCTAAGATTAATCAGTTATTTGATCAAAAAGAGAAAGTTGAATTAATTTTTCTTCATGTTGGTGCTTTAAGTCTACGCGATGCGTGCGTTGAATTCTACACAAGACATCCCGATAAGTATCATCCAAATCCGCCGTTTTTAAGAAATAACTTAGTAAAACTAAAAACAACTGGTAGTGTGTGCACAAAGATCCGCAAAAATGTTACTGAAGAAAATATTCTTCTTTGTAATGTGGAAAATCCTCACAAGCACAAAATTGCCCAAGAGGTAGGTTGTTCTCGGTCAAAGGTGTGGGCCACTTTACAGGGGAACAATTATTATCCATACAAAATGAGAAGCGTACAAGAATTGCATTTTGTACAAGAAGCATCAGTAACCCAATTTCGAGAAACACATTTTTTATAGCGACGAAGCAACTTTTTATTTAAATGGCATGGTCAATAGACAAAATTACAGATGTTGGTCTGACAGTAATACTTGTTGAGCTGAAGAAAGAAGAAGACAAAATAATCCAAGACTTAACGTATAGTGTGGAATCTACAATAAAAAAGTGATCGGAGCTATCTTCATAGAACATAATTTAAATGGTGAATGTTATTTAGAGTTATTGAGAAACAAACTTGAGTTGTTTATTGATGAACCACCGTTAACAGAAAGAAGGCTGTTCTACTTCCAACAGGATGGGATACCACCTCATTTTACGCGAAATATGCGGGATTATCTTCATGAACTGCTACCAGAAAGATAGATGGAAAAAAATGGCCTGCTAGGTCGCCTGACGTTCACACATTTAGACTTTTTCCTATGAGGAAAACTTTGAGGTTTTTCTTAAAAACCAAAGTATACCTGACATTCCTAATTTTGTTGATGAACTGAAACAATCAGTTCGGCGAGACATGAATAATATTACGTCCAATATGTTGCAAAATGTTAGTGATAATATTGTTAAGAGTTCATTATTGTAGATTATAAGGAAGGCCAGTTTGAGGATTTTCACTTCAAATAAAATATTACATATGACAGATAATGGCCTCCACTTTGAAGCTATTATCAAGAGAATCTAGTTGATTTACTCCGAGGCCTTAACCTGCCTACTCCCCAGAGTTCTCAAACAGAAAGAAACGTGGTCGGCGCGACCTGTGCATTAATAAGGAGGGTTGTGGGTGGAGCGCTCGGTTGAGGGGTGGGAGTGAGACGGGAGGTGGACGTTTGACTGGAAGGGTTTCAGATGGGCAATTTGGAAATAAAAGATTTTCACGTATCTGGAACTCTAAGACCTTTAAGCAGTCTGAGCGTTTTTCGTATAAGCTACTATATACTCGGGGAATACTCGTATAAGCGATTTTCGATACGTCTGCAATAAATATATATATATATATATATATATATATATATATATATATATATATATATATATATATATATATATATATATATATATATATATATATATTCATCATAATCATTCAGCCATTCTCTATTTACTGCAGGATGAAGGTCTACCCAGCATTCTTCCAACTCTCGAGGTCTACCATTCGGAACCAATATATTTCATGATGTCATCAGTCCAAGGTGTATTCGGTCTTCTTCGTGGACGTTTATGATAAAGTGGTATTCATCCAAGAATTGCTTTGGTCCATCTGTCCTCACATTACCTCGCTATATGGCTTGCCCATCACCATTTCAATTACAACCCACATTACTCAAAACCTATCTCTAAAACAGAAATTCTTCTATTCTCGGCAACTTTAGTGAACTTGACTTGTCTGTATTTCAGGTTTATTCTCAAGCCAAATAGTTCTCCCGTCCTTGTTCTTGTGTGTGTTTTTGTAACTCATCTCTGTCTTATGACAGGAGAACGATATCATCTGCGAATCTGATGGCTTAAGTATGCACCATTCATGTTAATTCAATCCTGTTTTGAATTCAGATTACGCAATACTTCTTTAAGGCAGGCTGAGAAAAGAAGAGGCAATATTGTCACCCTGTCGTACACCCAGTTCTACATTGACTTTAACAAGATCGTTGCCTGCTTTCAAATTGAGTCAAATACCTTTTCCTAGACAATAAAAGCCAAGCACAGTGGTATGATGTATTGATTGTGCCTTTCCATGGTCTGTTGAACAACCTGGATATAATCCATTATACTGAAGCCACTTGAATCCACTGAATCCTGCTTGCTCTCCTCCCTCTATTGTGCGTTGTGCAGTGTTCTTAATATTTTTTTGAAATGGTTGAAACTTCGTGAAAACTTTGTACATTACTGATAGGAGGAGTTTACTTTAAAGAAAACAAAATAAATTTGAATGAACAAATTAATACTTAGTATTTTATTTAAAAATTCACCTTATTTTTTCATCCTAGTACTAAATGATGATCTCATCTGTGTTTTTTACAATAAATTTTAATAAACAATTATCGTTATAAATGACCAACCATCCATCTTCTGATGCGATCCATTAATAGCCCAACCCAGTCACAATACATACTAAACGAATCAACAGTCTAGGATCATTTACTCTACGCCAACGTAAAAGCCAAATTTATCATTGAAAAAGCACTTTGTCGTAGACAACACCCTCCTCCTTTTCGTCACCCTGGGACTCTCTATGTATCCCACCCCTCTTCCCTCCTGCAAATGATTAATGGAAAGTGAATTAACATTGAAGTCACGGGCATTGTCGACAAGCACCTGCGTCATTTCACGATTAACTTTCGCAGGTGCGAAATAGTAAATCAAAATTTGCGCCTTGAGACAAGCGGATGTTCCCCTCTTTTTTATTTTAAGGGAGGACTTATCCCATCCCCCTCGTGACCCCTTCATTCATCTGTCGTGCGAAAGTAATTTATTTAAATGACAGGAATTCCTTGGAAAGCATACGGGAAAAGTGATGTGGAACGGAAGGGACCAAAAAAATTGGGTTGGGGAAGATATTTGGGGACAAATATTTTCCATAGTTTCAAAATCATTTTGAAGGAAATTTTGGATTTGGAGAAAACCTAAAGGGTGGAAGTTTTTTCGAGTGGTATTTTCATCGAAACTAAATTTTATTTACTGGAAAACAATTTCTGCAATGAAAGCAGTAAGAAAAAATACAGAATCTTTATGTAATCCCGAAAACACAAGTGACCTATAAATGTGGACAACCAACACGAGTTGGTAATTTTCAGTTTTTATAAATAATCTTTTTTTGCATTATACAAAGTACGTCTCACGCAAAACAGGATTAATACAAATATTTATTTTTTCGGCAAAAATAATTTTTTACTCAAAACAAGTGTACTAAATACTTAATTTTAACAAGCAGGTTTGTACGCAGTTGCTTGTCAAAACTATTTGTTGAAGTGTCTAACTCAGTTAGACACTTCAGACAAAAATAATTACGCATATCCATCGTTCGAATCGTGAGTTATAGTCTTGAGTTCATACAAAAATCTTATAGAAAAAAGCACTTTCAGTTGTTTGCCAAATTTTCCAATTTTCCTGGCAACTTTTCCAATTTTTCTTTCCACAAAAACCTTATTCGGACTATTACGAACATTAAAAAAAAATAGGTAGGCACTCATGGCGACTGCCGACAGAAGTGAAAACTTAAAACTTTGGAATAACTGTGTTTTTTTTTGGAATTTTTAAATTAATTATGGTATGAATAATTAAATGTTTATAATTTGTAAATTTAAATTATTCACACTAGTCTGGTTTTCACATCTATTGGCACTCCGAGCATTAATTATATTCATTTTAATAAAGTTTATTTATTAATCAAAATATATGATGGGTTACGCAAGCCAAGTACAAAATATAAATACAACTTATATACAACAATCCAAAAAGAGCCCAACACGCACATGATACAGTCGAGTATATACAATGTATTAGGGTATATACTCGACTGTATCATGTACACGGGCTGCTGCGCGTCGCTAGTCTGGCGCAACATCTCACTAGCATGTCGGTGACGCGAACCCATAAGTGTTGTCCCTACAAAAAAATCGTTCAACGCGGCTAAAGAAGTTTTCATTTCAAAAAAATTGGATAAATCGGTCCAGCCGTTCTAAGTGCGCTACCAACGAACATCATTTAACCATAACTTAGCCGCCATAGAGCAACTGGTGATAGTAGATATCAAAATAAGAGGATTTAGTCAATAAATGTGTTAGCAAATGTTAGTCATTAAAAAGATACAGGGTGTTGAAAGTGAAACTAAATTTTCGAATAATTTTCAAAGGCGACAAATTTGGTACTAACTTGAGCTTATTTCCTAGAGGGCGCTTACTATCTACTATGTGAGGGATTAACTCGCTGAGACTTTTTACCCTATAAAGCTGGGAATATTTTCCCACATAAAAAAGTTAACCTTGGTCAATATCGATATCTCACGCCGTTTGCGAGATATTCGTGTTTAAATATTCCATTGCACATCTTGTCAATGGCTGAAAAATCTGCAATTTATAAAGTGTCCCTTGAATACGAAGAAAACAAAACATTAAGATGTCAAAAATACAACTGACTTTATTTAAAATAACAATTTTTTGAAATTTACTTCAATAGATGTTGAAAGTGTCCGCCGTTTACCTCAATACACTTTCGCAGGCTCTTTGTTAAGTGGCGCTTCACATTTGAGAATATATTTTCTTCAGTTTTAATAACATTGGTTGCTAGTTAAATTTTTTGTAAAAGTTCGTCTCATTTATTGATTTCATCATTGGTAAACTATAGACTTCATATGACCCCACAAATAAAAGTCTAATGGATTAACTTTCTGGGCTACGAGGTGGCTAAGGACACCAATCCATCCATCCATCCATCCATCCATCCATGTGGAAAATGTTGATTCAAATGATTTCGCACTGCAACAGTAAAATGCGGTGGCGCCCCATCTTGCATAAACGACATGTCTTGTCTTAAGATTAGAGGTATACCGTCTAAAAGTTCTAATAAATCATTTTCTAAAAGCTGTACATATTGATCTCTATTCAGTCTTTGCGGAAACTCAAATGGGCCGATTAAAAAATTGTCGGTGACGCCGCACCAAATGTTAATTGAACATTCGTGCTGGAAATGTCGCTCTCTTGTTATGTGTGGATTTTTCAAGGTGTAATAATGACTATTTCGCTAGTTAAAAATTCCGCGTCTGGTAAAAGATGACTTGTCAGTAAACAATAGTGTCTTCATAAACATGGGGTCTTCATTTTTCTTATGTAGGAGATTTTGACAAAATTCTGATCAAGCCGACAAATCTTGTGGCAATACATTTTGCGAACAGGCGAACAATGGTAGGGAAACAATTTTTCTTTATGGGGAACTCTTGAAACGGTAGGTTTGTTAATTCCTCTAGATGCCTCCAAACGTCTAGTGCTTAGTTCAGAATTTTCCGCGATACTAACCAAAATGTTCTTGTTCTACCGTTATATGTCACGGTTGACCACCAGGATTATTGGACGATCCTGTTTCACCTAACCGGTTGAAAATTCTATGAAAAATTTATCGATCTGGGATGATTCTGGTTAGGTAGAGCTCTTCATACCTTCTAATTGCAGCACAATTATTGTAATTTACTTATGCGTAAACGCAGAGCATATCCCTTAAATTAGGGATAGGAAACTGATTAAGTCTGGGCATTTTTTACAAATTATTGTAAATAAATAAGCAAAGATTAATATCTAAAAATTTGCACCATATTTTAAATTGTATGTTTTTCGGGGTTTTTCGGACTAAGTTTAGCATGTTTGTATTAAAAAAAAGGTACTGTGTGTTGAAAGAATTGTTATACATACAAATTTAAACACAGTGGACAATTTTAGATATTAATCTTTGCTTATTTATTTAAAATGAATTTCCATCAAGTATCAGCTACCTCAGTTAAACACATTATTTAATATCAACTCAAGATTGGAGAACTTGTTTCCAGCTACGCTGACTAGGAGAGATAGAAAACAATGACAGCTGTCATCAAGATGTAATAATTTGTACACAACATTCAAGCCAATTTTGTGAATTGTATATTTTTCAGCCATCGATAAAATATGATAATATCGCAACCGGCGTGAGATATCGATATCGATATCGTGGCGGCTCGTGAGGGAGGGCGTTGCCCCTCCAGCATTTATCGCAGTAAACAATTTTTCAGAGCAAAACTGTATAGGGTTTCAATAGCACGAAAAGTAAAATTTTTGGTCGAGTTAATTTGTGTGGAACAAAGCGTGCACAAACCTTCCGAAGTCCCAAATGATCGGTTAAAATGCGATGAATTGTATCTTTAGACATTCCATTTCCATGTATCACAACAAGATTTTGGCCGATTTTTTTTTTATAAATTCATGCACAATTTCAATGCTACTTTGAGTAACCATGGAGTTTTTCGAGCCAGGATTCGTCGTTAAGAACTTCTATGAATAGTTTAAACAACTCGTGAACTCTGCCACGGGATAAACTATTCTCACTATATACGTATTTCATGAACTGAAACGTTTCCGTGAATGTTTTACCAAGTTTAAAACAAAACTTAATATTCGCTCTTTGTTCAATGTTAATTTTTCGACCGATGGAATAAACACACTGACACTTTAAGGGCGATAATTTGGCTTCTAGTGATCCGAATGTCACGAAATTTGGTCAGAACGTCAGTGAAGGATGCACCTTCCCCATAAAAAGATGACGCGAAAGATGAGCTATTGTTATTTCATTTCATTACCTTCTATTTACTTTGTTAAATTTGTTCTTGAAAGCCCGCCGATAAAACTAAAACGATTTATTGGTAAACAATATTTTCGCAATGTGCGCAGATTCACCGAACAAATAGTAATCGTCAATATCAATTGTGAAATTAATAAAACGAGAGAACTTTTTGAAGCGTAAATAAAAAACAGATTGATACACTGAAAAGCCAACGTTAAATTGGTATTCGATGCTTTAAACAAATTCGTTCAACCTACATGGTTTTGTCAAATAGCTGTTATATATATATATATATATATATATATATATATATATATATATATATATATATATATATATATATATATATATATATATATATATATATATATAGAATATATATATAGAGAAAAAGAATTAAAAAATTAGTTCTTCAACAAGATATAGCTGGTATGTGTTTAAATGTAGATTTTGTACTGTTTGTAAAAATATTTACGAGAGTTGATCAATAACTACCCGCGTTTGATAATAGAAGGCGTTAAAGATGATTCATTCATTAGTTAAGTTGGCATTGCCATTGAATTTCCGATAAATTCATAGGTTAGTTTTCTTTTGATAGCCAGTTGTATCATTCGTTTCTTGTATTTCTCGATAAAATGGAAAAAGAACAATATGGATGAGTAATTCGTATTTCTTTTATTTTTGGATGGAAAAACATGCGAAGAAATACAAGTGAAGTTGGACTCTGTCTATGGAAAGCCTTCAGCATCTATGACAGCCGTGATATATTGATTTAAGGAGTTTAAGCGTTGTCGTACAACTGTTTTCGATGAAGAACGGCCAGGACGCCCGTCAGACATGGTTACCGAGGAAATAGTTAAAAAGGTCCAGGACATGATTCTCGCTGACCACCGAACGAAAAAGCCACGAAGTAGCTGAGACCGTAGGTGTCTCGTACGGAACGGTAATCAAGATTTAAAATCATAAGATAGGTATGAGAAAAGTGTCGGTCCGATGAGTGCCGCGATTGCTTACGGTGGACAAAAAGCGGGTTCGACTAACAATGTCAAAGGGGTGTTTGGGCCGCTTTAAGCGAAATCCGCAGGACTTTTTACGTTGAGTCGTCACCGTTGATAAAATCTGGATACATTATTACACGCCAGAGACCAAGAGGCAGTCAGAACAATGGATTTTTCGAGGTGAATCTGCTCCGAAGAAGGCAAAAACGGTTCCATCAGCCGGAAAGGTTATGGCCAGGATTTTTTGGGATTCCAAAGCAGAAATTGAAGGAGATGCGGCTTTATTTGGCTAAAAAAAGTGCTCTTCCATCACGATAACGTACCGGCACATTCATCTTTAATTGTCGCGGCCAAATTGCACGAACTGCGCTACGAATTGCTTTCGCACCCACCTTACTAGACCGACCTGACACCCAGCGACTTTTTTCTCTTCCCTAGCTTGAAAACATGGCTCGCAAGAAAAATCAGTTCAAATGAAGAGGTTTTCGCCGAGACAGAAGCGTATTTTGTAGAGTTTGAAAAATCGTATTTATATATTATTTAGTATAGACCTAAAATGAGGCTACGTTGAAAAATAAAAATAAATTTGTGAAAAAAATTACGTCTTTATTTCAAACACAGATACTTATTGATCAACCCTCGTATATTGTAGATTTGTAAATGTTTTGGGGATGGTTTTGTAAAAAAATAATAATTTTATTAATACAATTGTCCAAAAATACCAAAAAAAGAAGTGTATATATATATATATATATATATATATATATATATATATATATATATATATATATATATATATATATATATATATATATATATGTTATTATATATGTATGTTATATATGTTATGTTATTATTCAGGTGTTGTCCGCTTCGACTGAAGAGTCCAACTTTCAGTCGAAGCGGACAACATCTGAAAATGCCAAATGTATATATTTTTTCTTGACAAGCACATTTAAATAATATTACCTATTAAATTTTATGTTATATATAGTCTTACCTTGTTTAGTGACAGCTAAATATACTGAATCTGAAACAAAAATCAAATTTTATTTTTCTTATAACAATCTCCATGTGATGGAGTAAAAATTTTATCTATTACGAAGCCTATCTATGAAACTAACTAAAATATGGATTTATCCCACTTAAAACTACTAAACTACTAACTGGAAATGTCAAATATAAGGGGTGGGGTGGAGTGAGTATCGCGCTTCCCTTTTTTTTTGGGGCTATTTTGTTTTCATGATTTTTGAGGCAGTTTGTGCATGGATATTGTGTAGTACAGACGTGCAAGGTTTATTATGGATAAATACACGCAAGAATATAGTAAAATTGTTGTAATATACATTTTAAATAATCATTCAATAATTTCAACTCTTGGGCAATTTTCATTCAATTTCAAGAATTGGGAACAGTTGGGCCTATGCCTACTTGAACCTTGGAAAAACCGCTACTGAAACTTATAATTTATTGAAATAAGTGTATGAGAATGAATGTTTATCGTGTGCACGTGTTTTTGAGTGGTTTAAGCGTTTTCAAGATGGCCGAGAAGACGTTGAAAATGATCCACGCCTGGGTCGCCCTTCCACGTCAAAAACAGATGACAATATCGAAAAAATGGGTAATTTGGCTCGATATGACCGTCGGTTAAGTATCCGTGCGATTGCTGAAATTGTAGGAATTGATAAAGAATGTGGGCGCAGCCGAGGGGGTTTTTGTGGGGGTTCACCCCCCCCCCCCTCCAAAATAAGCCAAATATTACCTAATATTATACCGAAAAAATACGAGGAGTGAAGAGAGTTAAATTATTACATTTGAATTGTATACATTGAAAATATATATCCGAACTAGTGGTAGTAAATTTCATGTAAGTATATTTTTGTTGTTTTATTTACTTCAAACTAACCCCCCCCAAACTAAATCGTGGCTATGCCCGTGCGGTAAATTATATATAACAATTTTAACATGCAAAAAGTGTGTGCCAAAATGGAGCCTAAAATTCTCACGTTTGAACAAGAACCTCGCAAAAATGTTTGTACTGACATTTTGAATGCCATTGAAAATGATCCAAACTTATTGGAAAAGATAATAACATGTGACGAATCGTGGTTTTTTAGTTATGATCCTGAAACGAAGCGCCAATCTATGTACTGGAAGAGCCCAAATTCACCGAAAGTCAAAAAAGCTGGAATGAGCAAATCAAAATTCAAAGCAATGATGATTGTTTTTTTCGACATTCATGGGACTGTGTACCTTCACTGGGTTCCTGAAGGTCAATATATTAATCAACATTACTACCTTCACGTTTTTGCTGAACTCCGTGAAAGAATAGGAAAAAACGATCCGAATTGTGGAAGGACAAGTCATGGGTTCTCCATCAAGACAATGCTCCGACTTATTCCGCATTATCTGTTAAGAGGTATCTAGCCATGTACAGTATCTCAGTGTTGACTATCCGCCTTATACGCCTGATCTTGCGCTGTGCGACTTCTATCTGTTTCCTAAGGTGAAATCTGCATTAAAAGAAACAAGATTTGAGTCCGTTGAAACTGTGAAAGAGAAAGAGGCACGCGTTCTGGAGGAGCTGACAGAAGAAGACTTCCAGCACTGTTTCGAATAATGGAAGATTCGCATTGAGCGTTGTAAGGATAGGGGAGGGATGTATATTGAAGGTGATAAGTAAATATGTATGAAATCAAAATAAAATATTTTACAGAGTCAGTCTCATTATTTAATAGTCACACCTCGTATGTTTAAAATTATTAAAGGTTTTCTCTAAATATAAAATGAGCAATTTTGTCTGAATATCATAAAATTGTAATAAATATGTTCCATTAGTTGATCTTTGCAAACAAAAATCTGTGTTGGATTTGTAGCATTTGTTTACATATTATTAATTTCCATGGTATTACCATATTTACATTCAGATTCGATTTGATTTACCTTGAGTTAGTGAAGTTGATTCCAATTGAAAATGTCGGTTGATAATTTGCATTTACGCTACATGCTTTTTTGTATCAAAAAGGGCCAGAACGTCTGTCTAAACAAAATACAAGATTTGTCCCGTTTATGGAGAGGGTTCTGTTGGGGAAATTACAGTGCAAAATCCATTCAGGGACGAATATTTTGATCAATAAGTTCTTTGACAGTCCTTCAAGCATTGATGTAGATCAATTCTTCTATTGGAACCTTTAGTGTGAAACACTAAACTTGAAGAGATTTACAAATAAACATCAATTTTTTTTTTGAACTGCTCGACGCAAGTATCGCTAACCATGTTAGCATCATCAGAAGATGATTTAATCTAATTCTAAAACTAATTCTAAAGCGAGCAAAAACACAACCATCGACAGGCAAGGTTATGGCCTCTGTATTTTAGAAAGCGCATGGGATATTGTCCATCGATTACCTCGAAAAAGGTAAAACCATCAATAGCGAATATTACTTAGAGTTATTGATGCGTTTGGAATGCGTTAAATTGCATAAATTGCTTCCTCATCCACCGTATTCTCCAGGTCTGCCCACAGGGACTATTTCCTGTTTTCAGTTCTCAAAAAATGCTCGCTGGAAAAAAATTTCGCTCCACTGAAGAGGTAATTACCGGAACTGAAGGATATTTTAAAGGCAAAGAGAATTCGTTCTATAAAAAAAGGGTGCAGAAATGTTAGAAAAGCGTTGAAATGATTTAAATGTTTTACAAGAATGTATTGATGAATAAAGTCAAAATAAAAAAAAAATGTGTTTTTGCTTATTAACCAATGTGTTAAAAACACCATCAATAATACAAAATACAAATTTAATATAGTAAAAAAAAAACAAATAAGTTGTTTACATATTAATCTTGACAAATAACATACAATATTAGATTTAAGCAGATAAGTTTTGACAATCCTTATGATTGTCGTTGATTTTGAATGTCTTTATGCATGTACAAAGAGAGGCATAATTTTAGTCGGTTTTTTTTTACAGCTACAAGAAAGACATTGTTCTACAATTTGAATTTGTTTGATGAATAAAGTAGTCTTGGCTTATTGACCGATGTTTTACAATGAAAGAAGTGAAAGACAAATGTGTATCGACTTAGCTTATTGACCGATGTGTTACAACGAAAGAAGTGAAAGACAAACTATTAATATTTTTTGGCAATAATGATGCTAATTTTTAGCAAAAAGGTATCATGCACCTGAAAATAATAATGGTAATTAAATATGGTAATAGATTAAATAAATCTTTATGCAAATTATTTGCGTTTCCCTTTCCCTTAAAAAAAACCTACGAACTTTTGGGACAACCCGATATTTTAAGAGACATCAAAAACATTTACTTTATCATTAAAAAGACTTTATCTTGTTTTCCTCATTCGCCCAAAAAATCAACTCAAAACTCATTACGGAAAACAAACTGTAACGGAATCTTTCTTCGAGATAGGATCCAACTTCTCCAACAATTAATTGCTTTTGAACATGTTGTAAAAACCATTTAATTGCCTTCATCTTGATTGAAAGTAAATCAAAACTTGTCTAACTGCCCCCTGGAAATGGAAAGTTCTGTTTGAGCAGGTCGAATAACGAGATTTGATATTAAGCTTATCAATAATTCCTACTGAGGTGTAATTGGTGGAATATTTTAAAAGAGAAAATATTTTTAAACAGTAGTCATTCCGTATAGGATACGACGGAGTTAAAGAAGAACTGAAGAACAAACAAGAACCCTGTACCCCCTGGTTATTTTCAAAATAGATTTTAAAAAATGGCTAAAAAGTGTTTCGGTCTGTTTTGGGATAAATATATTTTTCATTTAGTAGGCTGTGAAACTATGGATGACAGATGAAGTATTTGATTACACTTGAACTGTTAACATCAATTTGCGAATTTCAAATTTCCCTCAATTTTTATATGGAATTAAAATAAATTGAACTGAAAGAGAAATAATCGATTTGAAATTCATGGACAGTTACTAGACAGACAGCTACTTTAACTGTGACTGTTTGTTTGATTACTTCCCACCCTTTCTCTCACTCTCTCTCTCATACACTCAATCACTCACGTACTTTCTCTCTTTCACTCTTTTTTTAACTATATCTCACTCTATGTCTCTCATTCACTTATTTTATACTCCCTTTCCCTCATTCTCTTTCTCTCACTCTCTTCCTCTCGCTCGCTTTCTTCTCCAATTTGGCATATTTGTATTTTTTTAAATAAAGTTCTCTAATTTGTTACAAACGTTTTAAAACGTTACAAAATTTGCTGCAATATTTATGAATTTTTAGAATCTGACCGTTCACGCTTTGTCCAGCATGAAAAATGAGCAGTTACAGTGATTAATTGGACAAGAGGGAACATGTTAGATGTTTAATTTTTTTTTTGCGCAAAAAACATTATTATTAGAATGTAATAAAAGTATTTGATGTGCGTGATGTACTTAGCTATTCACTGTTTCAACTTTGGTACCATCCATATCACTCATAAATGGATAACTGTTAAAATTAATAAAGTTGGAAATCCGCCTGGATCCTTTTTAGACACTATGTATGCATTAAAAGTTATATTGTGGGCCCGTAGAGCAGAGTATTAAAAATATTCAAAAGCAAGGCAAACGTGGAGCATGGATGAATTTTCTTTACTTTTGAATATTTTTAATAATCTCTTCTCCAAGGATTCACTATGCAACTTTCCATTAAAACTGGAAATCGTTAGGTTCCTAAACGTACTTTCAACAAGAATGAATTCTGAATATGGCAATACAACTGAATTATTAATCTCTTTAATTTGATACAGATACGCCTTTCGATGTACTTATCATTACCCCTACATATTCAAAAAAGTCGAGAATCTCGAACTGGATAAATTTCGTATTTTCCAAATGAAAATTCACCCTTCCACCCATGGATTCATTTAAATAACTCGTACAGCTCATTTATCCGTCTGTCAAATTGCGTCAGGCTAATATAATCTTTCGCATTCCAGCCTTATCCATCTCCGTCGTGCTCTTTCTTGCTCTCATCCAGTTCTATCTGCGTCTCTGTCAAAATGATTCGCGCGACGTCCGGAAATGATCATTTGGAAAACGACCTTTCATATTTCCGAAGGTTCATATCGTCGGGCCACGTAAAGGATGGAATCTCGGTATCCAAGTACTATCTCCAATTAATATGACCATGAACAATAATTTTTGATTATATATATATATATATATATATATATATATATATATATATATATATATATATATATATATATATATATCAGTGGCGGTTCGTGGATTTTTAAAGTGGGAAGGCTTAAAAGCAAATAGTGCTGCTGAATATTTTTTTTTGCTTTCCCCTTCCTCGTTTTTACTTTTCGTGCTATTGAAACCTAATACAGGGGTAAAATATGGTGTTTTGCTCTGAAAATTGGTTACTGTGATAAATGCTGAGGGGCGGCGCCCCAACGCCCTCCTTCACGAGCTGCCAGGGGATGTATATAATAATGGTGTGTATTTAATAACGAAGTCAATTGAAATAAGTTAAATGTTATTCCGAGGTGGTATTGATAAATATAGTTGGTCTAGCTCAGAATAAAATCTACAGAATGTGGCAGAGAAATAGGCGATCAAAAAGTTCAGTAACTACTCTAAATAACTGATTTAAAATATTAAAAATGCATAAAAGTTGCACAGTGGGTTCGTGGAGATTATCAAAAATATTCAAAAACACTCAGTTGAACAGGATTCAGGCCCCATCGTAGCTGTGTGGATCTGGTATTCAGATTAACAACACATATTGAGGCAGGGTTTCAACATCGGCTGAAGACCGCTGTGGTGTATGTTGACTTGACTGCAGCATATGACACGTTTTGGAGAGAAGGTCTTCAATACAAATTACTCAAGTTGGCATGTAGCCGGGTAACAACTTCATTAAACAACATGTTCTGCATCTGGCCCTTGCAAGTAATAACAGGAAACAACAAGAGTAAAATGAGACACCTTAATAACGGGCTTCCTCAAGCCTGTCCTGTGTAATCTGCTTATCGCAGACATGCTACACACAACGTCAACAAAATTTCGGTATGCCGGCATCTAGCTCTTGCTGCCAGCAGTAAAACCATAGAGGAATCTAGTAATATATTATCAGAAGACCTGTCTGTACTGGGAAATTATTTTACTGACTGGAGACTAATTCCAAAGATGAATAAAACTAAGGTGTCGTATTTCCACGTCAATAAGAAACAAGGGCGCTTGGAGATCCAAGTATACTTCAATAACTCGCTACGTTACAATTCTTATCCAAAATAAATAGAAGTAACAATGGATCGAACACTTTCATATAAAAAAACATATGGAGAATACCGCAGCTAAAATTAACATCAGAAATAACATAATTCACAAACTTTGTGGTACCATGTGGGGTGTAAATGCATTGATGCAAATGCTACCCATTCTGAGCAATATTGCTCCTCCCATTATCTGCAGACAGGAAAGACTAGTTAGGGAATACAATAAAATACTATCAAATCCCCACCTCCCAATACACAATGACTTTGCTGTTGTCGGCTTGCGGTGACTGAAGTATAGATCCTCCCCACTGCTGTTTGCAGAACAACTCCCGGAAGAAAATTTCAATCTCAATGCCAAACGGACGGAGTTCTGGAACATTTCGGGACTGGGTCAGGTGGCTCTTGTTATCAATCCTACCGCACCCCTACAAGGAATGGATCTACCCCGCCACGAGTGGAAGACACTCAACTGAATAAGAACATCCCACGGCATATGTCGTGACTTTTTCCACAAAAGGAGACTGACTGGGTAGCCGGCTTATAACTGGGGAGAGCCCCGCCAAAACCTTTCATCACATCGTGGCAAAGTGCCCCCTTACAGCATATGGTGGAGAAATTAACGATTTCTTTGAAACTACAAACTCCGTGTGGAACTGTATCAACGGTCTCGATTTTACAATTGAATGTACTTATTGTGTCTTCGGGTCTGTATATATATATATATATATATATATATATATATATATATATATATATATATATATATATATATATATATATATAAATATATATATATATATATATATATAGGAGACGCAGGTTGTTGTGTGTTCCACATGAGATTGTGGAACCCAACGGTTGGGTGTCTGATGACACTCAACTACTGCTGTCTCACTGGACGCAGTCCAAGAAAATCTAACACTACATATATACGCCATTCGACGGGAGGTTGGCGAAAAACCTGGGTTGTTGGCTGTGGATAGGCTCTCCCTATTCTGGATGGTATGGTATATGTCGGCGCCCTGAAGAGTCTAAACCTCGAGAGATGAAACATATGTCATCCAGTTGAAGGAATAGGTGGGGCTCCTTCCCGGTCAAGCAACCAACAAAAGCAACCAACAAACACAAAAATTTGTGTATTTTACAATTTAATCTGATATTTAACGTTCTGATGGCGACTGAAAGAATTGGCAATTTTTACGTGAAGCACGGGCGAATTTTCCTTATGTTTGAATATTTTTAAATTAGAAATATACCAATTAACTGTATTCTTAAATACAGATAGTACGGCTAACTGCGTCCCGATCGACCATTGGGAGGAAAAACTCATCCACATACTAAGACCGGTTTCGCCCTTTAAAAACTCCCCTCCCTCGAAGTAATCGAACCAGACCCGGTTGTCTTTCGCACTCACTTCTAATATCTATAACTTCGGAAATAATTCAAATATTCTTAAAAGAATAAACAATTTATCTAGCCAAAAAAGGTAGTGTAAACCCTTAAACCGTGTATAAAAAATTAGTGATAATTATTTCAACTTTGACATTAAAAAGACAATAATGGTAAGTTTTGCTTTTTTTTTGAACAAAACAAATCAAATTTATATTTATATTATTTAAATAAAGAAGACTTTGAGACGTTGCCAAATGTTAAAAAACCAAAATCATATTGAGATCTGCTTCCACCGAAATTTGTTGCATTTTAGATTCATGTTATAAGAAAATTTTTTGTTCAAAAAAATATATAATAAATCGTTGATTAAATTTACAAAGGTATTTCCCTTTACACCCTGTATATTATAACCAGCTACAAAATTTAAATATCTTTAACGTTTTTAGGAAATGCTGCACAAGAATTAAAAGCTAAATTTCACGAAGCAGTGAAATTAGAAGCAATCGAAATTTTCCGAGCGAGAAAGTAGTACAAGACCGGAGCATCTGTCTCCATAACCAATGTGCCTAATTTAATTTTCCATTATTTCAGTTCTAATCCCCCCGAAAGGGTTGAAAGTAGAAGATGCGAGACGACGAAAGAGACGTGACGTTTAATTTATAAGGATTTCAGGTGGTCGGAGAGCGTGGTCACGTTCGCCCTTGCGAAAACCGATACTGTTGTTTCACCACCTTTCATTCTACGAGTACAACTTATGTGGAAGTTGCTAGAGAACTTTAGTTAGGCGCACCGACGGCAGTTAAACTATAGATTTTAGTTTTTTGTATTAAACTGGTTCTTTGGTGATAATCAGAGCAAAAAGTGCTACACACAAATAGCTACATACAAACATAATCAGACTTTTAAAGAAAGTAAATGAATCAGTGAGTTCAAAAACACTACAAGGCCAAATTTGACATTTTTTTTTTATGTTATAAAATTGCTTTATCCTCTTCGGTGCCATAAGAAAAAAAAATGTCATGAAATAATTTTTAGACATAATTTCTGAAAAGTGTAATTTTGAAATATAATTTTTCCAAAAATTTTTCTTAAAATGTAAGCAAAAAATTTTTAGTGGACGTTGGTCACTACAATTTGTTGGAATTGTAATGCTTTATTAATATATTATTACAAAAAAGCTAATAAATTGTGTTAATTGTGGAACTCAAAAAACACTGTTTTTGTGCATTAGTACACAGAAAAATATTACATTTAAAACATTTAAAACGAGTTTTTCCTTTACACCCAATGTGTCTGCATCTCATAAATTTATTTTTGTCCGTGACTGCACATATGGGAAGATATTTTTTTTCAATGCATCAATAAAATACGAGCTCGAGCTCCGAATCGACGACGATTTCGTGAGCTTTACCCAGAAGAAAAATAAGCATCTTATGAAAAAAATACCGTTGAAGCAAAATAATGGCTTGATAAACACTACCCGGACTCTGCCACACGAAAAACAACCATAATTGGTTGGTATGCTAAATTGAAACGTGGTGGTACAATCACCGATGATACTGAACACTCTGGACGTCCAAATGAGGTGGTTAGACCAGACAATATCATAAACATTCACAAAATTATTTCCCAAACCCATAAAGTAAAACTGCAGGAAATAACTGACATCATGAAGACATCGAAATGAAGTGTTTAAACCATTTTGCATTAACATTTGGGAACGCGTAAATTGCTATCGAAATGGGTACCGTGTTTGCTCATCAAAAACAACAACGAATTGATGCTTCTGAGCAATGTTTGGAGCTGTTTAAGTGAAATAAAAAATATTTTTCATGCGGTATGTGATAATGGATGAAACACGGATCCATCACTACACTCCGGAGTCAAATCGGCAGTCAGCTCAGTGGAAAGCAACCAAAAACACAACCATCGACAGGCAAGTTTAGAGCCTCTGTATTTTGGGATGTGCAAGAGATGTTGTTTATCGATTATCTCGAGAAAAGTAAAACCATTAACAGCAAATGTTACACAGCATTATTGGTGATGCGTTTGAAGGACGAGATTGGTAAAAAGGCTCCAAATAAACAAAAAAATCCTGTTTCACCAAGAGAATACACAGCATGAGTGGACAGCAGTTAGTGAAAGCCGTAAAAAACGACCAAAAACACAACTATCGGCAATGTTATGGCCTGTATTTTGGGATGCGCATGGGATATTATTCATCGAATATCTCGAGAAAGGTAAAATTATCAATAGCGAATATTGCATAGCGTTTGGTGCACGGTGCACAATGTACCGTGTTACAAATCGTTGGCAACGATGGCTAAATTGCATCAATTGCACTTCGCATTGCTTCCTCATCCACCGTATTCTCCAGATATGGTCCCCAGCGACTATTTCCTGTTCTCAGACCTCAAAAAAATGCTCGCTGGGAAGAAATTTCGCTCCAATGAAGAGGTAATTCCCGAAACTGAAGTATATTTTGAAAGCAAAGAGAAATCGTTGAATAAAAAAACAAAAATGCTGAATAAAGTTCCAACCCTTTTCTAGCATTTTTGCACCGAATAAATCAGGAGTTTATTTAATTGAATACAGGCCGTGTCCAAAAGTTGGACAAACAGAAAAATCTTTCTCTACTAGGCTCAACGAACATAAAAGAAGTCATACTATACAACAAAATAATTCTCTCAGACTTGAATGGTTCACCGTTATTAAACTTATATTGTCCTCCTAAACATTGACAAAAAAATGGATTTCCCCACTTCATGTTTTATGGTATTATTAGATCGACGGACACTTTAGGTTGTAATTACTTTTCTCACTGTTTGTTTACTATAGTTTGTATTTTAAAAAGGCACGTTGTGTCGAAACAGTTGTTATACATACAATTTAAAATATAGTGGAAATTTTTATATATTAATCTTTGCTTATTTACTCTCTCAAATGACACGCTCTCTGACAAACTCATTATACACGAATGTCGCCCAGTTGTCAAAATTCCTACGTTTTTAGCTTATTCTGAAATGTAAAAATAAAGATAATGTAAATCCAAATATGGGACGTTTATATTAAAAAGGGGGAACCTTCTTTTCTACCATCATATAATACTTTACTAAGAAATTTAGATTTAACTGTGGTAATTTTATCAAATTTTGTTTGGTTTCAAAGAATCTGAAGTGCATCAAAATTCTATTGAAAAACAACTTGATTAAAATAAAAACTACTTTAAGTTTCTACCATTTTACGTGCAATAAAATGAGACTCGTTTCGAGAGGAGAAAGGGGGCGGTACATCCGCCACCTCAACCGCCTCGTCTAGGAAATAATACGAACAGCTCTTTCTTTTAACAGTCAGAAATGAGAAATTCAACTTCCCGTCTTCTTATACTGTCAGATTATATTTTCATTTTTATCTTGTTTTTTTCATTTTTCTTGTTCCTTGTTTGCTGAAACGTGACAGTTTGACGTAAGAAACCTGCGATATTTACTTAAAATGTATTTTTTTCTTGATATTGGCGAGGTAGTAACACAATATACACTGATATATTATCCATATTCAATGTCGCATGTTTAAATTCAAATATAATACACACTTCTTGTAAAAAGAAAACGAATTTATTTTGCGTATTTTCTTTTGTTTATAAATAAAGATTATACTTCACTCAGAACTTTAATCTGAGTTCCACTTTTTGTTCCGACAAGTAAACATTCTTTCTTTGGTATTAAAGTGATTCTACAACGAGATATTCAGCGAAATATTAACGGTTTTTAACCAAAAGATAAAATGATTTTTTTTGAACAAGAACTTTAAAATGCGTGAAATAAGTCGCCAAATTAGAGCAATTAGCCTTTTTCTCGGAGAGTATTAAAAAAGACCGCTAGAGACTGCACGGTTAGGGGGCACGGGCGTAGCCAGGATTTAGTTTTGGGGGGCGGGGGCTTTAGTTCGTCCACGAGTTCGGATATATATATTCAATTCAAATGTAATAATTTAACTCTCTTCACTCCTCGTATTTTTTCGGTATAATATTAGGTAATATTTGGCTTATTCCGGGGCCAAATTAAAAACCCCCTTGGCTGCGCCCGTGATTTACCGTACACATTCTTTATCAATTCCTTCCAGGGGGGCTTTTTTTTTGACATTATACTGTTATGACCATTTTAATATTTTGCGTGAATTTTATTATTTATGTTTTTGGTTTCTTTTTAAGAGCTGAAGAACCTATCGCGAATGGTAGTGATCAAAAATTTGTTCGAATTAATAATGATAAATGTTTAGAAGAGAAACAACAACGTTTAGAAAAATCTTGCACTTATATATATATATATATATATATATATATATATATATATATATATATATATATATATATAGTCAAAACTTTATTTTTTCCTTTTTTTATAACGGCAAAAAAGGTAATTCATAAAAAATATATACAAGGTCTTTCAATTTTGAATTATTAAATTATATGTTGGTAGAAAACCTTTTTGCAATTCTTATGACAATTTAAATATAATATTTTTATATTTTATCTATTACGTCATATTTATATTTAAGTATTTATATATATATTATAAAAAGCGGTTTCATTTATAAACTAAATAATTTATCTCCCAGATTATCTGATTGTCCCAGCAATTGCCTTTTAAATGAATCCAAATTGAGGAAAATCGGTTTAGGCAAACGGACGACTTTTTATCTCAATAGCCCCCCCCCCTCTATTCGTGAAATTACGACAAAATGTCATAAAACAAAGTTATAGGAGACAGTTTGCTAATTATAACTGAGAATTTTTCTTACTCGGTTAACACTTGAAAATACACAAAAGAAATGATTTTTAAAAATGTTTAGCTCGCCACGCCCTCTTGCGGTCGTTTTAGAAGCTTAAAAATATTTTTGGTGAATTTCTCATGATCATTTTTAGTACAATTTTTTATCCCCAAAGCTGTGGGATAAATAGTTTTCAAGATACGGCCGCGATCCATCCTTAATGGGACACCTGGTATATATATATATATATATATATATATATATATATATATATATATATATATATATATATATATATATATATATATATATAAATATATATATATATATATATATATATATATATATATATATATATATATATATATATATATATATATATATTATATAAATATGTATATATGTACATATTTAACATTTTTCTGTTTTCAAGTGTAACACCAGAAAATCTCTCGCCAACAGCGGGCCTCTATCCGGAACGGAACCCCAGCGGTTGAAGAAGGATTACTGTATATTACGACCAATATCTTTGTACGTTTACATTTTGAATCACTTCTAAGCAATCCATGACCGTAATTGATCTGACGAAACTTCTCGAGCCGCCGAGCTAGCTGTGGTGTTTAAAGCGGCAGACCTATGTTATAATACCGACGGTTGGCCCGAAGCGGGTCCGAATCCTGCTATTTCGGTTTGGATGTTTGTGCCGGTAAGTCCATCCTGACTTTAATAGGGCATTGTGAAACATTGGGAAAGATAGACATACGCTAAATGGCCTTAGTAGCCGATGTGTCTGTAGTCATAATTAAAAAAAAATTCTCGCCACCTGCTCGAGAAATCGTTACATGATGCTAACGTGGTTGGCAAGATGTGCGTCGTGAAGTTAAAAAAAGTGATAAATCTCTTCGAGTTTAGTGTTCCTGGTTTAATGGGTGATTTATAGTCCCAACAGTACGGGACTACTGTTCCCACCGCTAAGATATCGTTAAACGACGTTAGACAATTGTTTTCTAAGCATGTCCTCTTGAAATGTGAGAACATTCTTTGGCCAGACTGATCGTAAGATTTAACACCGTGTGATTTTTATTTGGGGAGGTTATTTGAACAGGTAGAACTACGTTGTCTTACACAAAATATTGCGTAATTAAAACTCATCAGACTCCCGAATTCAAAAAGAAATATGGGGCCAGGTAATGAGTAATGAGTAATGAGTACATAAGAAACTTTTATAACAGTTGTTGCAATTAGCAATAATATATGACCAAAACTGATTATCCTCATTTTTAGCTTTTTATGTGTATATCCCCGATATAATGAAGGAGATATGCTGGTAATAAATGACTATTTATCTATTATATGAATAGAAAAAACAAAAAAAAAACAAAACGTAAATTACAACAATAAGTGTATTGTGTATTATATTTCCTTGTCACTTAAATGTGCTCGCTTATAAATACAATATCATCGTCTACTGAAATTTCAGTTCTTATGGGTATTATTTCGAGATATTTACTTATTTGTACCATATTGGTCAAAGTACTTACGTGTACTTACTATATTGGTCAAAGGTAATTTTTAGTAAAAAAATTTTTCTTCAATTTTTCTTAAAAAAATTATATTGAGAATCGCCCATTTCTTTGAAACACATTGTATGTTATAGACCACTTGCAAACGGTTTTTATAACCTAATCGTTCTACTGTTGTCATAGAAAACTAACCAACAAAAGTTTAATATCCGGTTAAGTCAACTGTGGAATTCAGAAAAACGTTTTTGTTTTCCTTTTATTTCAATTTTTCCATTTCAAAATGGAAACTATAAAAAATTCACCACCGATTTAAACGAACTAGTTCGTACCGTTCGCCCTGACGTTGCGATTTAGATTCGCCACAAAATTCCTTAATAGTCTTTATATATATATATATATATATATATATATATATATATATATATATATATATATATATATATATATATATATATATAGTATATAGGTATATAGGTACATATATAGGTATAGCATTATACCGTGTGTCCCAACCAAATGGAATAAATTCGTTAATAAATAAATGGGGGCGTGTTCGAAAAAACGCTCGAACACGTCGATTGGTATTTTTAGATGCGCATTTTTTTCAACAAAATTTTTTTATACAAGGTGTGTCATGTAACAGTGGCCAATACCAACTTTCTTATTTTAAATACAACACCCTGTATATTATTTAATTTTTGGATTCTTCAGGAAATTCTAGACATATTTCACGTAAAATATCCTAGACTTATCTTCAACTGTTTCGGAAATATTAAGTAATTCTTCGAACATTATCAGCAAATAGGCAAAGATAAAAAATCAGGTTTTCAAAGGTAGGTATTTGTTGTATGAAGCGTCAAAAAAATCAACGTGCCTTTTAAATTAGTTTTATTTGACGTGTGTAATTCATTTGATTTAAACATGGTGTATTTATCCGAGAGTCATAAAATAACTATCTTAATGATGATAGGTTATGGAGATAGGACACGAACTCAAGCCGAAGTTATTCGTCTCTTTAGGGAAAAATATCCTGACTTACCACCCATATCCCAAGGTACAGTAAGTAAAGTTGAAAAAGAATTTAGCGAACTGGGACACGTGAGACAAATTAAGAAGGAAGCAGTGTTGTTGATCGATAACAAAAAATTGGATGTAATGCCTTGGAAAACAATATTGGTCGCTCTTCGGTTGCCAGAATATTCAAAGAGAATAAAATGCATCCGTATAAGCTACAGCCTACTTAAGAGCTTAGTAAAGACGACTTCGACAGGAGAATGGAGTTTTGCGAACAAATGATGCACAAAATAGACAACAACCTTCTGAGAGTGGAAAACGTTTTATTTTCTGATGAATCTATTTTTACTCTTCATGGGCATGTCAATCGCTAGAACTGTCGTTATTGGTCGAGAGAAAATCCTCACTGGATGCGGGAAATTCACACACAAAGATCTGAAAAGATTAATGTCTGGGCAAGTATTATAGGAGATCAAATAATTGGTCCAATATTTTTCGATCAAAATTTAAATGGGGTAAATTACTCAGCTCATTCCAAATCTTATAAATTTGTACCCTAATAGAAGAAATCCTCAATTGCTAGCCGACACAATTTGGTTCCAACAAGATGGAGCACCCCCCAATTATCAAGTTAATGTGCGGAAGTACCTCGATAATGTGTTTCCAAATCGATGGATTGGGAGGAGAGGGCCACTAGAATGGCCACCAAGCTCCCCGGACTTCACTCCGTTGGATTTTTTTTTATGGGGATATCTCAAAAGCGTCGTGTACAAAACCAAGCCACAAGATCCGAATGATTTAAGAGGACGCATTACCGACAGCATTAGGTCAATTACGCCATAAACATTAAATAATGTCAGTAATCAGTTTTACTTGAGGTTGGGGTGTTGCCAGGACGTCCAGGGTTCACAATTCGAGCATTTGTTACATCAAATGTTTTAAATAAAAAATTTCCACAATTTTGCAATTGCAAAAGTCTTGCAACAGTCTTGCAATTTCCACAATTTTGTTTACAGTGTTAAAAAAAAGTGTAGTTGTGCATTTTTTCCAACGAAAACCTTTTATACAGGGTGTGTCATGTAACAGAGGCCATTACTATCTTTCTATTGTGTGTTGTAGCGAATTTCTGTAATCAAATAATTTTCAAAAAAAAAGTCAAAAAAATCAGTTAATATTTGCAATAAATCTGAAAACACTTAATATTTTCGAAACAGTTGAAGATAAGTCTAAGATATTTTACATGAAATATGTCTAGAATTTCCTGAAGAATCCAAAAATTAAATAATATATAGGGTGTTGTATTTAAAATAAGAAAGTTGGTAATGACCACTGTTACATGACACACCCTGTATAAAAAAATTTTGTGGAAAAAAATGCGCATCTAAAAATACTAATCGACGTGTTCGAGCGTTTTTTCGAACACACCCCCATTTATTTATTACGAATTTATTCCATTTGGCTGGGACACACGGTATATATGGTGTTGTTGGACGACGATATAAACCAAGTAAAAAGTTTAGTCCCACTCAGTGTTTCATGTCGATAAGGACCCAAAAAAAAAAATCGGCGAAATGCTGTCTAGTCAAAACTTTATTTTTTCCTTTTTTTATAAGGGCAAAAAAGGTAATTCATAAAAAATATATACAAGGTCTTTCAATTTTGAATTATTAAATTATATGTTGGTAGAAAACCTTTTTGCAATTCTTATGACAATTTAAATATAATATTTTTATATTTTATCTATTATATCATATTTGTCATATATGTCATATGACATTTTTTTTAAAGTTGAGTCATTTAGTTTAAGGGGTTGTGGAACTCGCAGGAAAAAGTCATTTTACCAAAAATCATTTATATAAAAGTTGCAAAATAAACAAGTTATTAACAGTTACAATTTGAAAACAGACCTGACTTTTTGATATTCTCGACCACTGCGTTGTAAACAAAACATAAAGTATTGTTTACTGCTTATACTGGGTATGGCCAGTTTTTTGTACACTTGTACGATATATCTTACTAATATAAATGTGAGAGTATGTTTATATGTATGTCTTTCAATCACGCTCAAACGGATGGAAGAATTCTAATGAAATTAATCGATTAAAAACTCGATTATGTCATGGATTAGGACACAGGATACTTTTTAAAACGCCATGAAGTTCCGGCGAGGGTTTACATCGATACGTATGTACAGGACGTATTTTTTTTACTTCGGCGTATTTTATAAATTTTTGACCTTAAGATTTTTTTTAAGCTAACAGTAATTAATTTCCGAACTGATACAGATAATTTAAGTACTATATATAATGACGTAATTAAATGATAAATAAAAGTTTTATTTTTTTGCACCTAATACCATTAAAAGTGAAAAACCCAAAACAATAAAATATGTCAAAACCAAAAAAAATATGTCAATTAAAAACTAAACAAAAAATATCATATTTAAAAAAAATCTCAACTAATATATATTATATTTATTTTATATTTACAATATTACAACAACTATAATGTAAATATAGTACATTAAGATATAAAAAAGTATGTAATAATATATATTATAAAATTGTAGCTGTTCTAATGATGGTTTAATAAAAAAAAACGAAACGATAACAAAATAAAAAAATAATTATTATTATTACAGTTGACTGAAAGTCCAAGAAAAAACAAAAAAATTATAAACGGTCATAAGGCCTGCAAACTTAAAATTTGGTCCGTTTTTTCAAATTTAAGTCCTACCGACTTGAAATTTGGCAGGAATGTTGTTCATGAGTGTTAAATGTTCGCTAGGAGAAGAAAATTAATAAAAATCTAAGGGGGTTGCGGGGGAGTCAAAGGTAAATTTACTCCGAAATTTCAAATTTCGGATTGTATAAACCCTCGCAATTTTGTCTTCGTAAAATTCAAAATTGTCATATAGTCAATTTCATTTCTTGATGATTTTTACAGTTGGCAACATACAATTTAATAATTGAAAACTGAAAGACCTTGCATATATTTTTTTATGAATTAGCTTTTTTGCCCTTTATATAAAAGGAAAAAGAAGTTTTGACTAGACAGCATTTCGCCGATATTTTTTTGTGTGGCTTATCGACATGAAACACTGAGTGGGACTAAACTTTTTAACTTGTTTATGTCGTCGTCCGACAAGACTATTAAGGCATTTTGAGGCGAATCTAAAGCGGAACGTCAGGGCCAACGGTACGAACTAGTTCGTTTAAATCGGTGGTGAATTTTTTATAGTTTCCGTTTTGAAATGGAAAAATTGAGATAAAGGGAAAAACAAAAACGTTTTCCTGAATTTCGCGGTTGATTTAACCGGATATTAAACTTTTGTTGGTTAGGTTAGTTTTGTGTGACAAAAGTAGAACGATTAGATTATAAAAATCGTTTGCAAGTGATCTATAACATACAATGTGTGTCAAAGAAATGGCCGATTCTCAATATCAATTTTGATATATACATATATGATATATATATATATATATATATATATATATATATATATATATATATATATATATATATATATATATATATGCAATGCCAGATTTCTTTGGACTGTTGTGTTGTCCAATGAGACAACAGTAGTTGAGTGTCATCATACACCCAACCGTTGGGTTCCACAATCTCATGTGAAACACGCAGAGGAGATGGGTGAGGCTCGTCGGCATCATATATATATATATATATATATATATATATATATATATATATATATATATATATATATATATATATATATTATTATTCACGTATGGGCCCGGGTGGACCACGCGAAGTACAATTAAAGGCGTTTGTTGTTGTTAGCCTTCCTTTGCGCCCATACTAATTCCGTTCTTTCGCTATGAGCTTTTTTCCTTTCGTCAGACCAAGTTGTTCCAGTCTTCCTACATTTTTCTCTCTGGCCAACTTTCCAAACGTCAACCTTGTGTCTGAAACAGCCTCTATCCTGAATTTCACTCTGTGTAATATTTGCTGATCTTAGGTCCTTTTTAATTGCAGCAATCCATTTAATTATTTCTACTTTAGCTCTACTCCTATTTTCATAAAATTCGACTATTTGTCTAGTTAGCCTACTCGGATTCATCCATTTGATGTGTCCGTAAAACTTAAGTCTTCTTTTTCTCATATCGCTATGTATATCTGTGTATTGTTTGATTTCTTGGTTTTCTCGAAGTCGGTATGTTGTTGTATTTATTTGTTTGGGGCCTAGGATTTTTGTTATGATTTTTCTTTCCTTCTTTTCAATGTCCTCGATGCCTCTCTTTCTATTCAAAATGAGCGTTTCTGCCCCATATAGACATTCTGGCTTAATAACTGTGTTGTAATATCTCAGTTTTGTGTTTTTAGATAGGCATTTTTTGTTGTAAATATTTTGTGTAAGTCTCAATGCCGTTTCCATTTTTTGACATCTACCCTTATTGGCCGCTTTTTCCAACCCATTTTCCATGATTATTTCACCCAAATATTTGAATTGAGAGACTCGTCTGATGTAACCATATTTTGTTTTTAGAAATGGTATTCTTAGTCTGTTGCAGGTCATGTATTGTACCTTTTCAAAGGAAATTTGGAGTCCTACCTTTTCTACTGTTTCTTTTAGAATTTCAATCTGTTTCTGTGCCGTTAATACATCTTGAGCCAAAATTGCTAGATTATCAGCAAACGCCAGACAATCAATTTTGATGTTGGTTCTCCCCAGTTTAATGGGCTGGTCAATATTCTTCAGGGCCGACTTTTTTTCGCGCCAATCCTGTATTATTTTTTCTAGAACACAGTTAAATAAGAGTGGCGAGAGTCCATCCCCTTGTCTCACTCCAGTTTTAATTTCGAAGGGCTCTGAGATGTCTTGTGTTAGTTAATGTCGCTTTAATAATTGCCAGCGTTTTCAGATCTAGTCCTTGTTCTTTCAAGATTCGGAATAAAGATTCGCGGTCTATAGAATCATATGCTTTCTTGAAATCCACAAATGTACAGACGAGAATTTTATTGTACAGTTTTTGATGTCTTAGGATCAACTTTAGATTCAGGATCTGTTCAGGGCAGGATCTGCCCGGTCGAAAACCTGCTTGAGATTCACCAACTTTAGGTTCCAACTGTCCTTGTGCTCTGTCTAGTAGACATTGAGATAGAATCTTGTAACAAACTGGGAGAAGAGATATCCCTCTATAGTTGTTTACATCCGTTGTATCTCCTTTCTTGTGTAGTGGATGGATTAGAGCATCTCTCCAATCTTCCGCAATCCGTTCGGTTCGCTTCTTGTAGAATTTTGGTTATTTCCTTGATAGTGCCTGGACCAGCGGATTTCAAAAGTTCAGCAGTGATACCATCTTCACCAGAAGCTTTGTTATTTTTAAGCCGCTTGATTTGCCTAATTATTTCATCTTCATTCGGTGGTAATGAATCTGGGTTTGTTTGTTTAGGGTTTAGTGTTGGTAATTTGTTTAAAGGCTCAGGACAGTTTAGTATTTGTTCAAAATATTTCGCAAGTTCTTTGCAATTGTCTTGGTTATTTAGAGCTAATTGTCCGTTTTCCTTTTGGAAGCAAAGACTTTGGGGTTGATAGCCTGTTAATTTAGTTTTAAATGTTTTGTAAAAGTTTCGGGTGTTATTTTTTTGGAAATCTTTTTCTATTTCATTAAGTTGATTGTTTTCATATTTTCTTTTAGTTTGTCTAATTAGCTTCGATGTTTCTTTTCTTACTTCCAAAAAGATGCTATAGTTTATTGCTGTTTTTTGACTGTTCCAATCTTTGAATGCTTTACTTCGGCTTAATACTGCTTGCTCGCAAACTTCATCCCACCATGGATGTCTTCTACGTTTTTGTAAAACGACCAACTTTAAGGCTGTTTTAATCATTTTTTGTTTCAATTCTTGCCAGTTCTGTGCTGGTTGTTTATCAAGCTCTTCTGTTAGGTCTGGTTTTATTTTCGTTGGGTCGAACTTTGGTATTAGCAGTCTCTTTTGAATAAGTTTTCGAGGTTTTAAGCTAAGTTTGATTCTAGTCAAGTAGTGATCCGTGTCTATGTTAGCTCCTTTCCTGACTTGAACATTCAAAATCTCTTTATAATTGGGGTACGAAATGGCAACATGGTCAATTTGAAATTCACCTATGTACGTGTTTGGGCACCTCCAGGTCTTCTGTTTTGTTATTTTCTTCTTAAAATGTGTTGACATTATTTTTATATTAAACTGCGAACATAGTTCAACCAATCTTCTACCATTATGGTTAGTCCATTTATGAGCGGGAAAACTTCCGACTGTTTTCCTGTACTTTTTTTCTTTCCCTAGCTGGGCGTTGAAATCACCCAGTAGGATTTTTACATGGTTAGAGGGAATTTTAGAGATAGTCTTTTCCAGAATTTCCCAGGACTTATTTACTTTTTCAGGATTAGATTAATTTTCTTCGTTAACTGGGAGGTGTGCATTGATTAATGTATAGTTTTTGTTAGCACACTTGAGGGATAGTGTCATAAGTCGATTATTTACTGGCTGGACATTAGTTATAGAACCAAGAATGTTTCTTGAGATAGCAAAAGCAACACCGAGATGTGGTGTATTTTTGAGTATTCTTTTGTCAGTTTTACTTTTAAAAAGTCTGTAGTTGCCGAATTCCAAGGTGTTATCATCTGTCAATCTGGTTTCTTGCAAAGCTAAAATTTGGATTTTTTGCTGATTCAATGTTCGCCCCAATTCGTGTAGTTTTCCTGGACGCAGGAGAGAATTGATATTTACCGTTCCAAAGAAAGTTTTTGTTTTCGGTTTCAGACGTTGGCCAGAGGTCTCCGACTCCCTCTGAAAGATTTTGCGTTTAAGCCCGGACGCCCCAGAATCCGAAAGTCCGGTTGTACCAGCAAAACTATATATATATATATATATATATATATATATATATATATATATTTATATATATATATATATATATATATATATAATGTTTGTCGCCATTTTTAACGACGTTTTTTCAAAAAAAATTTCTACATTTGACTTTTTTATTTATTTTCCAAACTGACAAATAAAGAACCATAGAGAAAAGGCAAGGTGTCCCATAAGAAAGAATCTATTTAATTGGCTCAGCGCGCAAGCGCAATCATTGTGAAAGGCGCGGAGCTCATGGATCAGTATGGAGCATTTCTCGAAAGCAGATCGTGTGTTGTATGTGCGAGAATTTTACAACAGCAATTATCTTCAGGCTCATTTTCATTTCAATGAGCATGTAAATAAGCATAACTGTCGAACACAAGCATCAAAAACCCCTACATTCACCTAAAGTCACTGTATGTGTAAATGTCACGTATTTTTGCGAAGACGGCAAGGGACGCGCAGTTACCAACAATTCAGAGCGTTTTTTTGGTACCTGAACTGCAAAACTTTGCTGGTTATAAACAAAGAACATGGTTTTAACAGGACGCAACATCACCACACACTCCAACACGTTTCTGTAAAAAATTCGTGCAATTTTTCCAACAAATTTATCTCCAGGAGAGGTGATATAAATTGGCCTCCACGTATTCCTGATTTGAATCCTAGCGACTCTTTCTTGTGGAGCTACGCCATGTAGACGCCAGTAAAGTAATTTCCTAAAATGTGTATTTCAATAATTAATAAAGGTTTTTTTTTGAGGGACGTCTCGGTTTTATTTATATCGCTATATCAAAAAGAAACTTTCTTTTGGGACACATTTTATTTCAAAAAATTTTCGAAATATTAGGAAACAAATATAGAAATCGTACATACCACTTTTACTTTAAATGAAGGATTCTGATTAATGCTTATAAATATTTTACGGGCCTATTATATTTTTATATCATAATTTAATATTTAATTAAAATAAATATTAGATATTCATTTGTAACCTGAAATCTGTTAGTGACAGCTCTTGAAAGGCTTGCATTCTATACAGATAACAGTAAATCCCTCCTGATTAACTCGAATAGATGGCATATTCCGAACCTGTTACATGCAATTTCAATATCAGGTTATTCGTACCATTTAAATTGTGGCAAAGGCCGGGGGTATTTACGCAACAGAGTGGATGGTATCATTGTATAATTCTGATTCAAAATTCATGTAATAGTTATTTTTTAGGAGTTCTTTCGAAACGATATAATAAATAGTGAGTGTTAGTATTCTGCAATAATTTATTAAAATAATTATAACGACACATATTCATATGAAATGTTTTCCTATAGATGGCGTTAGTTGTAAGTAGTTGTCGGAATAAATACATCATAGATGGCATGCAATACCTTTGGGCTCCTCGTAAACAGAACCCCATAGCACCAGTAGTCGATTTGTGTAAACACAAAAAAAAAGTTATTCGCGATAAAAAATGTCAGTTTATGAGCCAAATTCTCGTCATTTGCGCGAGGTGTTAATTTATTTCTTTAATATGAAGAAATCTGCGGCTGAGGCTCACCGAATACTTTCAGACACTTATGGAGAGGCCGCTATGAGTGAAAGCACGTATCGTTAGTATAGTATAGCATAGCGGTGGAAGAGCGAAAGTTTTTGAAGATGACGAATTAATAGGCATTGCTTAATGAAAACTCGTGTCAAAGTCAAGAAGAGTTGGCAAGATCATTGGGACTGACTCAACAAGCAATTTCAAAACGCCTCAAAGACCTGGGAATGACCCAAAAGCAAGGATGTTTGGTGTCATACGAGTTGAAACTAAGATAAGTTGATGATGCCATTTGTTTGCTTGTGAACAGTTGCATGAAAGGCAAAAACGGATGGGATTTTTGCATCGCATTGTGACTGGGGACGAAAAATGGGTATATTACGAGAAATCCAAGTATCGAAAATCATGGGGATATACCGGCCACGCTTCCACGCCGACGGCCAAACCGGATATTCACGGCTCCAAGGTCATGCTCTGTATTTGGTGGGACCAGCTCGGTGTAGTGAATTATGAGCTATTAAACCGTTAATAATTAACTAATTAATTAAATAATTACATTAATTACAGGATCAACAACAGGTTTAAGTCCTTGGCACAAAGAGCTTCTTGATGGATAATACAATGATACTTAAAGACTTTTCTTCCCAAATAATTTTCAAGCAATGCAACAAAACGTTTTATCCTGCCAACCATGCAAGGCATCTGTGCAAACACTATCTAATTTTGTCCACTCTACTTTGTTAACATCAATTACATTTTTAACTTCTTTAAAAATGTCCTCACCAGTGGTTAAAACTATTTGGCGCAAATCAAGAAGTATTTCCGCAATATCAAAATTATCGTTCGTGTAACGCCCAAATATGTTTAACTGCGTATTGTCTGTGATGTCCCAACTTTCATTCAAAGTTAATGAAAAATATTTGCTTTGTATAATAATAAAACAAAATTGTCTAATTTCCAGTTATATTTTTCTCTAAACTAACGCGTTTCCTACACAGTAGCATAATCGTATAGGTGACAAAGAAATAGAATTCTTTCTTTGAAGATTCTTTCTTTGTTTTGCTGTTTGTGAAGATTTCTGAAGAGAAAAATGAAGTGAAAAGAAGTGAAGAGAAAAATATACGTGGAAATTATAAAACTTTGTTTTATTCAATTTAGTATGAATTTATTTAATTTAGTTTAATTTATTTAATTATAATTATTCAATTTAGTATGAATTTCCATCAAGAAAATTAAGTTTCTAAGTAAGTTTAAAAGTATTTGTAATATTGTAGTCCAGAGACAATCTGTATGCCAACATCCTGACCCATGTCATCTACATAACGCATGACTGTATTTCTAGACAAAACTATATTTTCAACCATTTTTTTCACGTTCATATCACCGACATTTTGGGCAAATATTAAAAGGCTATTTTCTCTTATCTCCTCTCCGTCGGAAAATGGTTTTTTCTTGCGGGCTAACAATAGAGAAAGATCATAAGAAGCCTTCACCATAGTTGCAATTTCGTCATTTTTCTTCTGGAACAAAGATTGTTGGCCGGTTAAAGATTTCTTTTTTTTTAATTGAATTTTTATTGCTTCCGTTCGCAAGGGTGATCCGATAGGATATTTGTTATTGAAATCACAATGCAGTTGCTTGAAATGTCGGTCCAGTTTACATTTTTTCGGCACTGTTACACAAATTCCACATATCCAACAAACAGGTTTGGAAGTATTTTGATGTGTTAACAAAAATTGTTCTTCCCAGACAGTTGTAAAATCACAAACTGCGATACCTTTTTCATATTTTCTATTCGATGTCGAAGGTTTACTCATGGACATAGTGAAAATAACATTTTTAAAACAACGACTCTCGATGACAAAATCTAAAAATAGTTTTAAAAAACCTTAACGCCTTGCTCGGCAGTTAAAAATCAACTGAGCTATACAACCAGAGTGTCGCACTCGCTATAGCTGGAGAACAGGCAACCATAGCGAGACACAAGCAGCGCCAAAGTAGTAGCTTATGAGTAGGATTTTACGAATTTTGGCAAAGTTCCAGAAGTTCCTTTGGTCACCCCTCTGCTAAACCTTAGTCTATGTCGATAAACCAGCAATTATTGATGCCTTAGAAGTTAACATAACTTGGACAATTGCGGACTTAAGATCCCAATTGCTTCAAAAAGTGGTCAAAGTAGCCTCGTTGTTAAAGTTTGGGCGCACTAAAAAATTCCCCCTATATTACTTAGTGTATTATTTCAACATTCATACAAATCCTAACTTGAAATTCTCCAGAGATTTTATTTCACCGAAACGAGCAATAACATTAATTTTGCTGATTTGAGAATATCTTTCGACCCAATTCGGCTTTTAAAGGGTAAAAAGGGACCCCGACCTAACTGAGAAGGTCGAGCTGTCGAGGGGTCAGATATAATATTAAGATCGCTCGTATAATACTTCCGTTATCTTTCTAGTGGAAACTCAAGTGTAGACGGGGAGGTCTTGTATGTAATTCGATACTTTTGGGAATTTCTTGAAGGAAACCTTTTCACGCGTCACAGAATTTCAATAATAATTAAACTTGCTTCTTTAAAAATTCATACAGAACGATTCATACAGCCTTATTTAATAATACTTTGAATAAGAAAGAGTGTACTAAAATGCGGAAACTAGTGAGTGTTGAGTAAGCCAATACTTGATGGAAATTCATTTTAAATAAACGATCTAAGATGTATATCTAATTCTCCACTATATTGTCTGTATTACAACTGTTTCGATATCCAAAACCTTTTTCAAATACGAACTATAATAAACTAACAGTAAGAAAAATTGAAAAAAAAATCTTAGCCAGTCCTGAGACCAGTGATTTCCAAATTTGATGTTATGACGCTCCAAATTCTGTGTGCAGCAGCAAGCGATTGTTATCTTCATTATTTACACTACATCATTTTATCATCATTTAGTCTACAAAGTTGACCAAATAATCTGTCGTTCAATGAATTGCTTCTATTCTTATTGACTACTCTAATAACGGTCGAGTCGATAACAGTAATAAATAATATAGCAACGTATTCAGTCGTTCATTCAGATTTTTTCAATCAGATGCTGACAATGAATAACATAGTGTACAGCGAGTAGATTTGGTAATACTTGTTTTAAATGCGCTATAAAGCTCTTATGATGCTCCGTCATTGCAGGAGCACCATCAGTAGCAGCTGACAAAATATTACGAATAGGAATTTATTTCTCTTGAAAAAATTCTTGAGAGAGATAATAATATCTCGACAGGTTTCGGTGGTTCCCGAAATGGATCTTGGTTATTGAATTAATAAGCAGAAGATACGCGTATATACATTTATTCACTGGAATTCACAAATATTTCATTACACTTTTAACAGTCAATTTCTCACTTTATTGTCTTAAGTTTTGCGAGATTTGGTTTACGTGCTACACTGCACAACATAATTAGTTGCCTTAACTTTAACAGGGAATTGACTCTATCAACTCTTAAACTTGTGCAACTCTAAACTCGAACTCTATTCTCGTGGTCTACCTCGAACTCTAAACGTGCAACGGTTCAAACTGAACTCTCTTCGCCAACCTTTCAACTTAAACTCTATCTTGGTACCGTTTTGTCAGACTTCTACTTTGAATTTCTACCTGTCCCTGTTCACGTGATAAACTATAAAAAACAATCAGTTCCTGACATTTTTTTCACAAATGCCTCAATTTATCCCTTTCTCCGCTCCAGGGCCAATTTCTATCAGGTTTCTCCGAAATGATGTTTGTTCCTCTGGTGCCAAGCGCTATTACTGCAAATATCCGCTTTAGGATACTTGTAAATTTTTTATTTATATTTGTGAGTCTCTTTTTTAGGATTCTCCAAAATACGGGTGTTTATTTTTCTCTGGTGGTGCCGCTTTTTAATTTACAATGTGGGCATGGCCTTTTATTAATTGTGTAAACATCTGCAGGGTGAACTTTTTCAGTTGTGAATGTTTTCACAATACTCAATGCTGTACTACTGGATTTTTTTCTTCGATTCAGACATTTTGAAATATAAAATTTGCAGCGGTTTCAATAAAATAACATGAGGAAATACCTGGGCTAGAAATGACAAAGAAAGAGCTTTCTCGAAACACCTAGAAAGCGTATTCAAACCCTTCCCTTCAGAACTAATCAACGAAGAGGAAAAAGAGATAGTGACTTCATGGAAGTTCCATTCCAGATGGATCTACTGCACTACAAATTTACAATTAAAGAAATAAAACAACTAATCCTAAAAGAAATCAACGTTAAAAAGGCACCAGGTTCTGATCTCATCTCTGGTACAATCTTGCCAGAATTATCTGAAAAATGCTTTAAACCATTTATATATAATGCGATCTTGCACCAACTACTTCTCCACTACTTGGAAAGTGGCCCAAATCATCATGATCTAAAAACCAGGAAAAAAAACAGAAGATGTCTCTTCCTACAGGCCCACTAGCTTGCTGCCAATGATTTCTAAAGTCTTTAAGAAGTTGTTTGTTAAGAAACTCAACATAATAGTAGCAGACAAGAAAATAATCTCGAATCATCAGTTTGGATGCCGCAATAAATATGGAACAATAAAGCAAGTATATAAACTAGTGAGCCAAATTAATAAAGATCTAAATGCCAAAAGATTATGTTTTACAGCTTTGCTTGATATATCTAAGGCTTTTGATAAGATGTGGCATACTGGATTACAAGTCAAGTTAAAAACCTTCCTCATCTCCACTATCAGTTACTTAAATTATACTTAATAGACACTTCCTAGTGAAGCACTTCCTAGAGAAGCACAATCAATTTAGCTTCCTAGTGAATACACCACCATACTTTACATCCACTCAGGCATTCCTCAAGGAAGCGTGCTTGGGCCGATATTATACCTCTTATATACAGTGGACTTACCCTAGCATTCCACACTGACCCAACATCAGCCTCATCAGGAATGGCTAAAACCATGGCGCATTAAAGCGAAGGAAACCAAATTCATGCATGTGATATTTACATTACATGCCACGCTGTGAGAATTAATAACTATCAGCATGTAATGTAATAAGTCTAATACTACATATATATATATATATATATATATATATATATATATATATATATATATATATATATATATATATATATATATATATATATATATATATATATGTACCAAGCGCAAGCAGCTAGAACTCAAACTAAGTCATATGTATTGGCTCATTGGTCTTAAATCCAAATTATTTTTAGACAATAAGGTATTAGTTTGGATTTATGGAATTCAACTGTGGGGTACGGCCTGTAACTCCAACATTAACACCCTGTTCTTAATTTATAGTAACAGGGCTTTCAAATTGAGCGGTTTTGTGACGCCATTATGTTAAAGTGTTTTCACGGAAGTGCTGTCAACGGCTTTTTACCTGTTTATATACTATCAAAATTGTTGTTAAATTATGTTTAGTTCAAAAAAAATTGTTGGTTACTAATTTATTTCAATAATGTGTGACAAAGGATTCATAAAGGCCAATTTTGATAATGTAGATTTTTTTATGGTCACACATGTTCTTAAAAATGATATTCGGCTTAATTCAGCTGAAGTTCGAGGTGCTAAAGCATAAATTTGAGTTTTTTAAAAAATAATGTGAATATATGTTTTTTAAAATATAATGTTTGGTTCAATTTAACCGCAAAAATTGTATTTGCAGGGTGAAAGGACGTGTATGTCCAGAACATAAAGTTCTGAGTAAAGCTTATACATTTACCTTAATTATTAATGAAAAATTATGAAAAGTTCAATACACAAGAAAAGTTAATGTTATAATGTTATAATAAATGATATAATGTTATAAATAATAATCTTTGGCATATATTTGATGACAGGTGGTTGTAAAAATTTGATGTTATTTTAGGATTAATACGTCATACAGCTTGGAACCATTGATTTGGACGTTTAACATCTTGTGGTACAGTTAAAAACAATTTTTCGGAATTTGTAGTATTCATATAAAATGGTACGAAACAGGCACGATAACTAATTAAATTTGACATTTTCAATAAATTTATCAATACACGGATGATAATAACAAGAATAAGTTGATTACAAACTAAAACACTCGTATCAGCTGTCTGAAATGTTGAGGGGAAAATAAATATTGTGACGTCACACGGTTTTTTTGGGTCTATCGGTGCGTCATCGGTATTAGGTTTAAAAATGTATTTTCAACTTGATATAACTTTTTATTTATAAGAAAAAAAATAATAATAAAATTTATGAAAATAGTTTTTTTTTCAAAACCCAAATTAGCACTGTTAATTATTAGGAGATTTCAGTTTTATATATATATATATATATATATATATATATATATATATATATATATATATATATATATATATATATATATATATATATTTCAGATATTTGGATTTATGGAATTCAACTGTGGGGTACGGCCTGTAACTCCAACATTAACACCCTGCAAAGCTTCCAGAACAAGGTGTTATGAGCCGTGGTAGTCGCGCCTTATTAAGTCCCTAACGAGGTTGTTCAACATGGTAACTTTCTGGAATTCATCAAGAAAGCCATTCATAGTTTCACTGCAAATTACAGCAAAAGAGTGCTAGTGCATCCTAATGTGTTGGCCAATCAGTGGCAAAATAACAGTGAAGTGTGTAGGCAAAAACGTCTGCTTCCATAAGACTTGAATACAAGACTCAGATAAGTTTAACTTAAGACTGAATAGGCGATGTAGTATAGATTTAAGATGGATACTGGATACTGGAATGATACTGTACCTGTCACTTCTATCTAGTCAAAACAAACGCTTATTGCCCTCTGGGCAGATTGCAGATCTGTCGAGGAATTAAAAAAAAATACGCGATAACAATAAGATAAACATTTTAGATTGCTAGATAAAATATTTATTCGTTTAAACAGTAAGTATTTTCAAAGTATCTTATTATATTAATTTACTTAATAAATAGATATGCCACGGTCGCCACCCTTGATGATCTTACTCCTAGCAGTTGCTGTATAGAAATATGCTGACAGTAATATTCTTGCCTGAACTGACAAATGTAGATATAAATAGTGTTTTCTTTCAATAAGATTAGATTTATTACAAGAAAAGTTTCATGGATCGTTGTTTCTCGAAACGGTAATGTTAACTGCCTACCAAGATCATGCAATCTAACACTCTTAGATTATTTTTTTGTGGGGATACGATAAAAGTTTGGTTTAAAGAAATAAACCCCAAACAATTCTTGACCTTGCATGAAATATTCTGGTCAATATTGAAAATATACCCCGTGATATATGTGAAAGTGTGAAAGCGTAATCAAAAATTGAATCTCTAGAATGCCTTCCACATGAAAAAGCAGAGGGGGGCATTTGAGTGACATTATTTTCAAGATATAAAGTCATTAGCTATTTTTCAAGATAAAATAAAAATTACGAATTATCACTTGTAGTTCTGACACTCTTATTGGATAACGCTTTATATATAGAACCTTGCGAATACTGAGGGAGCAGCGTATATTACTGGCGACTTTCTCCATTCCTTAACCAATCACTAGATTCGGAAAACTAAATTCTGCATTAATTTAACATACTGAACATTTCAATATTTTACTTGGAAAATTGTGGCGTGACAAAGTTAGTGTTCGTGTGGATTTCGAAGGTGTTAATTCTTTACATTGGCGTGGTCAACTTTAACTCACTAGTCATCTTGCGTCATGATAAACTACATGCTAGTTAACTTCCATTACTGCCATTTAAAATTACACGTTTACTAACACCAGCTAATGTTCTTTTTTTGCAGGAAATAAATGAAATGGATAAAATTGTAATTATTGAATTAACGTGTCGTATAATTTAAAGTATACGTACTGGGGAACAAGAAAATGTAACACTTAGCATATATAAGTTGTAAGGAAAATAACTTTGCTAAATTTAACCATCGATTCCTCACATTATTGAATACATAATAAGAAAACAGTCCCTCCATAAATAAATTTACTGAACATCGTTAAATCAATTAAAAAAAAAATAAGAATCAGCCATACATCTGCCAAAAAATGAAAGTGGCAACTGCATTGATTAATTGAGATGATTCCCTCGAGAAAGGGTGTTGGGATCGAAAAATTATTTCAGAGTGTGTATTTAAATTCCAATAAAAACCAAAAATGTATTCTGCACGCGAATATCACGATATGGTTTTTATTTACGCAGAAGCTGCTGCCAACCAGATTAGAAATATACCAGGATTTTTTCATATTAAATATTCATATTTAAACATTTTGAATATGTAATTTAATAAGACAGTTAATCATCGTTTAAAACGGGTTATGTTGTGAAAACTGAGTGCTAGTAGTTTCAACTTTAACGTTAAACGATATAGTTTAATTTTTTTTGCAAAAAAGCAAACCAAATTTGTGTTGAAATGTATGCAATAAATGGTTATAAAAATATTATATTCTATTTTGAAATAATACCTCAAGAGGGCAATGCAACAAAAAACTGAAATCTCCTAATAATTAACAGTGCTAATTTGGGTTTTGAAAAAAAAACTATTTTCATAAATTTTATTATTTTTTTTCTTATAAATAAAAAGTTATATCAAGTTGAAAATACATTTTTAAACCTAATACCGATGACGCACCGATAGACCCAAAAAAACCGTGTGACGTCACAATGTTTATTTCCCCTCAACATTTCAGACAGCTGATACGAGTGTTTTAGTTTGTAATCAACTTATTCTTGTTATTATCATCCGTGTATTGATAAATTTATTGAAAATGTCAAATTTAATTAGTTATCGTGCCTGTTTCGTACCATTTTATATGAATACTACAAAGCCCGAAAAATTCTTTTTAACTGTACCACAAGATGTTAAACGTCCAAATCAATGGTTCCAAGCAGTATGACGTATTAATCCTAAAACAACATCAAATTTTTACAACCACCTATCATCAAATATATGCCAAAGATTATTATTTATAACATTATATCATTTTTTTTATTTTTGAGCATTTATTACCTTCTGAACTTTTCTTGTGTATTGAACTTTTCATAATTTTTCATTAATAATTAAGGTAAATGTATAAGCTTTACTCAGAACTTTATGTTCTGGACATACACGTCCTTTCACCCTGCAAATACAATTTTTGCGTTTAAATTGAACCAAACATTATATTTTAAAAAACATATATTTACATTATTTTTTAAAAAACTCAAATTTATGCTTTAGCACCTCGAACTTCAGCTGAATTAAGCCGAATATCATTTTTAAGAACATGTGTGACCATAAAAAAATCTACATTATCAAAATTGGCCTTTATGAATCCTTTGTCACACATTATTGAATTAAATTAGTAACCAACAATTTTTTTTGAACTAAACATAATTTAACAACAATTTTGATAGTATATAAACAGGTAAAAAGCCGTTGACAGCACTTCCGTGAAAACACTTTAACATAATGGCGTCACAAAACCGCTCAATTTGAAAGCCCTGTTACTATAAATTAAGGACCTCTTAAATTTTATTTTTCTTTAATTACTTTTTTTAGTAAACGGTCGATGTATACTAACGATTAATGTTGTACTAAAGAAAAAAATTAATTAACTGTACCACAGAAAGGGCGAATAATTTAAAAAATATCTTACTTTTGATATAATAACAAAAACTTCTAAAGGATTTGAAAAAACAAGAGAACTCGAGGCAAAATTACCTGAAACAGAAAAAAAAAAACCGTTATAACGAATGTTTTCAAGAAAAAAGTTTGTTCGTTAATTATTACAGCGTTTGAAAACGTATTTATTATGTTAAAACATTGTCCTAGTTTTATTCTAATTGGATTGTTTGTATTTTATGTCTACTGAATGATATGAATTTATAATAAAATACATTTAAAAAGAATATATTACGTCACCATAACACCATACAAGTTTTAAATGATTGGCTTCGCATTAAGTTATTAAATGTCCATCATTTGATTTTATGCAAGCCTGGTTCTGGTTCTAATCTATTTTCGCGAATACCTTGAAAAAATCCTGTTACATTTTTAATCTGTTTGCAGCTTCTCCGTAAATAAGAAGTATACCGTGATATTCGCGTACAGAAGACAATTTTTGTTTTATATGCAATTTAAATACTTATACTGAATTTTTGTCAACCAAACTGTGGGAATCATCTCAGTTAGTCAATATTAAGTTGCAACTTTCATTTTTTGATTGATTTTTATATATGGCAGATTTTTAATTTTCCAAAAATTGTATTAACAATGTTCATTAGTTTGTTTATAGTTTATTCGTTAAATAATACGTTAATAAACATTTATTATTTTTTAAATATGCTTTTACACATATTTGCTTAAAATTATAATTCTTATTTTAGCTTTTCAATTGGCGATTTAATAACTTTGCAATTATTTTTCGCAGAAACGGTTTATACCGTTACTGCGAAGGAACTTTTTTCGAAGAATCGCAGATTAAATTTATTTAAAGTTATTTCCCTTATAACCTGTATATTCAGTTCTTTGGAGCTAGCATGACCATCCAAATCAGTGTGTTCACCTAGAAAGAATGTACGTGAAAAACTGAACCAAGATCTGCCATTTTCTTTTATAAAGAATAATTATATGATTTTAAATCTAAAAGTAGTAGGGATATAGTAGTAGCAGGGATAGCTCTAGGAATGTCTTATTATTTTTCTGTGCTTCATCAATAATCCAAATTCATGAGTAATAAGTAATTAGTAAGTGATGTCATTATAGCCATTATTTCTATCTTCTTTAGCTATCTATATTAATTATTATATATTTAACTATCTATAAATCTGTTAATGTTAATGTACTGCAGTACAGTATTAAGTATATACAATATGAGTTTACATACTTATATGCTCTCCTATCAACCAATCATTACCTATGAGTTTAATTTACCAAAAAGTTTTTTCAAATGAAGTCATGAAGCCTTCTAGGTTACAAGAACATTTGAATAAAATTCATTCTAATAAAAAGGACAAAGATGGATCCCATTTTCAAAGATTGGAAAAGAATCATTTAAAACAGCCAACTATATCGAACCTTTTTCCGTCGTCTTCTAAGAAAATGATGGACTACGAGCTTCATATAATATTTCATTGTTAATCCTAAAAGCGGGAAAAGTGTGAGTGTGTTAATATTGTGTTATAGTGTGTTAATATGTGTTAATATATTGCATAGTGAGTTAATATTTGCTAAAAATTTGGAAACCGATACAAAGAGAGATAGTTATTTAATATTCGTAATATTTTGCCAGCTGCTACTGATGCAATGACGGGGCATTATAGGGGTTTCATAGCGCATTTGAAACAAGTCCTCGCTGTGTATTGTGTTGAATGAAATGAACGCCTGCATACGTCGCTTCAATACTTTATTAGAACAGTCAATAGATTACAAGCAATTCATTGAACGACATATTATTTGACCAACCTTGTATTGAAAATGATGAAGATTATAATCGCTTGTTGCTGTACACAGAAGTTTGTTGGCTCTAAAAAGGTATTTGTCTGAATCGTTTTTTCGATCTATGTGACTCAATACTGAATTTCCTTGAAATAATAGGTGAAAAACTGCTCGAAAACCTCACTATATCCAAAAATAACATCGCTCATTTAACAGACCTGTTTAAAACATTTAATGAAGTCAATTTACAATTTTAAGGTGATCAGTTGAATTTATTTAAAACAAAAAAAAAACGTTATAGCTGCTCTTGTGGGAAAACTTCCTCTATATCTAGGTAGAGGTGAATATAGCCACTTTCCCATATTATCAACAGTCTTTGCAAAATAGAAAGATTTACCCACTTGCTGCCAACACTTCGTTCCTGCTGATTTTACAGATCGATTCCAGGATATTTTAAACATGAATGTACCGAGTTGGGTTTTAGATCCGTTTGCAAATACAGATACAGCAGAATCATCAAATTTAGAAGAGGAACTCGGTGACCTCACAACTAACGAAAATCTAAAATTAAAATTCAAAAATGGATTCCAAGAGTTCTGTCTCTACCCTGGCTTATGGGCAATAGTACAAACATTTTTAATTGAATTTCCTGCATCGCATTTGACTGAGCGTGAATTCAGTGCAGTAGCTAATTTACTCTCTAGGAAAAGGAAGAGATTGCACTGAGCGTGGCGATTTGCGACTGATGTTAACGAAATTGAAACCCGATATTAACAGCCGGTCGCGTTGGTGTGGACGGTAAGAGCAGCGGCCTGCCGCTGCTGTGCCGAAACCGCACTGGAGCGGTAGTTGGTTCGATTCCAGCGCTCGGATGGTTGTTTTTCTTTGTTTCTTCTGTCTGTGTACTTCCTAAATGTTTGTGATTGTTTCTAGGCAAGAGTGTAAAATCCGACTACGAATTACCCCTCAGTCACGCCAGTTAAAGGCTGGGAAAGGCTGGTTGCCTTCTGAGAGGTGTTCTACGTTGGTCACTCGCCAGTCGGTAGGTTTCCTGATAGACTCATGGGTAGGCACATAACCAAGGGTTTATAGCCCGAGGAGGGTGCTGGCCTGGGTTAGTCGGAAGCTGATGACCGTAGTTCGGAATCCACGTTAAGCTGTAGGTCCAGCCGCTAAATAGCCTAGTTGCTGATGCACCTCTAACCCTAACACTTTACCTTTACGATATTAACAAATTGTTAAAACTCCACCAGCCTCATTTAAATTTTTAATAAATACTTCTGTATGGAATTTTGGAATTTTATTGGAATTTTTTATTAATTTACACTTTGTGATTCTTAATACACAGATAAACAAATAAAATAGGTATAATGTGTAATAATATTTTAATATTTAGTATAATTAACTATTACGGAAGAAGGGGCGATTTTTTTTTTCTTTTAAAGGGGAGGGTGGTCCAGAAAAGGTTAGAAACGTCTGATTTAATTCAACTCATGCATCGCAGATTTACAGAATGTTATATTAACCCCGTAGAGGGTCTACTTATTATTAATTCTATTGTATTAAATGTAAGACGAATTTTTGGATTTTTTCATTGTTATACAGGGTATTTGGTGTATCGTTTTACAAATTAAAATAAAATCTTTTCCTATATCCTCAACCTCCATAAAGCATTACTGGACCCACAGGTTTTTTTTATGTTAATTATTTAATTCTTCATTTGAAAAATTCCAAAAGTCAGCATTGAAACTTGAATTATAAAAAAGTTATTGGTATAGCCTTCAAATTATTTAAACTAAAAGCGATCATGGCCTTCGAATTATTTTTAAAAAATCTCTGGTTTATCCTCTTTCTAACAGTATGCATTCATGCCATAAAAACGTTTTACTAACTTCACTAATTTGCGAACTTTGTATATCGAGGCGCATTAGACTGATATTCGATATGTAGGATAAAAAATTGTTTTGTATAAACAACACGCGCAAAGCAGGTAAAAACTGTTATTTCTCTCATACACAGTAGAATTGCATCATCTGTCTCTTTCTTTCGTTAGGTAAACGGAAAACCAGCTCAAAAAGGCGCACTGTGATAGTTCAGTTTTTTTTTTTAGTTCGAGATTTGACTATCTTTGCTGAATAACGCAATTGTTGTTCCAACACAGCGCCGCTAATCTTTTAATTCTTTTACTTGTGTTATTCGTTTTTGTTGAGTTGTGTTAAGTTTTATTTAGTTTTGTTAGTGTTTTTGTGACATTCTGTTGATTTAAAGATGGCTGTATTCTCTAATGAAGAATACGCGGACATTTTGATGACATATGGAAGTGCCAATGGGGTTGCACGAGAAGCGCAAAGATTCTATCAAGAACACCCTTTTAACAGGCGCTTACCTTCCCGCCACATTTTCCAAAACATTTATCGACCCAAATCAGCAATTCTAGCAAGATTTATGATTAATTAAAACATTGACTATAAAGATTTTACACTGCGGGTTTGGAACCTTTGGCGTTACACTAACAAACTTTTATTACAATTTTTTTTTCACAATACATCCAAACAATACATTTTCACAATACAAAACACTATTTTTATATTCATTTAGTTTTAATCATCTGCTGATGATGCTAGCATGGTTAGCGAAACGTGCGTCCAGAATATAAAAATAGTGTTTTGGTGTATTGTGAAAAAATTTTTGTAATAAAAGTTTGTTATTAAGATTTTATTTTTTATCCAAGTCCAAGGAACGTTAGTACTCTATGTGAGAAAGAGATAGCAGCCAGACTTTACTTCAAGAGTGAGATAACATTTTCTACCTACTTAGCGTCTGTTATTGACGCAAATAAGAAATATCGAATATCAGCCTAATGAAAACCAAACCATTTTTTAAACACTGACTTTTGGAATTTTTCGAAAAATATTTAAAAATTAACATAAAAAAACCTGTGGGCCCAATTATGCTTTATGGAGGCTGACGAGATAGCAAAAGACCCGTCCTATCGACCATTTTAATTTGACAAACGATGCACCAAACACCCTGTATAATACCGTCATGATGTAAACGAAAATCACAAAAATAATCCAATTAAACATATTTTCAGAGCCTAGCATTTTGTTTTGTTATCCAGTACATGATACATTTTCAGGATAAAAAATGGAAACAAAATTGTTTAGAATAATCAGAAAAGATTGGAGTTAATCCGCAGCATGATGAATAAAGCGTTTTATTAATATTCCGCACACAACGTTGGATTTTATTGGGGATTATCGTAAAATACCGTAGGCATTCATGATTGTGTCGCTATTATTTATGCATTTAGAACAACCATTAAATATTTAATTTATCGTTTATCAATTTCGAAAATAATAAATACAGGATTTGTTTTTATTTGGTAGACAAGGGTAGATTGAATGCTTTCCAAAAGAAGCACCATGGATTTTATTTGAAATAATTTTATGTCGTTATTGGATCAATCATTCGGATTCATTTCATACGGATTGGATGCAAATGTCAAATAAATCTTATAAATTGTTCGATTTTAAAGGGTATTAAAACTCAGAAATTATCGAGAGATGGTGACAATTGTGCCGAAACCTCATGACTGAAGATAGTTTCAAATTAAGTAAACCTATTGAAGTTCTTCTTTCTAAAAATTGAGTTTGTTAGTGTTTCCGAACATCCGATAAAGGTCGCTGTCAAATCATCATGGCACGTCTGGCAAACAATACGCAAACGTTTGGCAAATAATAATGGAACGATTAACATCAGAGAAACGATTGCAGATTGTCGAAATTTATTATCCAAATCAGTATTGTGTGTGCTAAAGTTATAGAGCCTTTTATGGTGCACTTAATCAGCCGAGCGATATATTCGCCGAATTATCGACAAATTCCGAACGCATTTCACGATGCTCGATGTTAAAGCAAAAACAAGACAAACTACTGTGTGTTCCGAAAAAAATGTCGCCGGAAATTTATCAATTCCTTAATAGGGATCGTTACGATGTTTAATGATTATTCAATTTTGAAATTGAATGGTATCGGTCTGGAGGAGATGTGGTTCCCACAGGACGGCTCCACATGTTATACCCCCATGGAACAATCGATTAATTGAGATAACCATCCTTTGGAGTTAAATTTTTGGTCTATGCCGATAAACTAGCACCTATTGACGCCTTGGAGGTCAACATAATTCGAACAATTGCGGACTTAACATGTAAGTTTTGCACGAATGGAGTACATGTTAGGATTATCCTTCTGGGTGTCAATCTATTCATTCTTGACGTCATTCAGCTAAAATACCACATGCCATTTTTAAGTTTTTGCTCTTTTAGTACACATCTTCGAACTGATCAATTTGAAGCTATCTACCAATAGACTCCCTCACACCAAAACATATTAAAATTATTCGAACGTGCGTTTCGGTAATCAAGTTAGCAGCATCAACAAATTTTAATAAATATATCTCTTAAATTAATCACTTCTAACGTGGATGGTGTTAAGATAAATAATTCTAATGCGATCTAAATAATAAATCATCCCCCTCTTCCAAAATGGTCGCCATTAAAGTAAACTTGTCACTAAAGATCTAAAAAAAAAAAGATAATAATGGGCATAGATTTAAAACAAAGAACAATTTTCACACGACTCCACGCTGAGATTTATATTACGTGCAAAACTTTTCTCTGTCTTTAGGAAAAACGCTAGTGCATTTTCCTATTTAATGTTCCCCTGAAAAAAACGAACAATGAAAGAAAATGGCACTATTTTTTTTTGTTTTTGTGTCGGAAAATGGTAAAAAGGACCGCTAAGCACGTAGAGGCTATCTTGTTGCCGTTTCAACGTTGAGCGTCTGAAAAAAATGGACGAGAAAATGTCTTTTCGACAATATGGACTCGATAATGGAACAGATTTCTTTTCTAAAATATTAACTTCAAATTGTGCAAAACCAATTTAATACGGTGATATTTTAAAGTAAATTTTAAGATGATATAAGACAAAATTAATAATACTAGGTAAACAAAATACAAGTCAATATTTTTTTAGCAAAAACGTCACCTCTTTCAGAATGCAGGGTGCTTAGAAGCTTCTCGATTCAACAAAGAAAATGCAAGTTTTTGAGATTATTTTTTTTTTATTTTCAATGCGGTCACGTTGGAATTCAGTATAATGAAAACAAAATCAAATGGTTGTCTACGCTTTGATCTCAACATTTGAAATAAATCTTGACCAACGAGCATTTCTTCAGGTTTTTGAAGAAAGTTTCTCTATGATAGTCAAATCCAAGGAATAAGGTGCATGTTGGTGGATACCATTTCCAATCTTGTATCTGATATCTCAAATACATTACTTAAAGTATCTTGTATGCTTTCAGCTTCTCTGTAGTTTTTTTAACCAAATTAGGAAAGCATCAGAGGTACAATCGAAGGCAAAAGTACTGGAAATCACAAATTCGTGAATATATTTGTTTTAGAGAACATAGAAAAGGAAAATTATTAAAGATAATGCTAGAAAAAAATGTATAATTAAAAAAGGAGGAGCAAAAAGAAGGACAGCTAGATATTCAATTTTACCTCATATACGTGTTTATATTTGAATAACGTCATTACTGAAGTTAGATAGCTATCATAGTCAACAAATTTAAATTTATTGATATTTGTTAAGCCACGAAAGTGTTTAAATTACCCGGATAGTTTTTGATATGTGTGTGGAGAATTAACTTTTACTTATTTACTAACCAAACATTATTTGGATTACTTTGGTTTTCCTCTGCGCCATCAAGAAAAATCCTGAACCCCACATATGTGCTGGGTAACATGTGTTACTTTTGCTCTTTGGGGCTAAGGGATCTAGACATATGCCCTTTGGCATATTCATTCAATGAATTCAACATTCATTTCATCCACGTTAGAATTCAACAGTTCGAGTAATATTTATCAAGCCATTGTTTTGCTTCAACGGTATTTTATTCATCAAAAAGCAATGCTTAATCAACACATGAAATTCTTATTTGCTATTGTTTTGAAAATAACAAAAGTAGAGTAGTTAAGAAACAACTCAGAAACTACTAGACTCATTGTCTTGAAATTTTGACACATGACGTTTGGAGGTTCAAACAATAGACCAATGGTAAGGATTTTTCGTAACTGACGTAACTGACTGATATGTCAGACCGGGAATTTATTAACCGATGAGTTAGATATTTTCGTAAATTGAAGTGATGCACTGGAAGAAAAGATTTATTCACTTATCTTATATAACAAGTCCGGTCTCTAGCAATAATACTCAGAATTCTATAAATGTGGATTTTTAACTATCTAAAAAAATCTGTGTTTTTGTATCACATTCAGAAATTCATCTAACACAACGTATCAAAAATATGCGACTTCCTTTAGAAACAACCAAAAATTATCAATTTTTACGACTGATAACAAGCGACGAAAAATTGATTGTTTACAATAATATCCAACGCGAGCCAATTCAAGCGATATCGACAGCTCCCATTCATCAATTCGTGGGATTATAAAGGGAACTGTTTGTTTTGAGCTTTAACCAATACGAGAAACGATCAATTCCAATATGTAATATCAACAACTGGCTAAATTAAAGGATAGCTTACCACAGGAACCCCCAGAAATGATTAATTGTAAGATATTGTCTCCCATCATGACAATACTCCGTGATATATACACTGTCCCAAAAATAACCTGAATGGCTTTAGAATAAACAAACAACAACACAAATTCAACAATTTGCATTTCAAAAAATGTTTCAAAAGTACATAAAAAATTAATAACTGAAGAAAGAAAGAAGTTTCTTTTATGAAACTAGGAATATTTTTATTGAGATTTATTGGCGCAATTAACATTATGTTGAAGAGCATCGAAATATCTTGAAACGGGCTATACAAGAAGTTAAAAGGAGGTAAGGACGGTAAAATATACAGGAAGATTTTTTTTTGCGTAAATTGGAACTGATAGAATGATTTTTAAAAAGGTTGTTCGGATATTTTGAAGATCCACTGGAGTGTATCACAGCGAGAGAAAATTGCTTAGTAGGAGACAAATAATTTTGGGATCCAATAATGAATAATTAATAACATAATTCAAATAAATTTGGATGAACATATTTTGTGTTTTATTAAAAAGTCTTATTTTTTTTATCATCCTCGCTAAAAGACTCAACATTTCCCAGATATTCGAGGATTAATTTACTCATCAAAAAGAAATGTAAAATGTCAAATTAAAAAACAATATTTATCCGAAAAAATATCTGATAAAATTCAAGGTTAATTGTCTGAACTGTTCGGTTTTCTTCTCCATATTTCTTAATCGTGAAATTTTGAGGGACACTTTGATTTCGCCCTTCCATTAGAATAATGAAGTTTCAACGAAAACGAGACCTCCTGAGGGCCCAACTGACAATTTATCATCGGGTAAAACGCGAAAGTCGCCCACGCCAGGCACCGAAAATGTCAGAAATTAAATCCTTTAACTTTTAATTGATGAATAGGTGATGAATAGCATCACAAGTAATGAAAAAAATGGAATAATAATTATTTTAAGAGACGAATAATATAAATTTGTTGGTTCGGTAAAGTTATTAACAGATGAAAAAGTTCATGACTATGGCTTTCTTTTTTTTTGTTTTGAAAAACAGTATTGTTTTAATTTTGTCTGATGATGTGCCATATAAAAATAAAGGGTGATTTTTTTTTAGTGTGTCCGAATTTCCTGTAGGGATCGTAAAACGAACTGTAAGTTTAAGCGCAAGTCTAGTCACAAAATAAATATTTGTGTTTTTTTTTTCAAAAAGTCCAACGGATCGACGGATCGATATATATATATATATATATATATATATATATATATATATATATATATATATATATATATATATATATATATATATTTATATATACATATATATATATATATATATATATATATATATATATATATATATATATATATATATATATATATTTATATATACATATATATATATATATATATATATATATATATATATATATATATATATATATATATATATATATATATATATATATATATATATATATATATATATATATATATATATATACGTTTTGTTATTTGCTTGACTGGGGACAATCTCCACCCATCCCTTCATTGCAGTGCACAAGTTACGTCTCTTGATGTTCAGACTCCCCAGGTCAAGTCCATTTAAGAGTTGTAGATCCACAGATGACAATGCACGACAAAGAGACACCCACCTTATTCTTCAGATTTGGCTCCATCGGATTGTTACCTTTGTTACATTGTTACCTTTTACCAATTATATATATATATATATATATATATATATATATATATATATATATATATATATATATATATATATATATATAATTGTCTATTCTCGGCCGTGTAAACAGTAGAGAAATAGAATCTCGGGTATGCGGTCTGTTCTTATGAATTAATACTAACATAACCCTCAATATATTTCGTCAGATTTTTTTTACTTTTTCATGAGGAATAACAGAATGTTTAAAATTCAAACCGTATATTTATAATAAAACAAACAGAAAATATAGAACAATACTCACACGTAGGAACAAACCACTTAAAAATATAACAGTTAAAATCAATTATATTGTTTTTCTCCACATATATTGATCCTTTTTACCCCGTATTACGTCTATCCTTTCCCCTATCAGTTTACCTCTTTTTTGATATATATATATATACATATATATATATATATATATATATATATATATATATATATATATATATATATATATATATATATATATATACTGTGGATCAAAGAAACTGTGGATCTACAACCCTTAAATGGACTTGACCTGGGGAGTCTGAACATCAAGAGACGTAACTTGTGCACTGCAATGAAGGGATGGGTGGAGATTGTCCCCAGTCAAGCAAATAACAAAACGTATATATATATATATATATATATATATATATATATATATATATATATATATATATATATATATATATATATATATATACATATATATGTATATATATATATATATATATATATATATATATATATATATATATATATATATATATATATATATATATATATATATATATATATACATATATCTCCCTTTCCCCTATCAGTTTACCCCTTTTTTGATCCCGTCAATACGGGGTAAAAAAGATCAAAAAGAAAAGATATTTTCCTTAGAAACGTTTGTTCCTATGTGTGAGTGTTGTCCTATATTTTCTATTTGTTTTATTATATATTTTTTAACATTTTGACTGAATTTTAAACATTCTATTATTCCTCCTGAAGAAGTCAGAAAAAATCTGACGAAATATATTGAGGGTTATCAAAAAATGAAATCTTAGTATTAATTCATAAGAACAGACCGCATACCTGAGATTCTACTGCTCGGCTATACGCTTTGTTCAGAAAAATCGAAATATCTCTTGACATGTCAGAGATATCGATTTCGGGTTTTCACTGAACGATTCCTCTTTAAATTACCTTTCTTGCCATGTAGTACTTGTCAAAGCTGTACCATTCCATTTGAAAAAACTGAACAAAACTTCAAAAAAAGTATTGTTGAATGTAACGCCACCTCGCGGTTTCATTTATAAACTAAATAATGTATCTCCCAGATTATCTGATTGTCCCAGCAATTGCCTTTTAAATGAATCCAAATTGAGGAAAATCGGTTAAGGCAAACGGACATTAGACGACTTTTTATCTCAATAGGTAAAACTCCCCTCTATTCCTGAAATTACGACAAAATGTCATAAAACAAAGTTGTAGGAGACAGTTTGCTAATTATAACTGAGAATTTTTCTTACTCGGTTAACACTTGAAAATACACAAAATAAATGATTTTTTGTTTAGCTCGTCACGCCCTCTTGCGGTCGGTTTAGAAGCTTATCAGTTCGGCAATTACCCCTTCATTGTACTAAAATTTTTTGAGGTTTGAAATCCGGAAATAGTTGCTGGGGACCAGATTTGGAGAATGTGGTGAATGAGGAAGCAATTCCAAGTGTAATTCATTCTATTTAGCCAAAATTGCCAACCATTTCTGATATGGTGCATTGTCTTGGTGAAACAGCACTTTTTTTGGTCATTTGGAGCCTTTTTTTGCGATCTCGTTCTTCAAATGCATCACTAACGCTATGTAACATTCGCTATTGATTGTTATACATTTATCGAGATAATTGATAAACAATATTCCATGCACATCCCAAAATACAGAAGGCCATAACCACTTCGCATGTCGATGGTTGTGCTGTCGGTTGCTTTGGACGGCTTTCACCGACTGCTGTCCACTCAGCTGACTACCGATTTGACTCCGGAGTGTAGTGATGGATCCATGTTTCACATATTTCATGAAAAAAATATTTTTATTTCGCTTAAACAGCTCCAAACATTGCTCAGAATCATCGATATGTTGTTGTTTTTGGTCTGTTTTGAGAAAACGCAGTACCCATTTCGATAGCAATTTATGGTGCGCATTCCCATGTTCATGCAAAATAGTGTAAACACTCCATTTCGCTATCGTCATGATATCAGCTATCTCGTGCAGATTTACTTTACGGTTTTCCGAAATAATTTTGCGAATTTTTCTAATGTTGTCTGGTGTAACCACCCCACTTGGTCATCCAGACAGTTCAGCCCTGTATATGTTAGACCGAGGACTTATAGACCAATGTGTTATAAGTTCCGACTGTGGTTTTGATAGTTTTAAATCTCGAACTAAATCATTAATTTCCTAGTAATATCTTTGAGTCACGCTCTCCATTCTTCGAATGAAACCCATAAATATTTCCTTGCGTGTTCTTTCCATCCAAATCAAGATGCCACAGTCGAAAAGAAAAATAAAACCTCTCAAAGATACTTCTACACCTAATATAAAATCCACATCGATATTGATTCAATTCTCGGAAAGTTGTTACAAACGGCGTAAGTGTCGAAGACAGAGGTTTTAATCAAAAAACTCTCACGGCCATCGAAATGCGATATGAAGTTCAATATTTCTGCTTTTGTTCGTTGCCGGATAACTCTCTCGGGCTGAGTAAAGTTTGCCGAACTAGAGGTAACGGTTCATTAAAAAAGTTTTCGGGAAACGAGAATATATACTTTTTTTTCGAGCTAGATAAGTGGCGACTGTGGAATCCGAAAAAGTTTCCAAATCTATTTACTTTGTCATTTTATAAGGTTTTGCTATTGTCTATTTTTTCTTACTAAAGTGGCTGATGAAAAAAAAATCTTTGATATGGGGAAGCTTGAAATTTCATAAGAAAAAATGAGTAGCTTTACTTTATTGGATTGGGTGAAAATTAAATGAAATATTGATGGCAAAAAGAAAATAATTAGGCTATTAGTCGGATGTGTCACTTACGAAAAATCCCTACCAGTGGCCGATGGCCAATCTTCTAACGCCATGTTAAAATGTTAAAATGGCAACCTGTCTACTAGCTTCTGAGTAGTTGTGCTTTAAGTGACGCTAATTTTGTTATTTTCAAAACAGTGGGCAAAAAAGAATTTCGTGTGTTAATTAAGCATTGCTTTTTGATGAAGGAAAATACCGTTGAGGCAAAACAATGGCTTAACAAACATTACCCGAACTGTGCCCCAGGAAAATCCTCCCTAATTGATTGGTATGTTGAATTCATACGTGGACAAACATTCATACAAAGGAGGAAAGAATTTGCATTAAATTTTGCCCAAAAAATAAAATTACACGTTTTGATGCATTAAAAATGTTAAAAAACGGCTACGTGTTACGGCGAAGAAGCCATGCTAAAAATATATTTACAAGTGGTATAACGACTGTTGTTATGGCAGGGAGGTAGTTGAAGATGAACCTCGTTCAGAAAGGAACGAAAATTAAGGATCTTGTACTCAGTAATCGTATATCGTTGACCGATTGGCTACAATAAACTCTTAACAACCCCTGTCGTAAAGAGAACCTGCAAAGTTGCAAGAAACGTAAACAGGGCCGGGCTTAATAAAATAACAGGCAAAAAGATAAAATTAATTTTATATCTTATTTAGTAGTTTCGAAATATTTTAGTTTAGTTCGCATTCTTTTCTTAAACAGTGCAGTTCTATAATTTCTTGGCAAGATAATGATTTTTTCTTGGCAAGATAATGATCATTGTGCCTCCGGTAGTGCGAATTTTAAAAGAAAACATTTATCGCCCAATTTTAAGTAAATGGTTAAAAATGTGTATGTTTCTATATTGAATAGGGGGTTTAATGATAATGCAGCCGCAGCATAAACATCTTCATTAACGAAAACTCCGTTTCCTACAGTTATTGTATATCGTGATGAAGCCCATTAAGGCCAAAAAAGTCCGTAGTAATTATGGTAAAAGCTAATGTGTTGACGAAAGCGACAAAGGCTTAATTAGAAGAAAAATGTATGCTATGTATGAAGAACAAACTGTGTCTACATTGCAGTCATTGCAACAGCGATTAAGGAAAGATGAAACCAACATTCTTTGCAGACACACAGAACTAGACTCCGGAGAATAATATCTCAAATGGGTTTTGCATATCGGACCCTTAATAAAAGATATTAATGGAATCACAAAGATTGCGACGATGGAGGTGTGACTACTTAGACTCTATAAAAAATACATATTAGAAAATCGTCCCATTATCTACCTTGATGAATCATGGTTCGATATACATGAGACGCCAGCAAACGAATGGGTAGATATATCAAGAAAATGCCAAACCAAAGTCCCAGCGAACAAGGGAAAACGAATTGCAATTTTACATGCTAGTTCCGAGGATGGATGGGTTCCAAATTGTTTACGGTTGTCGTCCAAAAATATTAAACATTCATCTTTGAACTACCATGACGACACCACCTGGTTTTGGTTTTAAATAGCTTTTTGTTAGCCTAGTTTGGTTTATAAATAGCCTTTTGCCCAATGTGCATAAAGAAAGCGTAATTGTGATCGACAATGCTAGTTATCATAACCGCCAAAAAAATAAAGTTCCTAATGTAATAACACTAAATTGGAAATTTAGAACTATATAGAACTATATGTTAAAATCCAATGTTAGAGCAGAAAACATTTCTCCGAGTCTAAGTGCAAGTGCTGCAACATTAATTAGGAACGTTGTAGATACCATTCCCAAAGAAAGTTGGTATTAAAATAGAAGATTCCTATGCATTATTTACTAATAATATTGAACCACTTATTATTAATGTAGATCAAAGTGACAGTGAGAGCGAAATAAATGTATAATTAAATGTAAGTTATAATTTTTATTGTACTAATAGATAAATTTATTTATTTAATTTTATTGTACTAATAAATTCTAAATACAAAACCAATAAACAATGTTTAAGTCATACATAATCATAATTTAACAATATTTTATTTTTCCCAAAATTATTCAGAAGTTAAACCACTCCGACTGTGGGGCCTTTTAAGAAACTAGGAATATTTTTATTGAGATTTATTGGGATAATTAACAATTTGCCGAAGGGCAACAAAATATCTTGAAAATGACTATACGCATGGTGTTAAATGAGGCGAGAGTTATTCGTCGTATTATATCCCACGGGTATCTTCAAATAGCTTTATATTTTTATTCGTTTAGACGGGTCTTTATCGAGAGAAAGTAGTGGCGCGAGTCAGTTAAGTAGTATTTCGGTATCCCGTCTTCAGATTTCAAGTGTTTATTTCGAAGAAATTTATTGTGACATGACATTGTTGAATAATTTTCGACATATTATCACGCCGGATGCTTCCAGTGGTAATTAATACGTGCTAAAACCTATATAAGGACAAATCTAAGCTTAGAAACATTTTTACACCGAATCGCCAAGAGTACGGCTCAATCATCTGGTAGTTCACTCAAATGAGCTGGCAAATTGCGTAAAAGCAGAGCCATAAACCGAAGAGAAGAAGAACAATATAAAATACATGTTACTATCAGAGCAAAAAATACATAAAAGAAGATAGAAAGACAGATATACAACAGGTTAAAAATTACAACTATTTAGGAACAATAATTTTAGTTTAGGAACAATAGTTTAGGAACAATAATGAAAGTAATGATAAAATAGATGATAGAATGGGAAAAGCAGGAACATTTTTCAATATGACGAAGAACACATTTTTAAACAAGAGCGAAATACCAAAGAATATAAAAACAGAACTGGTAAAATAAATAGTAAAACCAACAATATTATATATTAGTGAGGCACGGACATTGGCCGAAAAACATAAGACACGGATTAAGATAATGGAAATGTGATTCTTATACAAGATCGAATATAAAACAAAGTAGAATAAGAAATAAAACACATAGACATAACCTATAAATAAAGCCAATAAATGAAAAAATTGAAAGAGGGACAACTTAGATGATTTGGACACATGTGCTGAATGTCAGCGAAGGCTCTGTACGAAACGAGAGCAAAGAGATAGAAACACTAGAACATAGAGGAATAGAGTGGGAAGGTGTTAAGAAGAGGCCACAGGATAGGAAGAGATAGAGAAAGAAATATATGGCAGGATAATCAGTATATATAAAAAGCCTTACACCAGAAGATTTAAATAAAGACCATTTTCACACCGATACTTTATGACAAGTCTTGTAAAGCTGTCAATAATCGACAACTTCACAAAATATCCCTTGAATAAAACGAAAACAAATTACAGATTTTCTCTTATTACCACACTTAAATGGGGCAACATGATTCTGACGATTCCGAATCCTTTAAAAGCGATTTGCGAACGTCGAAGAAACACTACAGATAAAAGTTTGAATGTTTAATCTAAATTTTAATTAACGTTCACAAAAGAACTCTCGAGATATCCGATGAGAATTGGGGCGTGGAGTGGGCGGTGTTGCCTGCAGGAACGAGATATATTGTTTCCCATCGACGTAGACAGGCCAAGAAACTATTTTAAACTCAGTTTTATCATAATTTTGACATTTTGTTCTATTGCAGTTTAATAAATAACGTTCTGGCTCATTTAGAAGGGAACGTGATGAATGATAGCGGCTTGACTGGCTAGATATCTTCATTGTTTCGAATAGAATTCTTACTACATTTGATATCCTTAGATTTTGATATTGACACTGTCGTTACAAATATCAATTTGTATAGTATGTATTTTTAGACGTAGCGAAAAATCACCGAAACCCCGGAAGCACTCGGCACCTTTCGGAAATTGTCGGTGAATAACCCTTGCATTTGATTTGCAACAGTTTGTCGTTGTTTCATAAGACATTTTTCTTTATAGAGGAATTGATCGCTGCGATGGTAGGCTATTGGAAGTTATTTTGTGATCTATTTATTTTTTATCTATTTTGTGAAAAGTATCAAGTATGGAGACCCAAACTATCCAGAACAAAATTTGTCCATTCTGCAATTTGGACTTGTCCAGTGTTTCAACAATAAAAGGACACAAAAAATATTTACAACCAACACCAGGATTCCCGTACATATTATTTGCTCACTGTGTTTTGAAAATCAGGTAGTCCGTCAAACTTATAATAAACTAGACACTTTCGGAGACAAACCACAACATAAAATTAAAAATACAATCACATACCTTTGCTAGCCGCGAAAGCTATGAACAATGATTTGAAGAGCAGAAATTTGGGCAGACATATGCATGAGTCGGGACAAATAAATATAATGATTATGTGGAAAAATCCTATGCATGCAATCGTAGTAATTTAATTGGTAAAATGTAGAATGCGGACTTATATTTCCTTATTTTATAATATATTTATATTCTTAAGCTTTAACAACAAACTCTCTAAGCGGATAGAGAAAGCTGGTGGTCCGATAAAAATGTACGCTGAGTATGCCCATCTCGTATAAATATAAAGATCTGTCAAACAAGCATATTATTTTATTATTAAATTATGTATGTTATATATGTACAGGAAAAAAATAACCAAGAAAATATATAATTTCTTATAATAGGGGAGACTACTGTAAAATTATGGAAATCACATGTAGGCCATACAGAGGAGATCAAAAGCCAGCCTTTGACATGACTTAAAAAAACTGAAATTGTTAAGAAATTTGATAGTGATGTATAGCCAGAATTATCTCCGATGTCAGAAAAGTGACATCCCAGAAATTGAAAATATTAAATATTAAACTCGAAGAGATTTAGCACTTAACACCAAATAACTTTTTTTGAACTTCTCGACGCACGTTTCGCTAATCATGTTAGCATCATCAGGAGCTGATTTAATCTAATTACACACCAAAGGTTCCAATAGAAGAATTAAATAAGTTAAATAGGAAAGATGTGGTATATTTAATGAAAAGGAAACATAAAAATAGTATGATGCAGCTGCAGTTTTAAAAGTAAAAGTAAAAATTACTGCTTCTTTTGCAAGCAACAAGGTTTATTGTACTTATTACAGAAAATGTTGAAAATGAAATGACTATATTGTATTACCTATTTCATAATAATATAGTTTATTTATTTTATAAGGAATGTATTTTAAATACAAACTTTTAAAATAATAATATCCTTTATAATTTGTTTATCTTAGGTGAGTCATCCAGTTTAGCATGTAGTTTTTTTATAGGATTTATGAATGACAATATAGAATGTAAATTAATACCGATTAAAATATGTATGGATGTATAATGTGTTTTATTTTCGATGAATTTTCTTGGAAACTACCAGTTAGTTACATCGAAAATATATAATTTCTGTACATAGTATGGTGCAGGGATGTAGGCTAATAATCATTGTATTGTACCTCTGGTTTTTGCAAAAAAAATAATGTGTCCTGTAAGTTTCTTGCAGTTTCTTCTTACAGAATTGGAGAAATGCTTTATAAAACAAATTAGATTTTTCAACGCTTGTAGTTGAAATGTAAGGTTAAGTTGTATTTCATTTTTAAACTAAACATTTTTAGAGAAGACTAGATCTAAAAACGCTGGCAATCATTAAAGCAACACTAACTAACACAAGGTCAATAGTTAAATTCATGGGTGATATCTCAGAGTCGTTCGAAATTAAAACTGGAGTTAGACATGGGGATGGACTCTCGCCACTCTTATTTAACTGTGTTCTAGAAAATGTAATACATGAGTGGCGGAAAAAACGTCGGCCCGGAATATTGACCAGTCCATTAAACTGGGGAGAACCAATATCAAAATTGATTGTGTGGCGTTTGCTGATAATCTAGCAATTTTGGCTCAAAATATATTAACGGCACAAAAACAGATTAAAAGCTTAAAAGAAAAAGTAGAAAAGATAGGACTCCACATTTCCTTTGAAAATACACAATACATGACCTGTAACAGACTAAGAACACCATTTTTAAAAACAAAATATGGTAACATCAGACGAGTCTCTCAATTCAAATATCTGGGTGAAATAATCATGGAAAACGGGTTGAAAAAAGCGGCCAATAAGGGTAGATGTCAAAAAATGGAAACGGCATTGAGACTTACACAAAATATTTCTAACAAAAATGCATATTTAAAAATACAAAACTGAGACATTACAACACAGTTGTTGAACCAGAATGTCTATATGGGGCAGAAACGCTCATTTTGAATAGAAAGAGAGACAACGAGGAGATTGAAAAGAAGGAAAGAAAAATAATATGAAAAATCTTAGGCACCAAACAAATAAATAGCACAACATACCGACTTCGAGAAAACCAAAAAATCAAACAATACACAGATATACATAGCGATATGAGAAAAAGAAGACTTGAGTTTTACGGACACATAAAACGGATGAATCCGAGCTAGGCTAACTAGACAAATAGTCGAATTTTATGAAAATAGGAGTAGAGCTAAAGTAGAAATAATTAAATAGATTGCTGCAGTTAAAGAGGACCTAAGATCAGCAAATATTACACAAAGTGAAATTCAGGATAGAGGCTGTTTAAGACACAAGGTTAACGTTTGGAAAGTTGGCCAGAGAGAAAAATGTAGGAAGACGAAAGGAAAAAAGCTCATAGCGAAATAATGAAATCAGTATGGGGGCAAAGGAAGGCTAAAAACAACATCTCTAACTGTACTTCGTCCACCAGGGCCCATACATGAATAATAATAATTATTTCATATAAAAAGTAATTATATTTTTTTGTTATTCGTGAGAAATTATATCTTATGCTTCATTGTTTTTTGTTTATTATTAGTTTAATAAATAATTTAATTTAATTTTGTGTTTTTTTTTCATTGTATACATAATATTCCGCAAGACCTTAACAGTATTACTTTGAACCCATACCGTGTTACTTTTGTCCTAACCCTGGGGACGAAAGTAGCGATCGACATTTTTTCAGCTTTGTAAATATTAGAAACAAAAATATATTAAATAGAATTGTAAAGTAAATTGGTAGAGCATAGACGAAAGTTTCATAAGACTAATTTCATTTTATCGAAAACATAATTAATAATACTCACATCTATTTCACTTTTAGCCAATTGATGTGGACCTGATGCAATCGCAAAGTGGGAGTTCTCTTGAATAGATTAACTTTCGCTTTGTTATGCTTTTCTGCGGTTGCTGGTTTAGAGCTTCGGTTGTCGTATTCATCGACGTTTTTAAACAACTCATACCGATCGATCTATTTTGCAACAAAAGTTTTTGACTTTTTATGGCAGCTGATGAAAACGACAATTTAGGTCACTTTAGGTATTTGCAAAGGAAAACTGCCTCGAAACGCTTCGCATGCTTGGAACTTATTTTGGACTAGAGGCTTTCACTTTAAGGTATCGAGAGATACTGAAATTAATATAGTTATTTGTTGTACTCTCGAAAAAATGTGTACATGTTCTGACGCAGACTGTATAGCTTAAGCTTTAGTTTTAATCATCCCATGGTGATACTAACTTCGAGTACTTTCAGTGCAATTTGAAGTGAGTGAAAACTCAATAGATTTTAACTCCAAAGGTTCCAAAATTATCAAAAATATAATGCATATTTATGTGTAAACTTTTCATGATGGGGCGTGTAAAAACTACAATCCATAAAACCGTCAACAAAGCCTTACATTAATAATACACCAAGTTAACTACGTGTATTTGTGGTGTGTTTATTTTTAGACAGTTAGCCTTTTATATTCTTTATGCATTTGGTAAAGTGACATTTTCGTTAATATAAAATGGAAAATATATGTTGCACAGTTTAGAAACAGGGTTATTAATGTCAGTGGGAGCGCTCATGACGCAGTGGTTCCACAGTAATGGACCTCCTGGCTCGTAAACGTACATGCATTGACGATAGACATATTAAAAATGGAGCATAAAAGCTTTTAAATGTATATTCTTATAGATTCCGTTGTGATATTAAATATAAAACAAAGAAAAAAAGACTGACAAACAGTATATTTTGAATTCTTATACTAGGGAACAAAAAAGTACAAATACCTAATATACACAGAGACAAAAACGTTTTGTAGGAGAACGATTATTTTCATAACAAAGCTGAATAAAATATACGAGAGCTGCTATTTATGTATCCGGAATAATAAATAAAAACAATTATTTGTCCACGATAATGATTGTATTCTCTTTCAAAACATTTTTCATTGTAGTCGATACACTTTTGCATAAGGGTGAACCTATTTTCATAGCACTTTTTGAAGTGAAACTTCTTAGGAGGCGATTTGAGAGAACGAGAATTGAGAGTGAAATTTCAAAGAAGCGTCAACACGGGAGTGGAGCAAAAGAGAGCGACGCATACAGAACGATTAATTTAGGTAGTTATTAAATCCCCTTTTCACAGAAATTGCCTAGCACGTCTCATTTTCAAGAACCTGCTTCTCCTTTATATCATGGCATTATTGAAACTATTTCGTAAAGGGGTATTTCCACAGTATTCTACGACAGTAAGACAGTAAGGCAACAAAAGAACAGTACAGTAAGAAAGATTGGCCTCATAGAACTTTTGTTGAACCTGGTACTTCATACATAAAATATGCCCCTATTGTTAACCCAAACAAGGTGCTTCTTCTACCTCTCCATATTGCTCTGCCGCTCCATAGCTTGGACTAATAAAAACTTTGTCAAAGTCATGGACAAAGAAGGTAATGGTTTCAAGTGACTAAAAGAAATATTTTCTCAATTAAATGATGCGAAACTAAAAAAAAAACTTCTAGGTAATCACAACGGAAATCCCGTTTTCAAGAAATAAAAATGAAAAGGAATTGGCAGCTTGGAAGTATTTTGTAAGTGTAGTGAAAGAATTTCTGGGCAACAAGAAAGATGAAAACTATAAAAACCTCATAGATGAACTCTTGAAAGCCTATAAAATACTAGAGTGTGTCGTGTCCTTAAAGATTTATTTTCTTCTCTCAGTTGAATTTGTTCCGGAAAATTTGGGTGCAGTAAGTGACGAACAAGAAGAGAGGTTTCACCAGGACATCAGGACGATTGAAGCAAGATACCAAGGACGCTGGAACCATCTATATTGGGCAACTACTGCTGGTTAAAAAGAGACATAATCCTCAGTAATGTCTATGCATAAATTTAACACGTTTTACATATTTATATTAAATAAATATTTGATTGTAAAAATATATTATTTTTCCTTTTCTTCCTACCACCGACCCCCTGTAACAAAAAACTGTACGAGTTACAATAATTAGCTTATCATTTTCGGATTTGGGACTACAAAATACTACATATATACCTATTTTCATCAATGTCAGCTTCAAAAAACTTTAAATTTGTTAATCTCTGTTATTAAACCCAGGTGTTTTACCAAATTTTATCTGTTTTAGGACCTTATTAAGCCTGCACTGATAAATGTGGATATAAACAATGTTTTTTGTCACACATCTCGCGATACAATCGATTTATTGCAAGAAAAGAGTCATGGACGCGTTATTTTGTGAAACGGTAACGTCAACAGGCTACCAAGATCACGCGATCTCACGCCGTTGGATTATTTTCTTGTGGGGTTATGTTAAATATCTCCCAAAAGTAAACCCCGAATAATTATAAAAAAATAGGTATCCAGAATTCATTTCACCAGACGAAGCCGAGGGAGGCATTTGACTGATATTATTTTCAAAACATCATGCCATTATTTATTATTCAAGATAAAATAAAAACCAGATTATCACTTGTAGTTATCTTTCTGCATCATTTTAAAGTTCTGACACTCTTATTAGACAATCCTCTATATAGTCATTAAAATATTTTCAAGATTAATTTGGCAGAAAACGACGAATATTCTAAATTAAATTTTACGTAATGCAATTATTGGAAAAATATAAAAAGATTTAGAATGTCAAGAAATCGTAAAGTTTATACTCGCAGAAAAAGAAAATATAAATAGGAATATTTCATCCTAACGTCAATAATATAATTAGGGTCTGTCAACGTAGGAGTTTTCTTTTAAATCAAGAAAAATGTTTTATTTTATTTTTCGCAAATTTAGTTTTGAAGTTGATTAGTTCGCCAATTATCGTTTGAAAACATTATTATTGAAGTCAGCCTCTTGCGCTGCTTTAAACACGTTCAGTGTTAAGATTTTCTTTCATTTTCTAACATCATGTTTGTCACTCTATTTTATCAAGGACAGGCTTGATGCTGTTGAGCTTAGATCGTTTTAGATTATTCGTGTTAAGTTCTCAACTTAATCCTTGGCATTTTCCGACTACCTTTAACATATACAGGGTGACACAGAATGAGCCGGGTGATACACCATGAGCAGGTGGCAGCACTGCGGGACAGTGACTTTGAGTAAGTAAACACTGCCATTTTACTAACCATGGGTCAGTGGAACGGGTAACAGCTTGCGTTAGCCATAAAAATGTTTTATAAAAACAGTGATAGTTTGAAAGCTGCGCAGAGAGAGTTCCGGCCTTTTTACAAGTTAGGACGTCATGGTGCCGTCCCATCAGAACACGCGATAAAAAGTTGGATTAATAACTTTGAAGAGACTGGATCTGCCTTAAAGAAGAAACCAACAGTACGACTAAGAAGTGCTCGTACTCCACATAACATTGATGTTGTACGCGAGTCTGTCTTACGGAGCCCACGGCATTCAATTCGTAAGCAAGCAGCTATGGTTGAAATGTCCCGGGAGAATTTGAAATTTCATCTATATAAGCTGCAGATAGTGCAACAATTAAAGGAAACAGAAAGGGTACAGGAGCACGGCAAAGGTTGTAATTTTTTACAAATGATAAATTCGATAAGTGTTTCTTAAATGGCAAATTTGAAGGTTTCAATTACTATGAATAAAATGGTTTTCTTCCATTACTCTTGGTTTTATTGGATTATTAAAAAGTTCCCGTATTTTTGTGTCACCTTGTTTTTACATTACAAAAAACAAAAAAACTTAATCTTGGAAGAAGACGATAGCTTTAATATACATAAAAAAAAGTTAAAGAAATAAGAGTAAGAATGAGACGTAGACCATACAGAATACTGCAGAATAAGGATGGAGTAGTGATTTTAGACAGCCAAAGAAGCTCCAAAGGGAGTGAATATACAAGGGTGGCAGTTAATAATTATTAATTTTGTTGATGAAAAAAACACGTTTAATTTGGGAGAAAGGTCAAAAATGGCTTATTCAAAATATGTTATAATACAGTTATCAATTTTATCCACATCTTCGTAATTGTTGAAGTGTTTCATGCAGAGTGCCTAAGACATCGATGAAAACAAGTCATAGTTTTGAAGACCACAAACAAGAACCGCAAGAACAAATGATAAGAGATTAAGAAGAAAACTAGACATAACAGAGGAAGAGGTCAAATATGCACTTAAAGGTGTGAAAAGTAATAAAACACCTGGACCAGATGCAATACAACAAAAATTTAAGTAGTGTACCATTAATTAGCGGACACTCTGTATATATTTACATAAACTATTTGCATTTCCTTTTCTTTCAAAAAATCCCTACTAATTTTCCTAACAACCCAATACAATCATTATTTAACTAATAACCCTCAACAGCGAAAGAAAATTGTGCACCGTTCCACTGAAATTTAATTTTGAAAATTGATTGTTTTTCTGTTGCACCCTGTACCTTAGGGAATTTTGGTGTGTGAAGAATCAAAGGTATCGCCACCTTTGTATTGTAATTCTTTAGAGATAACCGCTTTGTCGATAAAATACAGACCAATGGCACATCTGTACCATAAATCACACCATACACTAACTTTTTGAGGATATAACTGTAGTTAATCTAATAATCGATAACCCTCCTTGGATTTTTTCACCCCCTACGGCAATTTTGTTTGTTTACGTCTCAATCTATATGAAAATACGCCTTATCGCTAAAGAAAATTTTGTTTGAAAATTCCATACCGTATGATACAATTTTTTAAATGACATTAAAGTGAAAAAAAGCTCTCAAATAATGACTGTTTCAACAAGAGCTGTGTAATTACTTTTTTAAACAAAAACACATCAAATTGATGGAAATCTAAAAATCTTTACTAGTTGTGGGGGTTAATAATTCTATTTTTTAGCGTGAGCGCTGAAAACAAGAGTCGGTTAACAGTCTAATTTCGTGTCATTTTGTTGGTGTAATAATACCTTTCAAAACGTACTGCTTTTCTTGTTCAATCAAAAGAAAAACACGAGCAAAAGTCGTCGTATACTTGTGGAAACTTACGGTGACAATGTCATAACACAAGATGCTTGTGGGCATTGGTTTAGACCAAAGGTCTCTTAGAAATTATAGATAATGGCCGGAAAATTAAAACTTACTGGAGTAATCAGTATCGCCCTAAGGCTGGAAAGTTTGGAGACCCCTGAGCAAAACGACAGACAGATGGAAAGGTAAAAAAACAGTGTGCGAAGTTTGTTTCCTCAGCATAAAAGAAAGACTTTTTTTGCATCGGATCGTGACTGGATATGAGAAATACCCAGGACAACTGTCAACATCGACCGCAAGACGGAGTCGTTTTGGAAAGAAGACAATGCTGTGCATTTGGTAGAATCAGAAGCGTGTTGTTTCCCATAAGCTTCTGAAACCTGGTGAAATAGTTAATACCGTTCGTTGCCGTCGACAAATGATCAATTTAAACCATACATTGATCGAACAGTGATCAGGATGGGCTACAAGACAGGGAGAAGTGATTTCGCAGCACAACATCCCCTCACACACAGCGAAAGCGGTCAGAGACATCATTTCTGCACTTGGCTAGGAACTCTTGCCCCACCCGCCGTATTCACCAGGCTTGGCCCTTTCCGACTACCACTTGTTTTCATCGATGTTTCAAGCACTTTCCATGAAATACTTCAACAATTACGGAGATGTCGAAAAATGGCTTGATGAGAGGACCACCTCAAAAGCTGTAGGGGTTTTTCTGGAACATCATTCACAAATTGCCAGAGAGATTGAAAAAAGTTAGTAAAAGCGCATAAATTAAGTATATTAAGTAAGATAAGTTAAAACTCGTTTTACTGCTGTTTTAATGTCACAATGTTATTTTGAAAAATTTCAAAAATCACTGTACAAGTGTATCTAACATTTTGATACTGAGTGTAATTTTTAATGAGATAAGAGACCTATCGAAGGTTACAACATATAATTCATTTTGACCAGTTGTTGATTGTAGATATTGTGATTCATGGCTTAATTTTTTAATTAAAGGGCAAAATGCCTCTAATACTCCCATCAATTTTCACCATGGCCTTGTTCAAATAGATATAGTTAAATTAATTAGTTATGTAACCTAATATACACACTTGTGTCGATGCTTATAACAAATGGCTTTAGTTGTAACACAATGGTTATATGAAAGCCAAAACACGTAAAAGAAGATATTGTGAATTGGCGGCATTTCTGACAATGCTAAATTTGCGATAAAGGTTGTAATATGTGTACAGGTGCTTTATACTAAAACTCATTGTTGAATAGTATTCTAGTTGCAAATATATATGGGTATGGAATTCCTCAGTATTTTTTTGGGACAATAACGTGTTTGATAGTGTGGAAGACTAGCATAAACACTAGTAAACCCAACCGGTTAACCCTTGCATAATTCGACACGTCAAAACCAAATGTTTAGCTTTCTGTGAAGAATATGGACAAAGAAAAATGAAATAAGATCGTGACGTAAGTGAACTATTGTTTGTTATTTTGCATAAGCATTATTAAAAGTTCCAAAATCATATTTTTTATATACTAGAACTTTTCATATGATAAACAACACTTATTTTCGACTAATTTAAATTGTCAGTTAGCCAAGTTTTTTCAAAGTTGGTCTTTGTATGTATTAGTACGGAATCACAATGACAGATAGCGTCAGGGGAAATATTTAGAATATAAAAAACAGTTTTTCTCTGCTTTAAATACATTTTATAAAGTCTAAAGTCTAAAATAAATATGAATACTATAATTTAAAATAGGGATAAACTGTCTTAACTTTTAATTTAAACATAATAATCTTAAAATAAAAATCTAAAGGTTTAATATTTGTAAATATTATTACAAAAACGTCAAAATATAAGTCAAAATTAATTTGCAAAAAATCATGTTTTAACTGAAATGACTTACCTTATATACAGGAAAAGTCTGAAAGTACCACGAACTACTCACTAAATGTTTTCTTAAAGGAATTAACACTTTACATGTCGCCAAGCCGCCATGACATAAAACATAATAAACCGTATAAAAAAAACTATCAATATTGAAGTCCATGGCTTTCTACGATCAAACCCCATGAAAAGCGGGGTAGACGAAAATTTGGAGATTAAAGGCTGATTTACATGTAGGACTGTCTAAACAACAAAACCGAATTAAATAGATAGATTAAATTAACTGCACCAGCCGGATTAGTTTATTCCCTCTTTCTACAAGCGATAAAATATCGGACAGACAAATTAACACGGGGGTAAGTAAACACATTTATCCAGTTAATTTTGTTATTTGGCTATCCTACATGTAAATAGGCTTTAGACAATTCACAGCGCCATCTCAGACGAGCGGTTTACATTAAGCCAATTTATATCCTGTCCAAACATATTTTGTTTAGTTGTCAAATTTAAATAAGTGTTTTTTGTGTATCATATTGCGAAAATACTTTAAGATTTAGTGTAGTGTTAAGTTAAATGCAGTGTTACAAAATATATAGGTAAGTGTTTTATATTTTTTAGTTTGTTGTTTCGTTATATAAATTAAAATTTGTTTTTGTTATTTATATTGCTTATATTAAAATTATCGTTTCAACAAAGCAGGTCTAATTATACTATAATAAAGATATTTGTTTAGAAGGTATATTAAATTTTGCTCTGTTATCTATACTTTCATATCTTATCAACTTTTTATTATTATGCCGGTCTGACTTTTTAGTAAGTACTGGTAATTTATTTTAGTAAATAATCAAAATGTTTTTATACGATATTGGAAACCGTTTATGATTTATATTAACTACAAAGTAACAATAATGGATAGTTATTTTTGTGTCATAAACTTATGACTGGACGAAAAGTTCAGTTCTAGTTCTGATATTCTGCTCAAAATTCTTAGTGTCAATTTTTTGTCATTGTAGGAAAAATACTCAGTGTTCTGAACAGTCTCACCTCTGGAATAAATGTAATATTTCACAGTTATTTTATGATATATGTTGTAATGCGACCATCAAAGATAAATTTATGTATGTGTATATTCGGTTGTATAACTTTTTTTTTTATTCCACTTATATTTAATTACGCAGATAGAGATATTTGGCATGTTTTTTCCACAATAACATTTTTAAGATAGCAGACTAGATTATATTATTTCCCCCCCCGTGCATTTACGGTTCGATATGTAATAAAGCTTCTTTATTTTGTAGTATATTAGGAGAGTAAACAAACCAATCAATAGCGTTGGATTTTCCATTAGGGTGAACGTTCAAACTACCGATATAGTCCTTATCGATGGAAAAACACTAATTTAGAAAATCTATATGGACCATAAGGTTGTGATTGTTTTTAATTCTACTGGTGAATGTTCGCAGTCTAATAAATAAATAAATAAATATATATATATATATATATTATATATATATATATATATATATATATATATATATATATATATATATATATATATATATATATATATATATATATATGTATAAGCCATGGTTAGTTGCTTGACCGGGAGGAAGCCCTACCCATCCTTTACATTGGACTCGTTGGACACAGTCCAAAGGAGTAAAAAACTCCATATATATATATATATATATATATATATATATATATATATATATATATATATATATATATATATATATATATATATACATAAAAAAAAATTTTGTTTGTTTTTATTGAATGCATACTTATTTTATTAATGCATCAGTTATACTTTTGAAATTAATGAAGTAGTGAGACTGATTTTTTATAACTTTTTATTTAATTGAAATTATTCCAATGCATGTAGTTTTTTTTAAATTAATTGTTACATGTAAAAAATTCACATTCTGACACCACACGGTGTTTAGTTAGAATTAAAGAAAAAAAGAATATCCTAAAATTCAAGCGTTGTTGTTAGTCCTGCATCTTTAGTATAATAAATGGAAAAAGTGACTGTTTATTCCGTGGCAATATTTTTCCATTACTTTCCGAATACTAGACATAAAAAAGTTTTTTTTTACTATTCTCATTTAGGTTATTTATTTTTTATATTAGGTTATTTCTGTGTAGGAATAATTTATGTAGGAAGGACATTTTTCCATTTGTTATACAATTACTTATTTTCTTTAGTAGAAATGTTTTCCACTGGTAAACTCAAAAAAAAAAAACGTCGGGACATTGTATTAAAATTGGGTTGTCCAGGAAATACTTCCGTTTTTCCTCAACAGATGCCTGTGGGGGTTGGTTCTTGTATTGTCATTCTGTGAAAATACTGTTTTGACTGATTCTATTGTGTTTGATATGGTTGTAAAATCAAAACAGTAGCGACTCGTGAGAGAGGGCGTTGGGGCGCCGCCCCTTCAGCATTTATCACAGTAAACAATTTTTCAGAGCAAAATACCATATTTTATTTCCGTTCAGTTTATTTCCTTTAACTCATTTTCCTGGTTCATCTCGTGTATAGGATTTCAATAGCACGAAAAGTAAAAAGGAGAAAGGGAAAACATAAAAACATCTTCAGCAGCACTATTTTCTTCTACGCCCTCCCACTTTAAAAACCCACGTGCCGCCACTGAATCAAAATGAGTGTTTGCCTTATATATTACTCGTACTTGGAATATATCTGCTATACATTGTGACAATTAACACAGTAACACAAAACTCACTCATCACAATTACTTTGGGAAATGAATTTCCAGTTTTCTAAACTTCGAATAGATTTGCTGCTAAACAGGACCACTTTTTTTTTTAATTTTCGACGTACATTTCGCCAATCATGTTAGCATCACCAGGGGATAATTCAGTCTAGTTCTAAAACTAAACTTTGTCTTACTTATATGACAACCGTACCTAATGAGACGTGAAGTTAAACAGGTAGCCAATAAGGTGTGAAGGTACATTAGTAATTCAGAAAGTTAACTGAATGAATAAGGTCCTTTATCTCGGTTACTATATGTGTACATACATCCGAACTATTACTATACTATTACTATTTATACTTTTTAACAAGTCTTAAGTTACTAATATTTATATTATGGTTTCGTTCGAGTGCATGGTAGGCAACCCAAAATTTCTTATTTCTCCTATATCTAACGTGGACAATATGTTCTTTATATTTGATTAATACGAATCTTTTAGTTTACACGACTACCTTCGGTCGCAATCTTGATAACTTACTTCATAAATCCTCCATTTTTCATTTTTGGATTACCCAGGACTTCTCTTAACTGACTATTTGGTTTGTAGACTATCTTAATGCATACTTTTATCAAAATCTTCTCTGCCTCTAGTATTAATTGGGCATCGAACGTGAACCATGAATTGGTTTTTGTTCTGTTCCTTTTGCAAATTCGAAGATTCTTTCAATATTTTCCTAAACATATATTTTCAAATTAATCTAATTAGAATTTCTTATAACCATTCATTTAGGCCTTCATATTTTTATTATGCCGCCTCAAGCGAAGGTTGGCGACCATCATGACTATTTTCATTTTGTTTACAGCTGTCCTAAACAAATTTCGACTTTCCAAAATCGACTGTACGCCGAAACATTCTCTCAAATTTCATGGATATTCTTCGTCTTCCCACGCTTCTTCTCCCTTCTATATTTCCCTTCATAATTACTCTCAACAGTTCGTAACGTTGTCCTCGCATTATGTGACCAAAGTATTCCAATTTGCGTGTCTTTATGGTTGTTAGTACTATTTCGTTCTTCTCTACGTAGAATCTATTCACTTGTATTTACCCTCTACCCAAGATGTTCGTAGCATTCTTCAGAATAGCCACATTTCAATTGCTTCGAGCCTTTTGATCATGTATTTATTAAAGGTGGAAGTTTCTATACTGTAAATGAGAATCGGGAATCCAATTAATTTTTTATTTTTCTACAGCAGAAGGAATACTTCATCTTGTAGAATGAGTTGCGAACTGTTTCTATCCACTTATATATATATATATATATATATATATATATATATATATATATATATATATATATATATATATATATCTCGCTTGGGAGAAGTGTATTCAACAGTACACGTGTGTTGAATATTCGCTACACCCAACAACATATATATTAATTAAACTTGAAGAGATTTACCACTGAACACAAGTGTAATTTTTTTTAATTCTCGGTGCACGTTTCGCAAACCATGTTAGCGTCATCAGGAGATGATTCATGAGGGAGATGATTAGATCAGCTCCTGATGATGCTAACATGGTTAGAGAAACGTGCGTCGAGCAGTTAAAAAAGAAGTGATTTGGTGTTCAACGGTAAATCTCTTCAAGTTTAGTGTTTCACACCAAAGGTTCTAATAGACGAATTGAACGTATATTTTCACAATGTTTTAATATCGCAAAAATGTTAATTCGTAGTGATCATAACAATACAATATTTGATATAAGTGACTGATGAAATGTAAATTTAAAATAAAGCCTTTATCTATTTAGCGTAAAGTTGTTAATTATTGGAAAAAGCAGTGTTTCACCATCCAGCCGAAAAACGAAACGAATATGAAACCTAATAAAGTTCTGACTTCATACAGCGCTAGTTTGGTTAACATTTTGTTTGTATATTTAGTTTAGCTCTCTATGAAGTTTATTTTGAAAGCTATTAGTTGACACGTCGTTAATTATATTCAGTTTGGCCGTTTCGCAACATTAAAACTAGATATATTAATGTAATGAGCTGGCAGATAACTTCGTTCTGCTTACGTACATTTTAATCAATTATGTGTAGGGGAAAGAACCTTCGAAAATGTAACCAACGATTCTTTACATCATTTTGAACAAAAAGTTTCTTTAAAACATCCAAAATGCAATCATTTCCACGGAAAACACTATTTTAGTTTCCTGACAATTAGCAACGCCGTCAATTTTTAGGAAAAATCAGCTTTTGTTTCATTGGCCTTTTAGGAAATTATTTGAAAATTAAATGTGATATTTTTAGAGCCATCCATTCCATACATTTCAGCATACATATGATTTGTTTTGTTTCAAAAGAGGAAAAATTACACGTTATTGTCGTTTAATGTGAAAGTTGAAATTACTAGCACTAATTTTTCACATCATAATACGTTTTAAACGTGCCACGTTACATTTAGAAAGGCATGATTCATTTTTTTCGTAAATTAAATGTTCAAAATGTCCACCATGTGTCTATGCAAACGTGGCACCTACCTTAACCAGTTTTCACAGTGGAATATTTATAATCTGGTTAGCAGCAGCTTCGTAAATAGAAGCATATCGTGATATTCGCGTACAGAATGCAGTTTTGGTTTAAAATGGAATTTAAATACATAAATCATACAAACACAATATACAATACTTAAATCATTTTTGTCGTCACCACCCATTGTCATCCCAATTAGTCAATGCGACGTTCCCACTTTTGCTTTGGCTGATGTAAGGTGTGATTCTTCATTAAAAGAAATGTTTTAACAATGTCCATTAGTTTATTCGTTAAATAATATGCTGCAAGAAAAACACATTTTTGGTGCCTAGGATTTTAGAACTGATTTTAGCTATATTTGGGGTGCTAAATCTAAATATGAAATCAGTTTTTCTCTATCTGCTCTACTTTTTTAGATACATCCACTTATCTATCAATGTTTTTTTTTTTCAATTCAATACATTCAAGTATGGGTATTCTAAAATTATTATACAAGGATTGGTCCCTGTATATTTGCCTTATTGTTGCCGTTGAGTTAGTTCCAGGAAAATCAACTAGATGGCATAAGCATTGCCTTTCGGGTAACTGAAGTGACCTTCAACGCTTGAACTAGAGTTGAGTTAGTTTGTAAGTTCTCCCCGTGCAGGGTAGATCGAAGTTGGTCTTGCGTGATATTTGTGTTTACGATAGAGTTATTATAAAGTTAACCTAAAACGTACTGAGTTGTAGACTATTGTATTTGTGTTTTTGAATACAAATAAAATGAGTTCAAGTAGAAGAAGTTGTGTAAATAATTTTGATGTATTCTGCTATATATGTGGAAACGTTAAAAGAAAACAGAAAAACTGTTAGTAACTTTGTAAAGAGAGCTTACCTTCAATACTTTGGTGATCAGGATAAAACCCGGGTATCGAATCTAGTCTATAAAACTTGTACAGAACATTTATGGCAGTGGATTACCCGAAAAAGAAAAAATCTAACCTTCGGCGTGCCGATGGTTTGGAAAGAACCCCAAAATCACTTCGATCACTGTAATTTCTGCCTAGTAAATATTACTGGAATCAATCAAAACAACCGTAGCAAGTCGACTTATCCTGATTTAGTCTCTGTAAGTCGCCCAGTCCCTCACTCAGAGGAAGTGTCGATCCCAACTTTTGACCAACTGCCAGAGCTCTGCGAGAACTAGTATTGTCCCCCTCTGATCACCCTTCTGATACGAATAAAGGTGACAGTGATTATGAGGGAATGTATCAATTTCTCAACGTTTCAACCAGGATGAAGTAAATGACCTCACCAGAATTCCCAACCTGTCAAAAGAAGCTTCTGAATTACTGGCTTTTAGGTTGAACGACAAACATTTACTGGAACAAGAAACCAAAATTACCGTACAAGAAGAAAAGAGTCTGCTACCATTATTCTCTCAAGAAGACAATCTTGTATTTTGTCACGAAATTAGAGGACTCCTGGAAAAAATGGGTCATCTTGAATATTTTCCAGATGATTGGTGCCTATTTATTAACAGCCTAACATTAACATCTCAAGAACATCCCCAAGGTACCGATATATGAAAAACAAGAACCATGACCAACCATGGATCATGACGCGACATTCTACCACAGGTCAAGGCCGTTTAAGGGTTGTAGATCCACAGATGACAATGCACGACAAAGAGACACCCACCTTATTTTTCAGATTTGGCTCCATCAGATTGTTACCTTTTGTGATCGACAAAAAAAAATCTAATGTATCAAGTAATGTTCTCGTTTTCATTTTTCGCTTCCGTGACCTTCTGTGAATAAAGTTAAAATATTAAATTAACAACAGACACACAATTTAACACTATTAATATGAATAACAAGTTAAGAATTATAGACGGACAACTTTCAATTCGCAAACGTCCATTTCTTTTGACACTCCCTCTAGTTGATCCCATTTTTCAGACAAGGTATTTTCCAAGAAAAAGCCTTTAAGCCTTTTTTCTATTGCTCTCTCCTGAGGACAAAGCATTTATTTGTAGGCAAGTATAATCCGATTTTACACTAAATCGGACATTTACTTTTTTAAAAGGGCGCTAAATAAATACAAAAAAACGAGAAGAAAGAAAAAGTAGAAAATCCATTTAAAAAAGATTATTGCCGGCAACATTTCTAAAGCGTTGACGATTTAAGCTGTCGTAGGATCAAAATTTACTGTTTGTTTAGGTTCTTTAAAAAGTTTGTTTTTCTTTAAATTTTATTAAGTACATATTGAATTGACATATACGAGGTAGGTAAATAAAGTAATAAGACGGGTAGCATCCCGTTTCATCTGGCAACGCTTTTGATTTCGCCTTTAGAAGGGAAGCAGGTGACCTCTGATGCGCCTTTAGAGCCCTAGAGCCTCCCTAAAACCGCTTGGTGGTCCTTGGCAATTCTCTTCATGAACTGGGCTTTTCTAATAACATATTGAAGACTAGTAACAATTTCAGCGAGTAATAAAAGGCCGAGACTCGATTGAAGATGAAGGGATTTCCAAATCCCTTCCTAAAACTGATATTCTTCTGTTCTCACCGAATTTATTGAACATAACCTGATTCTTTTTCAGGTTAATTTTTTAGGCCAAATGGTTTGCCAGCCCTTTGCAACTCTTGTATGCGTCTTAGCAGCTGCTCTGGGTCTTCTGAAAGGAGAACGATATCATGTGCAAATCTAAAATGGTTTAAGTTTGCACCATTGATCTTTACACCATCGTGTTCCCAATCCAGATTATGGAATACTTCTTCAAGACAAGCCGAGAAAAGAATAGGAATTGCGTCACCCTGCCGTACACCTTGCTCTACATTAATTCCCACTTCAAGATCATCAAGGTGAATTTTCGCTGAAGCGACATCATGTATCGATCCTAATAGGTTTACATATGATTTGTCTACACCGTGGCTAAGCAATGCATCCATTATACCCTGCTTTGAGATTAAGTCTATGGCTTTTTCATAGTCGATAAAAGCTAAGCACAGTGGCATGGTGTATTCGTTGTGTCTTTCTATGGCCTGTGTACAACCTGGATGTGATCCATTGTATTGAATCCAATTCGGAATCCTGCTTGTTCTCTTGATTGTTCGCCATTCAATTTTCTTAATATGTTTTTAGATATTATCTTAGTGTTGTAAATACAGAATATCTCTGCAATACATGTATACATTATTTTTATTAAAAATACAAATTTATATCTAAAAACCTACCACTCTATCTAATTAATCAACTAATTTTCTAAACTTTTTTGTATGAAATATGACATTTTTTTCCCGATTTTCAATTGATACATATATTTAAAAAAAAAATTACCTTTTTTTTGTTTTTTATTACAACCTAGCTATTTTGGATTTTTTTATTTTGGATTGTGCAGGGTTGTTGTCCATGTGCAGGGTTTTCTATCTCACCTTTACATTCTCCTCTATGCTACCCGAAATTTTTGAAGTGACTATGCTGTGAGTATGATAGTGTAAGTGTCATAACCGTGAGAAGTGGGAGTTTGTTTTTAAATATTATGTGGAGTCGGCATTTCAACATTATGTTGAAATGCTTGCCAGCCTGTACCACGTCGGTCCGCCCTCCGAGCGGTATCCTCCTCTGTTGAAATCCTGTGCCCAAGATATATGTAGTGATCCATAATATCCAAATGCCTTCCTAAAACAGAAATTCTTCTATTCTCCTAGGTAAATTTATTGAACATGAGTCTTTGACTCCTTTCTAGGTTTATTCTCAAGCCAAATGGTTTGGCTGAGAATTCTTTCTCACATATATCCCCAATTAACTCTTCTTTAAAAAATGAAATGATTTTTTGTTCCGTAACGTCGCATACTTCTAATTTTTTAAATAAATTATTTCAATTACATACCGAGTTTTTATAACTGCCCATGCCTCTACCTCAGGCTGTGTTAACCTTTTAGAAGATTACGTTCAAAATTAAAATTGTTTCAAAACTCCCAGATGTTTTCTTCCGTGTTAGGCACAGTAATTCGTGAAGCCTGCTCGTACATCACCATCCTCCGAGGCAGTTTTACGAAATGTCTCATATTACGCAAAAGGCGGTAGATTCAAATAATAAACTAGTTAATAGCAGGCGATTTTTTATAAATGCAGACCCCCAACAGGCACGTTTGCGTCTAACGGCATTATTTATCCGGGCGAGGCGTATTTATGATGATGCCAACAAGTAATTAGGTGTTTTATGAATTCCATTTAATTGGAGGGGTGTTTCGCGTCGGGACAAAATTTACCAGAAAATTATTTTCCCCCTTCACAAACCTGTTTAATAAACATTGTGTTCATTGAACAGTTTTATGAAGAATAAAATTGATTAATAAAGTTTTTTTTTCGACCGCAAAATACAGGGTCTCCCATAATTTATCCACCATAGAGCAACCGGTGATCGTAGAGATCAATATAAGATGATTTAGTCGATAAATGTGTTGGCAAATGTTAGTTATTAAAAAGATACAGGGTGTTGAAAGTGAAACTAAATTTTCGAAAGTTGAGATAATTTAAAATCGGGATAGTTGGGTTTTCAAAGGTGACAAATCCGAATTTGATACTAGTTTGCGCCTAATTTCTAGAGGGCGCTTGCTATCTACTTTGTAAAATTTTTTACTCTATAAGGCTGGGAATATTTTGATTTCAAATTGGAGAAGAGTCATAATTCCCAAAAAAGGTACCCTTGGTCAATATCGATATATCAAGCCTTTTGCGGGATATTCAGGTTCGAATATTCCATTGCACATCTTGTCAATGGCTGAAAAAATGTGCAATTCACAAAGTGTGCCTTAAATACGAGGAAAAAATATTAAGATTTTTTTAAATTTACTTCAATAGGTGTTGAAAGTGTCCACCGTTTACCTCAATACACTTTTGCAGGATCTTTGTTAAGTGACGCCTCGCATTTGAGAAGGTATTATGTTCATTTCTAATAACATTGGTCGCTTGTTGAATTTTTTCTAAAACTTCGTCTCGTCTATTGATTTCATCATAATACGTTAAAGACTTTGTATGACCCCACAAATAAAAGTCTAACGGATTAATGTCTGGGTTACGAGGTGGTCAAGGAAAATCACCACCACGTCCAATCCATCGATGTGGAAAACGTTGATTCAAATGATTTCGCGCTGCAACAGTAAAATGCGTCGGTGCCCCATCTTACATGAACTACATATCTTGTCTTAAGTTTAGAGGTATACCGTTCAAAAGGTCTAATAAATCATTTTCTAAAAACTACACGTATTGATCTCGATTCAGTCTTTGCGGTAACTCAAATGGGCCGATTAAAAAATTGTAAATAATGCCGCACCAAATGTTAATTGAAAATTCGTGTTTGAAATGTCCAATATTTCTTTATGGAGAACTCTTGAAACGGTAGATTTGCTAATTCCTGCAGATGCCTCCAAACGGCCAGTGCTTAGTTCAGGATTTTCCACGATACTAACCAAAATGTCCTCTTCTTGTACCGTTATACGTTTAGGTGGTCCACCAGGATTGTTGTAATAAAACGAACCTGTTTCGCCTGATTTAAAATTCTTTGGAAAATTTGTCGATCTGAGGTGATTCTGGTTCGGTATAGCTCTTCATATCTTCTAACTGCAGCGATACTATTGTAATTTACTTGTGCATGCATGCAGAGCATATCCATTAAATCACGGTTAGGAAACTGATTAAGTCTGGACATTTTTTGCAAATTATTTAATACCAACTCAAGATTGGGGAAACTTGTTTCCACTTACATTTAACAGGAGAGATAGAAAACAATTACAGTTGTCATCGAGACGTAATAACTTGTACACAACATTCAAGGCACACTTTGTGAATTGCATATTTTTCAGCCATCGACAAGATGTGCAATGGAATATTCGAACACGAATATCTCGCAAACGGCGTGAGATATCGATATTGACCAAGGGTACCTTTTTTACGTGGAAATTATGACTCTTCTCTATTTTGAAATGAAAATATTCCCTGTTTATAGGGTAAAAAAATATGAGCGAGATAATTTCTCACAAAGTAGGTAGCAAGCGGCCTCTAGGAACTTGGCTCAAGCTAGTATCAAATTCGGATTTGTCGCCTTTGAAAACCCAACTATCCCGATTTTGAACCTGGTATCCTTCAACCGTTTTGATATTATCTCAATATTTCGAAAATTTAGTTTCACTTTTAACACCCTGTATCTTGACTAAATTCTCTTATTTTGATCTCTACCAGTACCAGTTGCTCTATGGCGGATAAGTTATGGGACACCCTGTATAGCTGGAATACTGGATTGGGGAAAAACAATTACAGTTTTAAATGAATGAACAAATGCTTGTTTTTAAATTTCTACTATATTAAGAACGGGAGGTTGGCATCTCCTGTAATCGGACGATTCGGCGGTGGAAATGCAGGATCGCTTGTTACGGTTAGTACTTGGAGAATAACGCTTCGAGGAGAGACCAAGCTTGCGTACTGTATTTCAGTAGGCAAGAGTGTAAAATTCGACAACGAAATGCCCCTTAGTCATGCCCATTCGAGAATATAACCTTCACTCTATCCGATTTTGGTAAAGCTTCCTATCCTACTGCCTGTTTCAGAATGCCTCTACACACTCAGCAGAGTTATTTACAATATATGAAACTCTCAAGAGCATCAAAAATTTGCGTGGATCCAAGATCCTTTCCGTGCTCAAGCTCTACCAGAATTCACTTCACAAGAAGAAGAGAGTCTCATTGAACTCTCATGCGACAACAGCCTTAAAACAAAATATACTTGTTTGGTGGAGTTTTGGATAACGGTGGAAAATTAATATCCAAGTCTAAGTTCAAATGTTTTAAGGATTCTCAGTCCCTTTGCAACATCATATCTATGCGAATCCAGATTTTCAGCTGTATCTGTAATAAAGAGCAAATATCGCTTAAAAATCAACGTAGAACCAGAAATGAGAGTAGCAGTATTTAGTTTTGTTTCGCTATTTGAAAAAACATGTGGACATGAGCAAGCCCACACGTCGCATTGACTAACTTGCCATTGAAGATTTTCACCGTTTGTTGCTGTTTTAATAATTTTCTCTCAATTTATATTCTTGTGTGTCAATTCTAATAAAGAAGCTACAGAAGCTTCAGAGTTGCTTTCATTTGTGTACTTGATTAGTGTCATTAAACACGTAGTTTGACTAGGGCGCCGTTACAAAATACTAAAACTGTAAGTGCGCCGCGAACTGAAAAAGTTTGGGAACCCTTGGTCTATGCCGATAAACTAGCAACTCTTGACGCGACGAGAGCCAACAAAATAGCCAATAACTCGGACAATTGCTTGAAAAAGTGGTCGAAAATTGGATTGATAGAATACGTTTTGTCAGTCTGAATGTTATTCCACATAAAATAAATAGTTTCAAGCCATCGCATTTGGTTGTTATTTTATTTGAATTTAAAGTTCGAACGCAGTTAAAAAATCACCCTGTATTATATTGTGTTATTTCAGTACACTTTAGAAAGGCGAGCGTTACAAAATTTAAGTAACGTCTTTCGTTAAGCGCTTGCTAAGTAAGCGTTTAAATAATAAACCCCCTAAATTGGTCACTTTATCCTATTCGTCTCATGGGTGAATTTATAGTATCAACGTTGAGAAGAATAACGTAGGAAAAGGAAGAGAAAAGTTTTAATATTTATGCAAAGAAACAGCGCCTTGGTTATTACTACAAAAATTTGAAAAAAAATTATTGGAATAATTTTGTAATAACGGGTGGTATTGTCTGAATGATTGTGGCGTGTTCATATATTTTTTCTTTTTTTTGGGTTTTTCGCCACGATCTAAAACTCAAAAAATATCAAAAATGTCTGTTCTTATGTAAATAAAGAATCACTAGGTAAGAAACAAAAAACCAAACGGAGACAGATTTCTCAGTGATTCTTTTTCTGTAATAAATTTGCCCAATGAACAAAATTTTCTAAGCCTCTTCAGCATATTTCCAACTTTCACGGTCCTTGGCTTTCCTCTTACTCTGGTCCAATATACTTAACGATGTCATCAATCCATCGTGCTTTCGGTCTTCTTCGCGGACGTTTGCGATCAAGCGGTATCCACTCCAGGATTGCCTTGGTCCACCTGTCATCCCATCGCCTCGCTACATGGCCTGCCCATCTTCATTTCAATTGCTTTACTCTTCCAATGATATCATAGACTTTCGTTTGTTCCCTGATCCCTGCGCAGGACTTTCTGTCTCGTCTTGTAATGCCAAGCATTCATCTTTCCATTCCCCTCTGTGCTACCCGTCATGTATACCGTATGTATACCCGTCTTATATATATATATATATATATATATATATATATATATATATATATATATATATATATATATATATATATATATGTATATGTTTTTGTTAATATATATCTATGATTATTTTTTTTAATGTCGTTCTTTTGTTGTATTTATTTCCTACACTTTTAATTGTATCAGAAAGACCGGAATGTAAGGAATTGTGAGGTTAATTATTTGAGAGTTATTATTATTAATGTTATTAGTAAGTTTGTCTGGTATCAAAAGTTTTAAAGTATTTGTTTATGAAATTTTTTTAGTAATTGTTTTATTAATTATGTGTATTATTATTTATTAAAATGTGTTTGATGTAAATTGTTTCTTTTTGTGGTGTATCATTGTCGGGACAAATAAGTTTTGCTCTGTCATATAAACTTTTAACTATTCCTATTTTGACCGATTGAGCGATTCGAAAATAAATTGAGATACCTATCTATATTTGTAGGTTTTCTGTAACTTACCTGTTCTGAAAAACTAGTTTTTAATGTGTTTTTTTTTTGAGTTTTAGATCGCCACGATCTAAAGTAAAACCCAAAAAAGAAAAAAATATAACTGGTAGTGCAAGAATTACGCTACCATTTAAAGGGTTTATCACACAATTTTTGTAGCATATAACATTTTTCTTTTTGTTATTCTGCAACTATTATATAAATGATTTTTGTTTAATTGCCTTATCTCTGCGAGTTCTACAACACAGTGGCCGATAATATCAAAAAAATCTGGTCTGTTTTCAAATTTTGTAACTGTTAAAAACACCTTTAATTTGCAGCTTTTGTATAAATTATTTTTGTTTTTACGAGTTCTACAACCTGTTAAAATAAATGACTCAACTTTGAAAACACCCACCTTGACCACTATAATATATATATATATATATATATATATATATATATATATATATATATATATATATATATATATATATATATATATATATATTATAGTGGTCACTAGTAAAATACTTGAAATATTAAGGAGTAAAAAAATTAAAAACCAAGTTTTCTTTTCTATTTATTTACCATAATAAACCATATAATATTTATTTATTTATTTATTTATTTACAATATAACCAGCGCATTTTATTGCTGCTGATCTTAAAGAATTTATTTCCTCCTAACGGTCGTACTTAGTGTTAACACCTTATCGCGTACCAATTCCGATAAAAAATATATATCTGTTTTGTTGATAGCGCAAAAGTTAGTCCGTTTCCCACTATATTAAAGTAAACATGGGCCGCATTTGACACTATTGGTGAAGAAAGTTGTTTAATTTTGCAATTAAGAAACCAAAACAAATCTGATAAATTTATTACGAATGCAATCGAACGGTCACCATGTGTAAAAGTTCAACTGTTGAAATAATTATATGTGACTCAAAAACAACGAAAAAAGAGCGACCGTTCGAGAGAAACCAGTAAAAAATGATTTGAAGGGTCCTTTTGCTATCTCTGTCTATAAAAAAACTCTTGACCTACTTATTAGCACCAGAACCATAAGAAGAAGTTTACAACATAAGCACCTATAAAGTACGGTATCCAGGAAATTTTCGTTTTTAAGTGAACAGAATTTTAAATCAAAATTCATTTATTTGGTTCTGATGACAAATTGAATGCAAGGAGACGTAATGAAGAATTCAGTCCAAGTAACACTTTGGATGTAGTGAAACTTGCTGGTGGTAACATCAAAGTATAAAGCTGCTTTTCATATAACGGAGTAGGTCCAATATTTTGGATAAAAGAATATATGACAAAAAAATTACTTAGGAACTTTAGCGACAGCTGAAACTCCCTTACACTAAAGAGAATATGCCTTTACAGTGGGTCTACTAACAAGACAATGATCCCAAACATACGGCTCATGTGGTGAAGAAGTGATTCGGAGGATACATATTAAAGTGTTAGAGTCCCCGGATCTAAATCCGATCGAGAATCTTTGGAATGAGTTAAAACAACGTCTTTCGGGTAAAAAATAACAAGAACGAGGAAGAAATACAGACACCTTGGTTTTCAGTACCTATAGAAACATGTCGACATCTAATCGACTCCATTCTCGACTATTGAGAAGAATATGTTAATCAGTAACTAAAAAATAAGGGCCATGCTACAAAGCTCTGATAATTATATAGGCCAAATAGTTTTAGAAAATTACACCTATTTTCTGATTTATAATAACTTATTTCTCTAAGTATAAAAATATCTCATCAACATATTCTTATGAATAAAGTAATTGTTTATATTCAAATTAAGACTATGTATGCCTTTTAACTGTCCGGTAAATTAATTCTGGATAATTAATATTGTCATAGAAACAACGTAAAATTATTTTAAATAAAATATATTAATAAGGCTCCCCAAATATTCATGATACCCCTCAATCAAAACTATTTTCTAAAATAGAATCAAACTTGTTTGAGATTTAAAGTTGGTACTATTAAAAATGGATTTTGTGCTAGGTAAACAAAAAGAAAACGCGTATACACAAATATATATGAAAACGAACTTGAAACAGTATAACTGTCAGAAAAAACTACCCCTACTAGACGTTCCACCTACCTGTCGGACTCGTCAAAACAACAATCAAACAACAAGTTGACTACACAAATAAACACAATCCCGTTGCGCGTACCGGCGAATTATCTGTGTCGCATGATGCGTCCAGACGTTCGTCGACGGCCGACGTCAAGACGCTAGTGAAGAGCGTCGCGGCGTGTCGTCGAAGCACAGGTGCGTCGCTTCGGCGCATCGAATTCGCTCGCTTGCATCGATTGGCGTAGCCCCCACCCCACACAACCCCCCTCCTGACCTCCCTAATCCCCTCCCGTTGACCCTTCCACTTTCTGGTCTGTGTCTCGCCCCTCCGCCCTGCCAGCATTCGCCGGTGGGGATATTTTTGTTGACACGCACAAGAGACTATTTTCTTTTTTTCGTCGTTTTTTCTCGATGCAGAGTCCACCTGTTCCGTCTTTACGATGTGGTAGTTTTTCTGAAGAAAAAAAATTGAGATTGAATTAAAAAAAAACAAGTTCTACCATATATTCGTGCAATTTTAATTTTTGTTTAATAGTTTATTATGGTCCATCCTAAAGGAGGTTCGTTAACTGGTAGAACAAGATGTGTTATTGGCATGTAGGAGGTTACCCAACAGCTTCAAGGCTGGTGGTTTATCGCTGAAGATGATTTTTTCATGAAATAAATGATCTATTTCAAATTGATCTGAAGCCCAATCTGCAACATTTCTACGCAATAAATGGTCATTTGGTTTGAGTTCTTGGATAGACGTGGGTCAAGGGGAGTAAAATCGGGTGATTTCGGCGGCCAATTCCACGGACCCAAACGTCTAAACCACCTGTCTTGGAATAGTTCATAGAGTTGCCTGCTTACTTCTTCTGTACAGTGTGTCGAAGTAACCAACTGGTACCAGCTTCTCCGATACACTGCCATTGGAAGGTTTTCTGTCAAATCCTCTACTACTGTTGTTACTATTTTTTGATACTTTCGTGAAATTAATTGTTCAGCGTAAATAAATTGTCGAATTTGTTTCTCCGTGTTTAAACAAAAAAAAACATTAAAACTAAATTTCTCTTGGAATCCCTGGTAAAATGAGGATTTTTATTGGTCCAGAAGTGACAATTTCGCCTGTAAAAACTCCTTTTCTCGACAATATGGACTCATCAGTCCAGATTATTTTTTATAAAAAGTGTGGATCTTCCTGGAAATGAATTAATAAATTTTCACAAAATTCCACTCTTTGATGGAAGTCGTCTGGCTTGAGAAACTGAGCTTTAGAAAATTTGTAAGAGTACATGCCGTGTTTTTTCAGTATTCTTTGTATCGAGGAGAATGTTATATGCAGCTCGTCTTCAGCTCTTCTAATAGAAGATTGTGGATACTCATGGAAATAAGCCAGAATGTTAATCTCCTTATCCTCATCAGATGTTACTGACTTCGTCAAATTCTGAGGTGCCTTCGAAAAACTAAAATTTATAAAATTTGTTTGAATGCGTCTATTTTTTCTCCATTCGTGCTAAATTAGGATAAATTGCGTTAAATTGTCTGCAGGTGCAGTCGATCATTTTCTCACACTATCCATACAAAATAAATAAATTAATGATCACTGCATTCGAATAGTAAATCCCTTCCATTCGTTACTGAGACAATTACTTACTTAATACGCTAATTATGAATTATCCGGCGGGTACCCTAGCTGGCTGTGACCTACTACTAAAGTAAACCATTATCTTTACATTAATTGCATTATTTTGGTTTTATGCTTATAAGTCGAAAACGGCTAAAAATCGGTATATCATCACTTAATACTTTTAGATACAGAATTTAGTGCTCTTTTGTGCTCCACTATAAAATACTGGGTGTTTCATTTTAAATTCCTACATAACATTTTTTAAGTTCATTTCCTACATTCATTTTTTAAGAATTTTTAAGTTCTTTTAAATGCGCACTATTTCGTAAACACCCTGTATGCGATAAATGAATTCTCATATCATATTATTATAATAAGCAACCTATTAAGGAACCGTATTCAAAAACTCAGATATTTAGCTATGCTGGTTGTAAAAACAAATATTTGTATACTCAGGGATGTTTCTTGTAAAATTTCTTAAAACATATTTTTTATTTCCGAAATGCCTCAAGGTAGGTGTAGCATATGTTATATAAAAAAGTTTTAAAATATCTCTTAGAATCTAAAAATATAATATTATATGGGTTATTCCATTTAAAAAAAAACAAAGTTGGTATTAGCTACGAGTAGATTTGGCAACACCGCACCACAGAACATTTTAAATGGAGAGCTCATGTTTTTTTACACAAGTGTCTAATATCTGTATATACAGTGTGTTGCATTTAAGATGAAAACACCCCCACATTTTCGCTATTTGAAGGAATACAAATTTGAATTTTTGCACAGTCAGACAGATTGATGGGTGACATTTTTTAAGATACTCAACTGAAATCCGAACTTTAAACTAAGCCTACTACGAATTCACAAACAGTGTCAATTCTCGATATTTTGCTTCGCGTTAGATATATCGAAAAAAGTTATTAGAAAAAGTGGTTCAAGATGTTATTCTAACCCCCTATACCAAGTTTCATGACAAAATTAGCATTTTTAATTTTGTCATTATTTTGGCCTGTACACAAAATTATTACAACAGAATGGTAAAAGAATCGAAAAATGTATTCGAATAGACGGAGGACTAGTTGTGAGAGATCCCATTTGATAGTTAATTATTTATATTATTATTTATATTATGAAAATTCAAAATTGTTATATACTATATACTTTTTCCTAAATTGGATCAATTACCAAAAATTGTTTTCTAATAATAATAAAATAATTATTCCTTTGTAAGTGCTATTTATTTTACTGAAATATTTGAATACATCACACTATTGACAATGTGTCAAGTTTTTACTCACCATGGCACACTAATTATCAAATTAAACAAATAAACTTGTAATAATTTTGTGTATAGACCAAAATAATGAAAAAATACGAATTTTATCATGAAACTCGGTATATGCGGTTAAAATAATATTCCGAACAACTTTTTCTAATAACCTTTTTCGATATCTCTAACGCGAAGCAAAATATTCAGGATTGACCTTGTTTGTGAATTCGTAGTAGGCTGAGTTTAAAGTTCAGGTTTCAGTTGAGTATCTTAAAAAATGAGACCATCCACCTGTATGACTGTGCAAAAATCCAAATCTGTATTCCTATCTTAAATGCGACACACTGTATATATATATATATATATATATATATATATATATATATATATATATATATATATATATATATATCTCATATTGTATATATATATGAGAAAATTTATATTAAAAAAATTTGCATTTTAGGTACAAAGGTAAATTGTGCAAGAAAAATAACTTTTTTAATCTCAAATTCAGAAATGTAATCACACATTGCAATCTCTCTTTTTAGCTACAACTCTATCTCTTTTTTTCTACGCTAGTTGCGGAGGTTGCCACACCTTTGGTGTAGTGTTTGGTTTTTAGACTTAGACTTAGACTTGGAAACTCGTTTTTTCCATAAGATTCACTCGTATCATGAACTTAAACTCAAAGATATTTGCCACTTGTTGCCAGAAACACATCACCTGCCACTTGTTACACCATAACACTTGTTAGCATTATCAGGAATTGATTAATTCAATCTCAAGATTGAATCGTCTCCTCATGATCCTAATATGCTTAACGAAATCCGGGTCGATAAATTAAAAACAAGTGATGTAATGTTTAGTGGTAAATCTCTTCGAGTTTGGTGTTTCACAATGAAGGTTCCAATAGAATTGATAACAAAAACTTCGAATTCGAAAATTCATAAAAATTAACAAAAACAACTGTTGCTTACAGAAACCCACTATTTAACATGAAAAAGATTGTCTTATTTATAGTTCTGACATGATAAACCTATACAAAAAGAAAATTAGTGGTCTGGAATATACAGGGGTCTTGGCATTTCTGTATCAGCCAGTATAGTTTAAATTTTAAAATATTGTAGAGGCGATTCTAATCCTTACTCAAATATTGCTGCTAGGAAAGGATCAGGCCCTTACGTGACCTGAAAATAAACTGACGTTAAGGGAGACTGATATCGAAGAGGAAAAACAAAAAGAAAAAATATGTGGGCTGCTTTTTCTGCATAATATACGCCATTGGTAACATGTTTTCGATATTTGGGTTGATATAGAAAAAGTTTTTGAGTATGTCAAGCATACGTTGTCTAGACGTTTCCACTATAGTTCAACGACATCGAACTTTTAGAGTTCTCGATATAAGATTGTCCCTATAACAAATTTTAATTCGTTATGCATTTAGTTCGTATTATTATTAATGGTGTGTTGTAATATTTTATATATGTGAATACATGTAATGAATACATACATGGATAATTAAATATTTTATTGGTAAGTATTGTAACTATGCTTATGAAATATGAATATTATATCGTAGAGTTACCCACGACCAGATCTACCGCAGTTGCGACAGTTGTCGACGACACAACCGTACTAACATCACATGCTTACCCTGTGCAGGTCTCTAGAGATTTACAAACAAACCTTGAGGGGGTCCAGAACTAGTTTAAAAATCGCACATGAGAATCAACAAATCAAAGTCAACATATATAACAGGTGTCCAGAAATGTCGTTCATATTTAATTACTTGTTTGCTCCTAGGTGGCGCAAAACGTACTGGTTGTGTTAACTTTACATCAAAGCTTGGTTCAGGAAAAATTAGTTGCCATGGAGTTTTGCACCGGACAATAATGTGCTTTCTGTGTTTGCGCGTATTATCAAAACAACAATTCGTTTATTACGCTTGTCGTCTTTATAGAGCCGAGTGCAAGTTACACGATATAAACGAGTCAACAAGTGTTAATTTAATAACGAAATGGATGAAATAGGTTTGAAACTATAGGATCAACTCTAAATTTACAGTTTACGTATCAAGTTAAGATCAAGCAATCGTCGTCATCATTATCAGCCCGTGTCGATCCACGGCAGGATTAAGGCCTCCTCAGCATGCTTCCAACTTTCACGGTCCTGGGCTTTCCTCCGCCCCTCGGGTCCTATATACTTAATGATGTCATCAGTCCATCGTGCTTTTGGTCTTCTTCCACTCCAGGATTGCCTTGGTCCATCTGTCGTCCCATCGTCACGCTATATGGCCTGCCCATCTCCATTTCAATTGCTTTACTCTTCCGATGATGTAACACACTTTCGTTTATTTCCTGATCCATGGGCAGGGCTTTCTGTCTAGTCTTGTAATGCTAAATATACATCTTTCCATTCCCCTCTGTACTACCCGAAGTTTTTGAATTGATTGCGATTGCGCTACGTTATCTTTATAACTTATATACAGGGTGCGGTACCAGAGTCCGGACAAAATGAACATTTTTTCAAACATAATTTTTATTCTAAAACCGGAAAAGTTTGCAATTTTTTTTTACTAAATTATTTGTAAGGTCATAAAAACACATTTACTCGATATATCCTCCCACTACTTGAATAACCGCCTCCATTCTCGGTCTGAAGCGCTCGCAGGCTCATTTTAATACCTCACGGTTCATATCGGCTAATACCGCTTCAATAGTGGCTCTCAATGGTAACCCTTTCAGCCACGCTCCACATAGAAGTCTAAAGGATGTAAATCTCGGCTGTTGGGAGATTATGGTGGCTATTCACTAAACGCAAACATCTCAGTTAAAACTAGTCAAATGTATTGAATCATCGGCTGCAAATCAAAGCTCTCTACAATGCTCTCTTAGGCAATACGTTTTACTCCATAAAACCATTTTAAATCCCATCTAAACTTACGGAATTTATGTGTCGGGTGTTGCTGGCACCTTCAATATAGCCATACTTCAAAGGTTTCATAAGATAACGCATTCCGCGTGACACCATACACATATAAATAACAAATAATTATCTTTCTACTTTATTTTAAAACTTTATCATAAATAATATTGATAATCGATGCGAACAATTTTTAAAAAATTATTTGCAATTATTGAATTAAAATTTAAAATATAATCACGCGACTACGAAAGCGCCACGATTGGCTGCCATATTTGTGACGTCATTATGTTAAAGTGTTTTCACCTAAGTACTGTCAACGGCTTTTACCTGTGTATATCTGTCAAAATTATCGAGCTTTAGTGCAAAAAAAAATTTGTGGTTACTAATCTAATTCAGTAATGTATGAGAAAGGGTTTATAAAGGTCTTTTCTAATAATATACCTGGTGTGGATATTTGTATGGTCACAGATTTTCATAAAAAAGACGTTCGGTTCAATTCAGCTGAATTTCGAGGTGCTAAAGCATCAATTTGAGTTTAAAAAATAATAATAACGGAAATGCAAATAAGAAACAAAATATTTCTATTAAATATAATTAAATTATTTGTTTAAAAAACGAAAGTTACGGTGAGAAGGCTATAGATTATGCTCAATTTAACGTGTTCATACACGTCTGGACATCCAGAACAATGAGAAACTAAGAAACTACACTTAATGTCACGATTGTGTAGCTTCAGCAGGTAATAAACACTCAAACATAAAAAATTGATGTAATCTTATAAATATTAATATTTGATATATATTTAAAGTCAGGTGGTTGTAAAAATTTGATATTTTAGATTTTAAATTTTGATTGATTGCATTGATTTCGACATTTTTTTCGGTAGTTGTTTTTGTAGTATTCATACAAAATGGTACGAATCAGGCACGACAACTAATTAGATTTGACATTTTGTATCTTCTTCTTTCTTTCCGGCATCAAAAATAAATACCAACCCATTGGTTTTATGCAAGAAGTCGAGACTGCCAAAATTGAGTATATAAAATCACTCGTAACTGTTATTTTTTGATGATGTATTCTCCAAATAATTGACGGACGTGTATTCTGAAGTAAAGGACCTTATTATCTGCGCCAAGAGAATGGAAAAAAACCCGAAAAGCCCGAAGACAAGGAGAATATTTGGACCTTTTTATGATAATTTTTAAACAGTTTTGCTTTTACTCTCTACCGCTCGCCCGAAGCCTACTAAAAAACATTAGTATAAAAAAACGAAGGATGTTGTTATCACTTCGAAACCTCTCGCAAGCCTTTTAGAGTCTTAGATGTAGGGGGACGGGAGAGGGGGTTAAAAATGAAAAAAGATTATTTTCCCCCTTTTCTGTCTCGGCGTAATTCGTCGAATTTGGTTTGGAATTTTTAAACAACTTTTCACCGTTTTTGGCGTCTAGATAATGGTCCTTGAGATGGATGTATTTTTTGCTTTTAGAGAGGGGGGGGGGGTGAATAATCTTTAAAGTTGTTATTGCAGATTTTTTATATTACTTGATGTAAAGGCTTTTGGTTTTTATTGTGAAATTTTTGATTACAAGCAAGTATTCTTCTTCTTCCTGTGATGCTGGAGTCCATCAGTGAGCCTTGACCTCACTCAACCCTCCGTCTTCAACTGGATTAATCTCCTTGATGAACAGTAATTCTTCAGTCTCTCTTCTTGCATTGTCCGGCCATCGTGTCTTTGGTCTACCTCTTTTACTGTTACTCCCTATTTGCTCCTTCATGATTTTTCTTGATAGTCGGTTTTCTGACTTTTTCGCCACGTGCCTCGCCCATGTGACTTGCTGAACCCTCAGATAGTCTACAATATCCAGATCTTTGTATTACAGCGTGAGTTCGAAGTTATACCTGATATTCGAAATTCCATTATCATTCAAAGCATCAACTTTTCTTTCAAATACTTCAAGCATCTCTTCAGCTATCTTTGTAAGAGTCCACGTTTCACCGTTATAAACGACTACTGGTGATTAGTATAAGTTTTATATACGTTAAGACAGCCTTCTGGGAGTGGTTTTGTTACCTTTTATAATACAATTATCTCTGTATTACTGCTCTTTCCATCTAATTTGCTTTCTAGATGCTGGTTTCCCCTTCCTCTTCTTCTATTAGTTTCTGTTTCCATTACCTCTGGTTTAGCCTTAGGCTGCACTACGGCTAAACCGCCGTGGTTTTTAACCGCGTGATTTTGTGTGTCAAGAAAACTAAAACAAGGGGCCGCACTTGCGGTTTTTTCCCGCGACTGATTTTAAAACCGTGATATGTTACAAAATGGCTCTCGGGTAAAACCGCGCCACAATTTGTATCCAATAGAAGTATTATTGATTGATTTGTCCGTTACTTTGCGATAGTTCATTTTTTTTAAAAACGAATAAAACAATTTTTTACTTTGTTATCTATCACTTTTTCAATAGAAGTATATTTGCAAAAGTTGTGTTGACGTTTTCTTTTTCTATTTCTTATTATTAGAGCAACAATATATACTGCTCTCTTGAAGTCCATCTTTAAACTGTGAAAATGGCGGGCAGTTTCACGGTTTTTAATTGCAGTATGAGCGCCTCGTTCCGTAAATATGCCGCCAATACAGAAACCGTGAATACGGAATGGAAATTTGTATGGGATTATAGGAGATATGTTACAAAGTTACAAAATGAAAAGAAAAAATATATAATAAAAGTAATTTAACTAGAGATTTTTTAACAATATTTATAATTATTATAAGGTTTAGGCAATGGCTTAAAGGAATTCGGACTGATAGTCGACTGTGGCATTAACAATTTGCCTTTGAAAAACAAGACTTCTTTCCATAAACGGATCATTTTTTATGTAGAAATCACAAAGCTTCTTTGCCATTCATAAACCTTCACTCAGGATTTTTAAGTTTAATGTCACCTTTTTAGTGCTCGTTGAGGCTTCCTCATTTCGGTCGGTTTCAGTCAAATCTTCATCTTACGGTTCAAATGTCACTTGATTCTAGCTGTTCGAAACAATCTCGTCCTGTTCCATTCGCAACTTGAGCAATATTTTCAGTTAATGTTTGAATTTGCACACAATACGACTTCTTTTCATGTAGGAACTAATTTTCTTTTGCTTTCACTCGAAATCATTGCGATGAATGACAAGTTGGAGCAATAAACCAAAAGTTTCGATACCGATCGTGCGAAGGCGGCTTTTATCAAAAGCCATAGCGTCACGCGCAACCCGGCGACGGCGACATTTGTCAAAGAACTTTCGGCCAAACGGCAATTAGACTTGTTTGTTTATAAATATACTATATAGATACTTTTTTGTTTTGAAAGGAAACTAGTAAACAAATACATATTATTCTAAAAATACAATATGTATACTACTTGCCGCGAATACAAGGAGTGGTCGCAATTTTTTAACCCGCAAATACTGAAAAAGTGAATAACGGACCCGTGAATAAGGAGCTTTGACTATACTTTGGTTGGGATGTTTTGCCCGATTCCCCTTACTCACAGGACATCGCACCCTCGGAAACGGAAATCTTTTAAAATGAAAGAGGTGTAAAATAATCTGTTGACAAAAAGGCATTATGTACCTACCATTTCGTCGGCAAAAAGTTCCAAATAATAATGGTAATCACATAAGAGACCAAATAATTAATTACATGAAATATTTACGTTTCTCTGTCTCTTAAGAAAATTTCTACGAGCTTTCCCAACAAACCCGGTATTACAAGAAAGGATTTGTTTTCCAAAGGCAAACGATTCACCGAATTTATTAAATATTAAAGGATTTACATAGAAAAATAAAACAATTTTATACATCGCAGATATTTCCATTTACGTTAGATACCACTCAAATGGTGAAAAAAAACCCTTTTAAGGTTAGAATAAATAAAACAAAAAATCTACCTTTCGAGTTCTGAAGTTGTAAACAAAACTGAAACTGAACTATAGTCTCATTAGATAACCGTAAATTCAAAAGACCGTTTGCAAATCCTGCCCTGTCACAATGTGGAACGGAGACAAGTAAACAGAAAGCGAGAATTATCATCCCCGTTTTCCAACGGAACAAAAGACTGTCTGAGTATTTTACTTCTCTCGGGGTGGAATTTTCGTCGGACATTCGAAGCAGTAACTAACACTGTATGTATTACGGTAATATATGTGCGCAGTAAACTAACGTTATGGGGTTAGATTTTAGATAAAATGTCACGAAAACAAATTATATGTGTTATCAGATGAGGTATACACTTCTGCTGGAATCACCTATTTTCTTATTTATTGAATTCATACTACGGTAGACACTTGGTTATGTAAACACGTCTTTATACCCTTTATGTTCACTACAGTGAACAGTAGAAACTTAATATGGCTTTGTATAGTATGAGTCTGGCTCAGGGTAGCCCATTGAACGCTCGGCTTCAGGCAGGCCGCCTACGGGATGCCCTTTGGAAACCACTGTCCACACGAGTCCGACATCAATCGCAGGGGCACTAGCCAAGAATAGTGGGGCTTCCCTGCTCCGTGGAACTCATGTTAGATGAACTTCCTCGTCACCTGAGAATGGGTAACCAGTCCATATCCGGTAACCGCTGTATCGGTCTGTACTGATACTCTTAATTCTGATGCCAACGCCTGTTGCCTAAATATGTCAGGGATAAAGGTGGTTGAATACCAGTTTTATGGTAAGCGTCGTAGAATGAACCGCTCACCCCAACAGGTTGTATATGTTGACTAGAGGCAAATTCGATTAAATGAAGAACTTTCAGTACTTCTTCCTGTTTTGCTACAGCCCGTCAATTAACGTTGACTTTTGTCTTGAACCGGGTCTATCTCGAGCAGTCCCTTGCCAGTTTTTGGTGTGCACTAACTATTGCATGCTGCAGAACTCTGCAGCATCTCTTTTTACATTGTCTTGCCATCGTGTCTCTGGTCTTTCGATACTTGGATAAATATTTTAACACAGTTCTGATAGAAAGAGATAGATTTTTGTCAAGTGATAGGTGGTTACAAAAGGTCAAAAAAAATATCTATGAATCCGGAACTACAATTAGATTAAATAAATCTCTTCTTACATTGTCTTGTCATCGTGTCTTTGGTCTTTCGAAACTTCGATAAATATTTTAATATTCTGAGAGAAAGAGACAGATTTTCGCCTGGTGATAGGTTGTTACAAAAATCCAAAAAACATCTATGAATCCTGAACTACAATTAGATTAAAGAATATCTTCTTACATTGTCTTGTCATCGTGTGTTTGATCTTTCGATACTTGGATAAATATTTTAATGTTCTGAGATAAAGAGACAGAGTTTTGGCAATTAATGGGTGATTACAAAAATTCATAAAAAAATTATCTACGAATCCTGAATTACAATTTGATTAAATCATCTCTTCTCACATTGTCTTGTCATCGTGTCTTTGGTCTGTCGAACCTTCGATAAATATTTGAACAAAGTTCTGAGAGAAAGACGAATTTTTGGCAAGTGATGGGTGGCTACAAAAATTCAAAAAAATATCTACGAATTCTGAACTACAATTAGATTAAATAATCTCTTCTTATATTGTCTTGTTGTCGTGTCTGGCCTTTCGATACTTCGATAAATATTTTAATGTTCTGAGAAAAGAGACAGATTTTTTGTCAAGTAATGGGTTACAAAAATTTTAAAAAAATATCTACGAATCCTGAACTACAATTTGATTTAATAATCTCTTCTAACATTGTCTTGTCGTGTCTTTGGTCTTTCGATACTTCGATAGATATTTTAATGTTCTGAGAAAAGAGACAGATTTGTGGTAAGTCATGGATGCTTACAAAAATTCATAAAAAAAATATCTACGAATCCTCAACTACAATTTGATGAAATAATTTCTTCTAACATTGGCTTGTCGTTGTGTCTTTGGTCTTTTAAACTCTTTGGTTTTTAATATCCACGAGCCGCCACTGATAGTTAATTATCTCATTCGTATCAAATTCAAGAAACTACATATGAAAACACTTTTACTACATATGAAAACATTTTTGAAAAAGAATCGTAATAGTTCATGATAATTATGGATATTTACGGAAAATTAATTATGTATCAGGGGATTAGCTGTTTGAAGAGGTCTTTCAAAGATTTTCTCGCTTCAGGTATATGTTTGGTTGTCTACTAAATTCAACAATAGAAACATCTGCCCCTGATAATTACAAAAGACAGACCAAAACCAGAAACTATTTATTGAAAATCATAAATCAGACAAGATTATCTTTTAATTTTCTAACTGGTGAGCATTAAAGAAACATGCCCTCGATGTTTCTAAACTCCTAATATGTATATGTTTGGTCGAATATTCCCATATATACTATATGAACAAAATACCTCCCAGATAATTCTATGCTCGTGATAAAAACTAGTGATAAAAAATGTTTTCATTCAAAAATTGGTAATCATGTTTCCATTCAGTAATCGGTAACTTCTCTAAGTTACAAATATAAAAAATGTTGTTTTATAATAATATCTCTATCTTGTTCCTGATAAAAAAAGACAGCCATTGGCCAAGAACCTAAACTATCCGGTTAAAAATCTATTTTGTGTGGCTATCTATCAGGGGCAATATCGGTAATATATAACAAATTCAGCGAACTGCTGTTTCTGTTTCAGCCAAAATCCGTCGTATATAAGAGTATATATGTACGTATTAGAAACAAATGTATAGTTGCGTGTTTAACAAACAGGTAAGAAATTTAAAAATTAAAAACACACTTTCATGAAAAAAATCGTAATAGTTCACGAGAATTATGAATTGACTGATAGTCAGTTTGTATATCAGAAGAACAGAACCGCAAAGTGATTTGTTTACTTTTAAAATTCTTGTATGTTTAGTTGCCTAACGAGCTCGTTAATCAAAATATCTTCTCAATATTTCTATGCTCCTCATGCAAATACCAGTCTAATAACAAAATTCGGGGCTTTTGATTTTCTCTGGTGCTCGAAAATGTATGTTCGGTTGCCTATTCATGGATCAGGCGCAGCCACAAAAATACCTCTTTGATTTTTCTATTCTCCTGATAGATGGAATAATTTCAGTGAAACTGGACATTACGAAAGTTTTAGATTTTATCTCTAAATATTAAATGTAAAAATGGGTTGTTGTATCATATATACGAAATCGGCGAAATCATTACGGTGCAGACATATATGCGTCTGTTTGTCTCACTACTACTTTGATCCTTATTTATGTCCGAGAATTGAGTACGCTTATAGACGTGCCTCAGTTTGCATATTTTTATGTCACGTTCATTTATCGTGATATTTGCGCACAATGGGCCGAATAGTAGAAAAAGGACATGGAAGTAGACATTTGCTGTCTCACTTACTCCGTAACATCTCCACTTACAGATATTAGCAATATAGTATTATATATATATATATATATATATATATATATATATATATATATATATATATATATATATATATATATATATATATATATATATATATATATATATATATATATATATATATATATATATATATATATATATATATATATATATATATATATATATATATATATATATATATATATATATATATATATATATATATATATATATATATATATATATATATATATATATATATATATATATATATATATATATATATATATATATATAATGCAGCTAATGTCACCACTTCAGTTTCCGACAGTAATTGTTAAGAATAGTCCTATAAAGTAACACTGTATTTTTAGTTGCCTACCCAAAGACCAACTTTACATATTTATATAAATATTTACCATCTCCTTTTTATATTATTGATGAAGGAAAATATTGCATTGAGCTAGACGAAGACAGAAAGAACGATAGAATAAAACAAGGTTGTTTTTCAAAATACTTTTATTGTTTTTTAATAATTGGGTGAAGCTCTTTCATCCACATACCGTTCATAGTTTACTGTTAACAAAACAAAAAAACACTTGCAAATTAGCTAAATATAATACATCAGAATGGAGCAGGGAGCGAGGAGTATGTTACCTAGTGAAAGAAAAAACAGTATTTGGCTGAAACAATTCCAAACATTATGTATATCTTGTGTAATTAAAGGGTGATTGACTAAAAAGAAATAAAGAATTCAATTGGAAATATTTCCTAAAAAAAGCTATTTTTCTTCTAAACAATGAAAGACAGATTACGTGTATAATTTTCCTAAAAAAAGTTGGCTTTAGACGTGAAACAAAATAAAATTAAATTATTCACTAACATTATATAACACACGTTTCTTGCACAGCCACATGGCACAATATGGCTGCCAGATATTTCATCAACAATAATATGTTTTCAACATTTTTATTTGCTTAACTTAGTAAAGGCTATTTTTATTACAAATGAAGAAAAAAAACTCAAAACAACTGTACAGGAAATGATCTGAACCTTTGACCGTTTTCAAAGATTGCACAGATCCATTATGAGACAACTTCGGAAAACCATCAACACTCACCATATGCTATGGAATTATCTATATCTATTTTAACCTAAGGAGTATTTGAATCAATATTTTTAGTGTATAATCGCAATATAAAAAGTAAGAAATGTCTACTATTTTTAATATAAAGTCTTGGTCCAAAAAAATATGTCAGTAACAAATCAATAAATAGCAATTTTTTTTTAATAATAACAAAATACCACACAGACTGATTCATAATTTAAGAAAAATTAGATTAGGAGTTTTACGGACAATCTATTTCAATTATAAGGTTTTGAAGGACGAAAACTGATTATCCAGAGTGGAAGCATTTCACTGCCTTAATGTAAAAACAAAGCGGACACGCGATCTTATGATATTAAACTTGGAATATTTAGATAGATTGGCAAGTAAACAACGAAGTTGATATTAATTGATCACGTTGAGGGATTTGAAATATTCAATTCGGTTTTTTGGATTTTTTTTCTGGAAATGAATAAAAAAGGAACACATTATTCGAATATGCAGATCTTGTCAGCCATGAGGAGTATTTTCTTTAACAATTTGATGAATTGATTCAACTTGAAGATATCTGTTAATAATCGTGATACCAACAGAGTAAATGCAACTTTTCGAAAATGTGTTTAAATGACGGTCATCCAGCTCAGAATCTGTGGATGGGTAATCGCAGTTTCATTTATTGGTCGGTTAGGTTTCCAGACTGAAACCCCATAGATGTGAAAAACTTATGTTTTAGTTTATGGCAACAATAGCAACACTAGAGAGATGTGGCAAAAAATATAGAGGCATTTGATACAATTTGAAAAGAAGAATCGCGGAGTGGAGTATCTCTTGATTTGAGCTAAGCGTCATAGCTCAAATCAAGAAATACTCCACCCCGCGATTGTATACATGCGTCCGCCCTTCCCCAAATCCATCTTTTCTTTTATATTATTAAGGTGTTTCATTTTTAGGCGATATTTTTTTTCTGTCCTACTGAAAATCTGATACTTTATAAAAAAAAATATGTGAATTAGAAGCTTTACTCTTCCAAAAATTCGGTTTCCCATATAAATAACACGGGACATTTTTTTTGGTTTCAACTCAATTTTTCGGTGTTAATTTTTTTTTCGAAATAATGAGTATACTGCTCATTAAATTTGCAAAAAAAAGTTCCTTTGTGCAAACGCTGTCCGACTAACAGTTTTTGAGTTATAGAACTTGAAAAGTGAATGTTAATAATAATTAACATCAAATCTCCTTAAAATTGGAATTTATTGATCTTACGTTTACAATCAACTTACAATAAGCACTATGAAGCTATTAAATGTTTAATTCTAGAAACTACTATTCATATTTAGTAAATAAATATGATTTTTTTTCAATAATTACTATGAAATCATAACACCGTCAAAGAATTAAAATTAAAATTTTGTTGCATATTTTATTTTTTAAACTTTTTATAGTTCTATTTTATACCACGGTGACGCTGTATATACTTTCATTGAAGTAAACATAAGTTTTTGCTCTTCAATTGTATTCACTCGCATTGATTATAGATCACTGTAGATTAACCTCATTGTTTTTTTTTCTTGATATAATAAATATCAGTAGTAGTGATTAGTAGTATCGAAGTGAATTGGACTTAGTGATTAGACTAATAATTTTAGCAACATTGCTAGTAACAATTCTTGTAAAAACATTTATTTAATTGGCCATGAACGTAAATTTTTATCCCTACGAAAACTAATCAGGAAGTATTGAGTTTATTGATGTACAATTATAAGTCTCCAGATAAATTACTGAATAAAAGTATGAATATTTTTATTGATGAAGTGAATAGTGTTTGGAATAAAACAGAAATTCCTGTGAAGAAAGTTCAAAATAGTGTTGAAAAATTGAAAAACTTGTATAAGTGGATTAAAGTAAAAAAAAAATCTTCGCGTACTAAATCAGCTTTTCACAAAACTAAAGAAGTCGATTTTAAGCTTTATTCTCAAAAACTATTTGATATTGCAAGTGAAAAATTGTTTAACAAATTAGCAAAAAAATATTTTTGGATAACGAGCAAAAAAATCAACGTCGAGGTATTAAAGCATTTGATTTAGAAGAAATAAATTCTGATTCTGAAGAATCGTTGCCAAGGTATTTTGATGTAATTTTATTTTGTTTGTATTTTATTATAATGTTGCGCTATTTTATTGTAGAATTGAGCAAATCTTTGTCAAACTGTACAATCTCATTCGAATAACGCACGCAGAGTTCACATTCTTTACAACGAATGCCTTCTAATTTTGAAGATGATCTTCCTACAAATTCAACGGCAATGCATAAGAAGCAATTTCCGAATGCTAATAAGAAAACATTAATGCTACCTCAAATTCAGAAATAATAAAATCGTACTTCTAGTAATTATCAGTATTTATTAATAAAACTTAATATTTATTTACTTAATATGAATAGTAGTTTCTAAAATAAAACATTTAATAGCTTCATAATGTTTATTGTAAGTTAATTGTTAATGTAAGATCAATAAATTCCAATTTGAAGGATATTTCATCTCAATTAATGTTAATATTCACGTTTCAAGCTCTATAACTCAAAAACTGTTGGTAGGACAGCGTTTGCTCAAAGGAATTTTTTTGTAGCAAATTTAATGCTCTACAAGCAAACTCCTTTTTTCCAAAGAAAAAAATTTCGAAAAATTACGACAAATCGAGTTGAAACCGAAAAAAAAAATTCCACTCATATTTATACGGGAAATCGAATTTTTAGAAGAGTGAAGCCTTCTAATTCACTTATTTTTTTTCCAACGGGAAGATTTTTTTTATAAAGTATCAGATTTTCAGGTAGGACAGAAAAAAAATATCGCTTAAAAATGAAACACCCTAATATATATCTATAATATATATATATCATATATATATATATATATATATATATATATATATATATATATATATATATATATATATATATATATATATGTATATATATATATATATATATATATATATATATATATATATATATATAACCATTCTGTGTAGCATATGTTTATGTAACTCAATATTGTTTTTTAAACAACAATAATAATAAATAATATATAATTAAAGAACACCTGAGAAATCAATACGAAATATAATAAACTTAAAAAGACAATTAAGTACTCCAAGAAAATAAAATGACTAGTTATACATAAAAAAAACGAAAATGCTTTTTGTTCGTTTAAAACTTGCACAACGAAAAGAAAAGTCCTTAAAGAAAACGCGATATTAGTCCCTACACTAAACCAAAAAAAAAAATGGTTTTCCAAGTTGTCCACTATAAATCAGTAGTAGCTTAAATCGAAATATGTACAAGGCTTATAATGCGTTAAATATCTACAAAAAAATAAGTGAAAGTATGGTACATAAGTGTTTCCAGAACATTTACTCGCTAATGTTTTTTTTTCTGGAAAGCGAATGAGAAAAAGAAGAATTCAGTAGTTATAGTCATCATCCGGTTACAGTATTTTGATGTGATAGAAGCTCGACTTGAATGGGCTACCGTGGTCCCGCGCCATTTTTAACAGGCGAATTGGTGGCCATTTTACTAACGTGGAATGTCAATTTCGATGCCGGCTAATGAGTCACATCACTGGAATAAACCACATCACTATAACTATGCCGTATAGTCTATCCCGTCCCAAGGCAACGCCAGATCAGCTGGCGATCGGAATTCCTCCAAATTGAACGGATCATCTAAGTTGAACGTCTCATCCTGCGATAATCCAAGAAGAGGATCGTAAACACCACCCAGATCCTGGTTCTCCTGCTGCAACGAGGTCATCGTTCCGCTTCCGTTCGTTCCTACATAATTGTCATTCTCGTTTGGCATCAATGAATCCAACCATTCATCGGTATCCATCGGAACAACGCTGCTCTGATTCTGGTTCAGGATATTGTTGTTTTCCTGCTGCCCGTTCCCGCCCAAATCCATGAAAATCTGATGGAATTCCGTGTAGTTCAGATTGTCAATGCTATCGAGCAGCTCGTTCGAATCGATACCTGATAAAGCGTTTGCATCAGGAGCATTTTCCTCATACATTTGAACATTTCCTTGACTGTCCGTGTTAGAACTAATCGGGTATACTGGTTCTTGAGTTTTGGTACCAGCGGATCCCGGTGTGGAAGGATACGACGCGGCACTCGCCGGTAATTCACCATTCTTGATCAATATCTCCAGAACGTCATCAACAACCTGACTTTTGACGCTGTTTTTCTTGTTAATCTGTTTAGTGGCCTCCTCGTACAAAGGTGGTGGTTTCGCGTCTCCATTCACCTCAGCAAACTCAATTTTAACTTCTGGAAACTGTTTGATTTCTTTCTTAATTTGCGGTGTTACTATCGACGTTAAAACATTTGGTAAAGAATTAGTTCTATTATGACCGTTAATCCCTTTAATTCCCTTACTCTGCATTAACTGGCAAACCAAGGCAGCGTCAGATCCGTTCAGAACCAGTCCCATACCTTTAGCATCATTCCCGTTCAATAACAAACTGCCCAGATTCTTTTGATTCTGGAAAGCAACATGTTGTTGCTGCTGCAATCTCTGTTGCTCCTGATTAATCTGAGTCTGTTTTTGTAATGCCTGCAACTGTCTGACTTGCATCGCCAAATTTTGTTGTTGCTGATGAGCTTGCTGTTGTTGTTGCTGGTGCTGAGCTTGTTGTTGTTTGGCTTGAAGATGTTTTTGAAGTTCAGCCCGGGTGTTTCCCAGAGCTTGGATTTTTAACTGACTAAGCGTCAATTCTCTTTGAAGCTCCTCGATTTGACGTTGCTGTTCTCTGACTAATTCATCATTTTTCTGATTTAGTTCGGGCAGTTTCTGTTCGGATAATGATGGTTGTGATTGTGGACTTAAAGGATCGGCTATGTCCATCAATTCTTGAGTGTCCTCTTTTAACGAATCATGAGGAGAACCGATATCTTGACTCTGATCGGTGCTGTGAACGGACGAATCTACCGATCCCGGATTGTTGATCACCGAATCCGAATTAATAAGCTGATTGGTATAGGGTTTTAATCTTTCGATAAGCTGAGGTTTGGAACCGGAAACTGGAAGACTTCTCCTTTTCAGTTCAGCTTTTAGATCGCTGACTTTCATATCTTCCAAACGACCTGTAATTCTACTGGGAGCTGACGATTCGCTGGTCGTAGAAGTAGCAGGTGAATGTTGCTGAACATTGATGTTGCTCGCGTTGCTATTGTTGCTGTTTGGCCTCGTCGAACTCTCACTTGGGGGTTTCTGTGCGGGCAAAATGATCTGGGGATATTTGTGGGGAAATTTGTGTTGAAGCTGGAGCTGGCATTGCAAAAACAACGCCTGTTGTTTCAGAAGTAGATCGTACGATGTTTCCCCAGCCGGACTGTTGTTGCTGTTGGATTTTTGAGCACTGGGCGGTCCTTTGTATTCATGAAATTTAATAGTTCGAGCTTTGGGTGCAGTTTTCGATTTGCATTTTTTCCTATTCTTGTCCTTTCCAGGAGCATCAGTTTTCGGACTGGCATGAGTCAATTTGCAAATCGGCGCCGGTGTAGCCGGCTGAGAGGCGATAGAAGGTACCGGACTCGCCACTGAAGACAGAGGGCTCAAAGTAGATGTTGAGGATACCAATGAAGCCGGACTGGAAGCACTAGCTTGCGACAACAGAGAACCAGTCACAGGTCGACACAAATCAGCAAAAATAAAATCACCATTGTCTTTATTTAACCCAGGAGCAGTCGTGGTGAGTACCACAGTTCCTTCCGTGGGTTGGATAAGTGACACCATAATACCAGCCGATTTGGCGGCTGTTTCCAGGACATCACTAGGCCCCGGGCTGATGGTATCGCCTTCAGAGCTTCCTTGAGAATCCTCCTCGGGATTGACATAATTCTGGGGTAATTGGGGTCGTTTTAAGGCACCTTCGCTTGTTGCCTTGTATGGTATCTTCCCTGTTTTCACAGCTTGTTCGATGGGTGCTTCGGTGTGCAGGATATTTTTCTGGATAAGCTCGAGCGGGCCAGGTCTGTGAGATAGTTGATCGTTCAGCTGATCGGCAAGACGGGCCTTTTTCAGCATACGTTGGCGTTCGGCCAGACTGGGATCGGCGTGGAGAGCGTCCGCCTCCAGGATGTGGCGGCGTTCCAACTCTTGACGTGGTGGTCTTTGTTGAATCTTCGCCTTCAGGATGTCACCCGTTTTCGCACGTTCTGCTGATCTTCGTTGACCATGAGCTGAAAGAAAGATAAAACATCAGGATATAGCTAGTCAAAAAATATTTTTAGTTTGTTTGAAAATAATTCTGGAACTTACAAATATTTGATTTAATCAGATTGCAACAAACGAAATACTAACTATTAAAGTAATTGCGAGTGGAACTATACGGAATTATCCAACCTGTGGTACGACACATTGAGTTGTCTAGAAAATTCGAAGGGGATTTTTCTTAAGAGAAAGAAAAGCACAAATTATTTATGTAAATATTGCCAAAAATTTGCATTTTTATTGGCAAAAAGGTCAACAGATTATTCTTCACCTTTTTTTCCGGCTTAAAAGATTGCCAATTTAAATAATTTTGGTAGGAGCGGAATAGATGGCAGTCCAAGGTGGATGGAGCAAAACATCCCAATTGAAGCTCAACAATTTGTGCCGAGTGTGGTCGTACAGGATCACGATGAATAGCTGCTTTCAGCCGATATAATTGTGAACAGTAGAGGTCGGTATTAATAGTTTAGTTGCGTGGAAGAAACTCAAAGACGTATGCCTCCGATCCATTCCTACCAAAAGCATAGCATTATTTTTTTCTGATGTACTGCGCCGTACTTAAAACCGCTGACCCTGACAATTCGCATGATATTTTTCGTTGCACCTTCACAATCCACATTTCACCACCAGTTATCACCCGCTTAGGATATAGAGCATCTGAATCTCTTCAGTAAAAGATCACATGAGGAAATTTGGTCCAGGAGATTTCTACTATCTGCTATCTCATGGAGCGTGGTGCGGGGATCTTGGGTTATTATGATCCATATTTCGTCAACACCACTGCTTAAAGGCCTGCCAGGGCAATGCCAATGTTCTAAGTCAAAATCTCCGCCCTTTTGCTTCGTGGTCTTTCGGACAAGTATTTCCGTAAATGGCATAAACCTTGTGGACATAAGTTTTGTGTGGACAGCGTTCTTGTATTTTTTAAATACACACATGTCCAAAAGTTTGGAATATTTACGATAGGATATTTATGCCTATGGTACTCTAACAATTGTGATGTATATTTATTTTAGACGGTTTTTAAATGAAAATAACATTGACAACACAAAAACATTGTTTTGCTGATAACACAGGTTTTTCGATTTTTGCACATTCCATTCATATATTTACATTCATATATTTACACATTATTTCAGTTCTTTTTCAATTTTCAATTAATCCGTTTAAAAATGCTTAAAAACATGATATCTCATCTTAACAGATCAAGAATAATTGCTTTGTTACAGCAGGGCTTTAATTAAAGCGATATCGTGGAAATTGTAGGCGTTTCCCAAAGTGCTGCATCGAAAATTCATAAAAAAATCCAAGAGACAAATAACGAAAAGGATCGCACCAGAAGTGGTAGAAAACGATGTACAAGGCAGGCACAAGACCGGCAGATATCAATGATAGCTCGAAATCGTCTGGAATCTACAAATAGTAAATATTTCACGATAAACGATAAGACGCAGACTGAAAGCGGTAAATTTGTATCGCAGAAGACCTTTACGTGTTCCCAAATTAACCCTCCAATAAAAATATGTGAGATTGTAATGGGCTTGAGAAATGGTGGATCATGGTATTAACTGAAATAACTGGTTTCTGATTCACAAAGAACATTAGTTTGGAGAGCCGCAGGTCGACAAACCCGACTAAAAACAGCTCAACCATTTGAACGTGGGAGCGTGATATTTTGGGGTGGTATTACAAGGGGTACACGGACATCTCTACCAGTCCTGGTGATAAAAGTCACTGGTGCAGTGTACATCAAGGACGTTTTAAATTCTGTTTTGCGTGTGTTCCAAGGCGCAGTGGGCGACGGATTTGTTTTCATGGATGACAGCATACCTCCTCATCGAACAGCAGAAGTTCATTTTCTTGAAGAGGAGGGAATAACCAAGTTAGGGTGGCCAGCAAATTCCTCTGACAATGAATGTCATTGGGCATACTTGGGACGCATCTAAAAACGCGCATAAAGAACCGAAATAATCCTCCGCTTACTCTGTGGGAAGTAAAAGATGCTGCTCGTGAAGAATGAGAGACAATTCCATAAGTCCAAATTGGTCATTTAATCGACAACATGGCAAATCGCCGACAGACATGCATACAGATCCATAAAGGAAATACTGCTTATTAGTTTTATTGAGAGTTGTTCTTTTTATTTTTAAATTATTTTTGAAGGCTATTACTACATTGCAATTTTTTGACTCCAAAATAATAAATCAATTTCAGGCATATTGGCCATTTGGTGTCGAGTTTTATTCGGTAGCAGTAAAAGTTGTAATAAAATGATGATTACGTAAACGAATACATGAAAAACTTAATATCAATAAAAAAAATTAAACGTTTGAATATTGCAAACTTTTGGGCATATGTGTATATATGCGATAACTTGAATACCAGTGCGTAAATACAATTTATCGGCCGACATTTTCAATTTGAATCCAATGACTAACCGAAGTCAAGTCAAAGTGAATATGAATGTAAACATTGTTAGTACTACATGAATTAACAATATGTAAATAAACATTACTAACCCAACCCAGCTTTTTGTTTACAGGACTTATATAAATTAATGGAAAATCCTTACGAACTTTCCGTACATTATGAAATGTTTCGCGCAACTTTTTATCTATACCCATAGTCGAAAGGGCATTTTTTTGTTAGATATGGATATTTAACCTGAATACAATCCTTCAATTACATGGGTCGACATGATTTTTGTAACATTGATGAGAGTGCTCTTTTTGCGTTTCATTTAGGTAGTTATTAAAACACCGTTTTACAGAAATAGCACGTCCTATTTTCAGGTATCTGCTTCTCCTTTATATCATGAGGAGTACAAAGATAAGGATTTTTTGGTACAAAGTATTGCTGTTTTTTGTGTCTGTCGGACAGTAGGGTAACAAAAGAACATTACAGTAAGAAAGATTGGCCTCATAGAACTTCTTTTTAACCTGGTACTTCAAACATAAAATATGCCCCCCTTGTTAACCAAAAAAAGGTGTTTCTTCCGCCTCTCCATATTAAGCTTGGACTCATGAAAAACTTTAACAAAGCCATTAACAAAAAAGGTGATGATTTCAAGTACCTAAAAAAAATATGTCTTCAATTAGGTGATGCAAAACGAAAAGAAGAAAACTTCTAGGTGATTTCCATTTTCTAGAAAAAATATATGAAAATGAATTGGCAGCTTGGAAGTGTTTTGTAAGTGTAGTGAAAGGATTTCTGGGTAAAAAGAAAGATGAAAAACCTAAAGATAAAAACCTCATAGATCTCAAATCTCAGTATCTACAGAAAAAAGTCGTTTCAACATGATGGTTGCTTAGCGCTTGTACAGGATTATTTGAACAGAGAGTATCCCGAAAGGTGGATTGGGCGCCGTGGTTCAATTGAGTGGTTTCCTCGTTCTCCGGATCTAAACCCCCTTGATTTATTTTACTGGCGCTGTATAAAAGAAAAAGTGTATTCAAAACAAATACAAAATCTAGCCAAACTGCGTCACAGAATTGTTGAATCAGCAGAAGAAATAAATGCAAGTAGATTCGCACAACTAGTGAAAAGATCTTTTCTGAGGCGATGCAGAGCATGTATTCATGCCAAACAATTTGAGCATTTGCTCTAGTCTTAAAGAAATATCGTGATAAGTAAAAGTATTACAATAATTCCTTTCATTTCATTTTGATTACGTTTTATCCTAATAAAATAATAGACCAATTAATAATTTGACTCACACACATTGCCTTGTTCATTGTTTGATTTGTGACTGCGATTAATAGCATGGTTATTTAGGATCACGTTATAAAAAATAACACTACAAGTTTTTGAAATTTATGCTCGCAGTACCTAAATATATAGCCTAGGGTGTCGAATTTCTAGATTTAAAAAATATGCCTATTAACACTTAACACGGTGACATGGACTTTTTTTCTTATTTTTGCCAGGACTGGTATAAGCTAGCCTTGCGCCCGGTACCCCCTTGACGTTGAGTTTCCGGACACCCTGTATGTATATATAGATCTCGAAACGTATCATAAGCAATCGTGCATATTAAATATGAGGTCCCTTCATAATCAACAAGCCACAAATTTCATGTATTTCACAAGACTACAAAAAAAGCAAACAAATGGTCGAAATATCGTACAAAACTGGACCGAATTCGCACCCTGACGGCAAAATTCCACGACAAACGTCTTCGGCAGAGGGAAAATGTCGCGGTTCGTCGCGAAAAGCGATCGGAAAACTTTGGAAAAGTGCCGTTTGTAACACCAGATGTTCGGCGCCGTTCGCTAAATGTTTTCGTTTCAATCCCTGACCCGTTCGTTATATCATTTTTGTCTGTTCGAGGTTAATGACATTTTTATGGTTTACGCTGTTCGACTTTGCAGGTTTCCGAAGCGAAAGAAAGGGAACGAAACGTCTTACATTTTTTGACCGGAGATATATGGTGTCGGGTTTTCTTTTTTATGATATTGTCCGAATATTTTGGGGTCAAGAGTTGATCGTTCTTATATGATATGAGCTTACAATTCGATTGACTTATATGTATACATGTACTGTTTGACTGTTTGAGAGGGTTGTATAAAATCATTACCATTTCAAATACAGTGTGGGGCAAGTAACACACATTCATTTTGTTTTGGTGTATTTGGACATTTTTATAGTTTACGCTATTCGACTTTGCAGGTTTCCGAAGCGAAAGAAGGGGAACGAAACGTCTTACATTTTTTGACCGGAGATATATGGTGTTGGGTTTTCTTTTTTATGATATTGTCCGAATATTTTGGGGCCAAGAGTTGGTCGTTCTTCTATGATATGAGCTTACAATTCGATTGACTTATATGTATACATGTACTGTTTGACTGTTTGAGAGGGTCGTATGAAATCATTACCATTTCAAATACAGTGTGGGGCAAGTAATACTCATCCATTTTGTTTTGGTACCATTTTTTATTGGTCATATTTGTTACAGTATGAAATTGGCTGTTGTGTAGTCCTTGCACACATGTATTTATCGATAATAAAACTTGCATACAAAGTGTGCGTTCCACGGAAAACAGGACTTTTTAAAAAATAGCTATTTCTAGTGGCGCTATGTTTGACGGGGGTAAGCGTTGGAAGGTGCATCCTTCACTGACGTTCTGACAAAATTTCAAGACATTCAGATCATTAAGAAGCCAAGTTATTGCGCTTAAAGAGTCAGTGGGTTTACCATAGGTTGAAAAATTAACATCGAACAAAGGGCGAATATTAAGTTTTATATAAAGTTGGTAAAACATTCATCACTCATTCACATTATACAGGGTGTCCCATAACTTATCCGCCATAGAACAACAGGTGATAGTAGAGATCACAATAAGAGGATTTAGTAAATAAATGTGTTGGCAAATGTTAGTCATTAAAAACATACAGGGTGTTAAAAGTGAAACTAAATTTTCGAAAAATTGAAATAATTTATAATCGGTTGAATATATCAAATTCAAAATCGGGGTAGTCGGGTTTTCAAGGGCGACAAATCCGAATTTGATACTAGCCTAAGCCTAGTTCCTAGAGGTCGCTTGCTACCTACTTTGCGAGGAATTAACTCGCTCATACTTTTTTACCCTATAAAGCTGTGAATATATCGACTTTAAAATAGAGAAGAGTCATAATTCCCACGTAAAAAAGGTGCCCTGGCCAATATTGATATCTCACGCCGTTTCAGAGATATTCGTGTTCGAATATTCCATTGCACATCTTGTGCCTTGAACATTGTGTAGAAATTATTACGACTCGATGACAATTGTCACTGTTTTCTCTCCTAAAGTGGAAACAAGTTTCCCCAATCTTCAGTTGGTATTAAATAATTTGTAAAAAATGGCCAGACTTAATCAGTTTCCTTATCTGTGATTTATATATATGGCTCCTATATATATACTATGGTAATTAAATTACAATAGTCGCGCTGCAGTTAGAAGGTATGAAAAGCTCTACCCAACCATGTTCGTTTTATTACAACAATCCTGGTGGACGACCGAAAGGCATAACAGCAGAACAAGACGAGGACATTTTGGTTAGTCTCGCGGAAAATCCTGAACTAAGGCGTTTGGTGGCATCTACAGGAATTAGCAAATCTACCGTTTCAAGAGTTCTCCATAAAGAAAAATTGTTTCCCTACCATTTTTCACCTATTCAAAATTAATTGCCACAAGATTTGCGGGCTAGATAAGAATTTTGTCAAAATCTACTACATAAAAACACGAAGACCACATGTTCCTGAAAAAGATATTGTTTACTGACGAGGCAACTTTTACCAGACGCGGAATTTTTAACTGGCGAAATAATCATTAGTACTCTCTGGAAAATCTATACCTACCAAGAGAGCGACATTTCCAGCACAAATTTTCAATTAACATTTAGTGCGACATTATCGATAATTTTTTAATAGGCCCATTTGAGTTTCCGCAAAGACTGAATGGAGATCAATATGTGCAGTTTTTAGAAAATGATTTATTAGACGTTTTTGATGATATACGTCTAAACTTAAGATATGACATGTGGTTCACGCAAGATGAGGCGCCACCGCATTTTACTGTTGCATTGCGAAATCATTCGAATCAGCGTTTTCCACATAGATGGATTGGACGCGGTGGTGAGTTTTATTCGTCACTTCACCTAAAGATTAATGTGTGGTCACCTCGTAGACCACAATTTAATCTTTAGTTTACCATAATGAAATCAATACACGAGACGAACTTTTACAAATAATTCAACAAGCGGCCAATATTATTAGAAATGAAGAAAATATCTTCTGAAATGTGAGGCGTTACTTAACAAGAGCCTGCGAAAATGTATTGAGGTAAAGGGTGGACACTTTCAACACTTATTGAAGTAAATAAAAAAAAATATATTTTAAATAAAGTCCGTTGTATTATTGACATCTTAATGTTTTTTTCCTCGTATTCAAGGCACACCTTGTAAATTGCAGATTTTTCAGCCATCCACAAGATGTGCAATGGAATATTCGAACACGAATATTTCGCAACGGTGTAAGATATCGATATTGACCAAAGTTTTTTTACGTGGGAATTATGACTCTTCTCTATTTTTAAGTTAAAATATTCCCAGCTTAATAGGGTACAAAATATGAGCGAGTTAATACCTCACAAAATCCGTAGCAAGCGCCTTCTAGGAACTAGGCTGAAACTAGTACTAAATTCGGATTTGTCGCCTTTAAAAACCCAACTACACCGATTTTGAACTTGACCGTTTTGTAATTATCTCAATTTTTCGAAAATTTAGTTTCACTTTCAACACACTGTATCGTTCTAATAACTAACATTTGCCAAGACATTTATTGACTAAATCCTCTTATTTTGATCTCTACTATCACCAGTTGCTTTATGGTGGATAATTTATGGTTTGGTATACCCATTTTATACACCCAATATATACTCGTGTATTCCCATTATATACAATGTGTATTCACCGAAACGTTTCAAATGATGAAACAAGTGTATGATGAGGATTGTTTATTTCGTGGCAGAATCCACAAGTGGTTTAAACGATTCAAGCAGGTCATGAGGACATCAAGGACGACGAACATCCTGGTCCGAGAAGTTCCATGATTACTCAAAGTAACATTGAAATTGTGCAAGGATTTATAATAATCATCCAAAATATTCATTGCAATACATGGAAATGGAATTGAACTTGTCCAAAGATTCAATTCAATTCAAGCGTCAAAGTTCTGAATGGAAGCAGCCGACCGAACCGAATCAGAAGAAAAGCCGTCTCGAGAAGTCAAAAATCAAAACAATGTTGATTTGTTTCTACGATTCGCAGGGGGAATTTGGCACAAATGTATTCCACCTGGTCAAACGATCAATGCTGTTTTTTTATCTTGGTGTTGTGTGGCCACAATACCGTCAATAAGGCAACTGACGGTTGGTGCCTGATAATGCGCCATCCTATCGCTTGACGCTCATCACTGCTCATTTTAACCTTAACCATTAATGATTCACCATACTCGTCTGATTTGGCTCCTTGCGACTTCTACCTATTCGAAAAACTTCATTTGTCGATGAAAGGACAGCATTATGTCGATATTGAAGCCATTCCAAAGGCGTTGACCGTCATCCTGAAGGACATATCTTTGGCCGAGCTCACAAATTCATCCGTTAACCAAACTGACCATGCAAAACATTGTATTGATGCGCAAGGGGAATATTTTGAATAAAAATAATGATTTTAGCCTTAAAATTAGATATTTGCGTTTTTATTTAGTCCTGTTTTCCGAGAGGAGGAGCACATGTTTCTCTATAAGATTCAAATTGTTCAAGACCTGATGCCTACAGACAAAAATAAGTGATTAGAATACTGTAGTACCATCTACTTTCATCAAATTATAACAATTTTCATACAAAATTGCTTTGGCGTCGCCAGATTATTTTAAGGGGGTTTTTGAACGAAAAAGTTTACATAAATAAGCTCCAAATCATTCAGCAATTCAAGCGCTCATTCAGCAATTTCAAACAGTCTCCGTATCACATAAAATCAAAGAAAAGAGACTCGAAAAAGAGGTCATGACTCAGGTTGTACTCTTGACTGAAGAAGACAGAATATTTTTGAAACACCCATTACATAGACTCATCATATTACAACTCATTATAATCATTAAAAAAGAGCTATTAAATTCAATTAAATTAAAAGTATAATTTCGCTCAAGAGCAAACATCCAACAAACCGTAGGCTCGGCCATTGTAGAGGTAATCGAAGCGTGAAAAATACGATCTGACTCAAGTGGCCGGCCCACGCGTCGTATTGCGAAATCAGCATTAAATATTCAAAAACACATGTTGATTTTATCGTCTCTTGATTGCCCTCAGGTGAAACTAGCGCACAATAAATCTATATCAACGAAATTTTTAAAAATCTATATCAACAAAAATTTTTATTTTGTCATGGGACTGACATAGGCTGCTTTTGAAAATCTCAAATATATTATTAAATCAACACTTTCAGAATGTTTAAAGAGAAATGTCTTTAATCCATGCGTTGTGCCCGTGCTAATGTGTGCTTCAAAAACTCTAATATTATCTAAAAAGGTAGTAATAAAGATAACAGTAACACAATGAGTTATGGATGACTAATATAAAAACAATGTTTTAGCAAAATTTTACTTTATTCACCTACATAGTCTCCTTCAAGAGTCATACATTGGTTCCAACGTTCCTCTAACATTTCGATGTCTTTTTGTAGAACGATTTATATTTGGCCTCAAAATAGGCTTCAGTTTTGGCAATCACTTCTTCATTGGAGCCAAATTTCTTTCTCTGAAGTTTTCTTTTTAGGTCTGCAAACAGGTAGTAGTCGCTGGGAACCAGATCCCGAGAATGCGGTAGATGGGAAAGCAATTCAAAGTGCAATTCATGCAATTTTGCCATTGCTGCAAGCGACTTGTGACACGGTGCATTATTCTGATGAAAGAGCACTTTTTCTTCTTCATTTAGGGTCATTTATTCGCAATTTCTTCCTTCAAACGCACCAATAACGGCATATAATATTCGCTATTGATGGTTCTTCCTTTGTCGAGGTAATCAATGAATAAAAAACCTTGCGCATCTCAAAATACGGACGCCAAAACCTTACCAGCTGTGTAGCTCAGCTGACTGCCGATTTGTCTGTAGAGTGTAGTGATGGATCCATTGTCGCATACCTCATGAAAAAATCCTTTTTATTGCGCTGAAACTGCTCCAAATTGTGCGCTGAATCGTTGACGCGTTGCTTTTTTGATCGACTGTGAGCAAACGCGGTATCCAATTCAAACAGAGCTTTCATATGGACAAATGTTCATCGTCTATTTAAGTAATTTAAGTGTTTTACCGTACTTTTCTATTTCTAGTATTTCTCTAACTATGCGCCATCTGTAATGGTTTATAGATAGCCTTTATTTTCCAAAAATGCGGCACATCGTCTAAGCATCTATAAGATTGCAGCAAACTTCAACCGGAATGGAATACCAGATTTCTCGAACAGTCACCCGTAATTTTTTGGTATTTGATGTTGATGAAGGTACACGCGTCTTTCCACAAATTTTATATAGGATTCATGTCCGGTGACTGAGATAGCCAAGGTAAACAATCAATATTGTGGGTATCCAAGCAAGTTTTGAAAATTTGGCGGGGTGTTTGGGATCATTGTCGTGCTGGAAGTTCCACCGTAATGGAATATGTTCTTCGACATAAGGCAACATAATACTATGTAAGATGTTTAAGTAAATGTATTGTTTTAACCAATTAATTGGCCCAACACCGGCATTTGAAAGTAAACCCCAAATTTTAATATTGTCACCACCATGTGTGACGCAACCAATAGTATTTTTTGGATTCAATTGTTCATTCACTCGACGCCGAACACGTACACTTCCATTATTACCAAATAAATTTATTTTAGTTTCGTCGGGGGAAAGAACATTTTTCCATTATTCTCAATTTAAATTATTTTCTTGCAAACTCCTTACGTTGTTTTAAGTGTTTTTTTATTCAAATAGGCAACTTTCCTTGCAATTCTGCCATTATAGCTAAATTGTTGCAAACATCTAATACTTCTCGTACTGATTGGTAACTTTAATTCCCGTTTGGCAAGCGTCGAAGTCAAAAAACAATTTTTACACACTTCGCGAATTAAACGAGCATTTTCCCGACTAGGTTTTCGTTGATTCGGTTTTTTTTTCTGTTATAATACTTTTGAAACAAGGCAAGAAGATCTTTTTAAAGTATGACAAATAAATTTCTACAAGTTGTTCTGTTCTTGCAATTACAAGATTAGCCGGCGTTCTTCGTCAATACAATGTTTAGTACGACCCATTGTTTCAAAATGTTTGTATACACAGATAACTTATAGTAACAATGCCAATCTAACAATAAAAAGCAAATTGTGATAAAATGTAAACCAAAGCTATCAATATACAACACTTTTATTTTTTTGACATTATTTTTGAAATGACATTCTCGAATTGATATATATATATATATATATATATATATATATATATATATATATATATATATATATATATATATATATATATATATATATATATATATATATATATATATGTATATAATGTTAGAGTTTCTTGGACTGTGTTCATATCTCCCAACCGTTGGGTTCCACAATCTCATGTGGAACACACAACACCTGCGTCTCAGCCTAAATGAACATTTTTTTTTGTGTGCTTGACTGGGAACGAGCCCCACCGATGCCTTCAACTGGATGGCATATGTTTCGTCTCTCGATGTACAGACTCTTCATGGCGCCGACATGGTATGGTATCATCAAGGATAGGGAGACCTTATCCACAACCCATGTTTTGCCGATTTCCCGTCGGATGGCACATATATGTAATTTTTACTGCTTCTTTACTGTTTCTTACTGCGTCTAATAAGACAACAGTAGCTGAGTGTCACCATATAACCAACTGTTTTTTTTTATTTTTTTTTCCAACATATGTCATCCAGTTTAAGGAACGGGTGGGGCTCGCCAAGTTTTAGTTAGTTAGTGTTTAATGTCCCTTAAGAGGACGGATATATATATATATATATATATATATATATATATATATATATATATATATATATATATATACGGGTAGGTTTGGTAAATTGCTCCATCCTCAAAAGAGTGCAGGTTAGTAGTTGCCAGAAATGTTGGTCTTATGAGCATAATACCCCTGAATGCAATGGCCCCGACCGAACAAATACCTGTTACAAGTGTGGGGTTGATGGACATAAAAAAACACAATGCAAAGACGAGGAATTCTGCAGACTATGCCATGCAGCAGGTCATAAGTACAGTACAATGCAGTGTAAAGCCTTCAAACGCGCACTATCCCTAGCCAGAAAACAAGACAAAAAAAAAACAAAAATGAAAAAAAAAACACACCATTCCAAAAGAGATTAAATTCCTGCAGATAAACCTTAATCGGTGTTATGCAGCCCATGATCTCTTAAACCAAACGATTTATGAAAAACAAATCGATATAGTAATTGGTCAGGAACCCAACATAAACAAGGTGGCAACCGATTATTGCGATCTTGATGGCAATTGTTTTATCCGCGTGAACCGCCAATTATCGGTGACCAATCACTTTAAGGGAAATGGCTTCACAAGCGTAGAAACCCAGGGCCTGGCTATATACTCGTGTTACTTTTCGCCAAACAGGCCTATAAATGAACTTGAGGAATTATTATATAATCTTGAAAGACATATACGCGGAACTCAAAAAAAATATAATTATAGGAGGTGATCTAAACGCAAAAACAACCATTTTCGGGTCAAAAACAACAAACCAAAGAGGGTATATTCTGGAGGAATGGTTAAAGGCGAACGATCTAATTACGGTGAATGAAGGAGATACTCCTACTTTCTGCGCTGCAACTGGCAGTTCTCTCATCGACATTACTATGGCGTCAAGTGGTTTAAGCAATAGTATTACTAATTGGCGAGTAGAAGTAGAGTCCGAAAACATGTCCGACCACCGTAATATATGTTTCGAACTCACACGGGGAGAATTGAACAATGAAATAGAATATACAAGCGAATCCTATCGAGGATGGCGAATATCCCCAGATATTCTAGAAAGTTTTAAGAACAACTTAGTGACAAGTCAAAATAAGGGGTCAATGGTTAGCGCGCCACATGACCTCATTAAACAAATAAACATCTCTGCAACAAGTATCTCCCAAGAAAGAGACAACCGAAATACGGTCATTCCCCAGTTTACTGGTGGACATCAGAAATTGCTGAAAAGACAAGACGATGCATAGCTCAAAGAAGATCACTTGTACGTTCTAGAAAACTAAAAGACAACAACGATTACACAAAAGAGCAGGCATATAAAACAGCAAAGAACGATCTGAAAAAAGCAATAAAAATACAGAAAAGTAAAATGTGGAAAGACTTAAGCGAAGAGCTAGAAAATGACATCTGGGGCAAAGGATATCAGATTGTAACAAAAAAATTTAAATTGAAAAGACATAGGACAATAGATAAACGCGAAACACAAGAACAAGCGGACAAACTGTTTCCAAAGCGCCCAGTAACTAAATGGCCAGACATAGACCTCCTGGAGAGAGTCATTACGCTATTCACATCAGAAGAAATTATAAATGCAGCAAATAAAATAAAAACAGGCAAAGCCGCAGGACCAGATCACATTCGTCCAGAGATCGTGAAGGTTGTTACCTTGCATAATCCAGATAATATTGCCAGTGTTATGAACACGTGCTTAGCCAAAGGCCATTTTCCAGATATATGGAAGGAAGCAAAGCTGGTACTAATTGAGAAGCCAAAAAAGGAACTGCTAAATCCTTCATCATATAGACCCATATGCCTACTGGATGCTGCCGGAAAACTACTAGAGGCGTTGATCAAAAGCAGACTGGAGAAAGAAATAACAGACCGTAAAATCTTACACGACAACCAATTTGGATTTAGGAAAGGGAAATCAACTTTAAATGCGCTATCGAAGATTATGGAAACTCCTGAAGAAGTAAAAACAAAGGCCTACAATAACCGAGAATTCTGCGCAATGGTCACGTTAGACATAGAAAATGCCTTTAACTCAGCCCCCTGGGAAAAGATAGTAAATGCCTTACATCGGGCAAAAATCAGCCCGTACCTAATTAAAATGATTCAATCATACCTCTCAGACAGATATATATTAACCCAGTGAGGGGACAAAATATCAATAACCTGCGGAGTACCGCAAGGATCGATCATCGGAACTTTACTATGGAATATTTTCTATGATCAAATCCTGAGAATCAGCACAGAGAAAGGAGTTACCATGGTGGCGTACGCTGATGACTTGGCTGTGGTGGTAAGAGCAAGGACCAGGTCTGTTCTGGAAGAAATGGCACAGCATATTGTTAACAAAATAGCCCTGGAGATGGATCAAATCGGCATTAAAATATCACCAAAAAAAACTGAAATGGTAATATTGGCGGGGAGAAGAAAACTCACAAACCTCCAAATTAATATTCAGGGTGCCACAATAAACAGTACAAGAGCAACTAAATATATGGGGATTCTCATAGACAAAGATGCTAAAATGACCACTCACGTCAAACTGACATGCGAAAAAGCAAATAAAACATTGATGATACTAAATAAAATAGCCCCAAACACAGGAGGACCAAGGGCCTGGAAGAGGCGTATATTGGAGGAGGCCACTATATCAACCATTTTGTATGGGGCGCCTATTTGGGCAAAGGTATTAAGGTATAAGCACTACGAGGCAATGCTCGAAAGAGTAAACAGAAAAATGGCAATACGTAGTGCATATAGAACCGTGCCCACAATGGCCATCCTAGCCGTTGCTGGTCTACCACCAATAAAACTCCGAATCATGGAAATCATATCAATATTCGAAAGGGGAAAGGAATCAAAAACCCAAGCAAGACAGAAATTACTGGAAGCCTGGCACAAAGAATGGAACGACTATGAGGGAAAGGCAAAAACATTTATCCGAGACGTGAGAGAGTGGCACAACAGAAAATTAGGGGAGACAAATTTCTACACAACACAAGCAATAACGGGCCATGGATCCTTAAGATATTATTTACACAGAATGGGAAAGTCAGAGGACAAGGATTGTCGCTATTGTGGGATGGTGGATACAAGGGACCACACAATCTTCCACTGCCCGAGATGGGAACCGCTCCGGATTGCTACTGCTGCCGAATGCAACGTAGAAGTGACGGAACACAACATCGGCGTTCTGCTTTTGGAAGGAAAAAGACAGTGAGCAAGAATAATGGCCATGGTGGAGAAAATAATGAGGACAAAAATAGAGGACGGGGGAAGACGTAAGGCAAATTTGGACTGACAATCTGTTGTATGTCCTGAAGTAATGCCTAACGGCGGTTTCCAGGCCACGAGCAGATATCCTTTAGGGGGAAGGGTTTTAGTCGGTAGGCATGACTTCAACAAGGGCATGAATCCGACATTCCCATGTCACTGAACACCGAACACATGGATGTCTTTAGAAGATTTCCTAATCCCCTCAAAAAAAAAATAAAAATATATATATATATATATATATATATATATATATATATATATATATATATATATATATATATATATATATATATATATATATATATATATACGTTTTATAAGACTGTCCAACGACGATTGTTTGTGGATCTCCGGGACACATGGTCTTGGTTTTGGTCAAATTACCAAGTCCTATATCTCGAGATGCCTTTTCTAAATTTTGTATCATATCCTGGAGATCTTTATTTTAGCCAAATAGTACAACGTCATCGGCAAATCTTAAACGGTTCAATCTATCTCCGCTAATGTTGATTCGCTACTTTGGCCAGTTCAGAGTGAGAGAAGAGATATTATATCTTCCTGTCCTAATACCTCTTCCGATCGTACAACTTTTGATAGGTTCATGCAGTTTCAAAGTTGCTGTATAACGTCCATAGATGTTTTTAATTAGCCTTGTGTATCGGAAACTTATTCGAACATGATTAATTTCTTTCATAATTGTCCCAGTGTCCTGGTGTTTAATGGAGTAAAAGGTTTTCTCATAGTCGATAAATGCCATAGAATAAAGACAGATAGTATTCGATCGATTTTTCTATTATTTTGACAGTTACTAGGTGATCCAGTTCCAAATCCCTTCTGAATCCCTTCTGAAAAAAGTTCCAAATCCCTTCTGAAATGCCCCCTATTTTCTGTTATAAATTAGAATCAACTCGAAAAAATAAGGGAAGTTAAAAGCAAATAAATTAACACCCTGTATATCAGATTTCTATAACACAAAAGAAAAATTAGGAAGTAGGGAACTTTAAAAATGATAAATAGTTTTAATGCATTAAATCATTAACCAAGGCGGATTGGGTTGAAGAAACCCACGGAGCTCAGAAAATAGTTTTATAAATATTTATATCTACTTCCATATTCGTAAACGAATTCATTAATTAAAATAATATAAATAAATTAAATTAAGGTAATAGCAAAAAAATGTTTTTGTAGTCTATAAAAAATTATCATATCAGAGAATACATACAATTGGTAAAAAAGTATTTAAACAGGAAGTTTTTCGTTAACAAATTATTTATTAACGAATGGAGATAAATTAATCTTTCATAATTAATTAACAAAGTATTTTCACATAAATTCCCAGCGTGTGATTTTTAAATATTTCAATTTTCATCGAACAATTAAGCATTGAAATAAATTACACAATAAACTACAAAACAGTAAATTCACAAATATTTAAACTTGCTTAAGCATGGTGGCCCTAATTTGTTTACCGATTTTTGATATGTTTTGTAAGATTGTTTTCCGAAAGGTTTGTAAGTAAATCAAGGTTCGTTCATGTGTTCAGACCCATCGTGGTGGCACTTCTGAAAAGGCTATTGATCGTGTTATTAGAAAATTTGAAAGTGACTTTACTCTCCCCGATAGTGTTGTGTCTGTACAACAAAAAAAGCCAGAAGTGTTAAGCATATTGCCGCCGCTCAAGCAAGTGTAGCCGAAAATGACAATGACAACCTGGCGAATTTTGTGAGTGCACTTAGACTTGCATCCATAAAAGATGGTAGTGGCACAAAAACTGAAGCCAACCGACCATCATATTCGTCGTGAATTTGCCGATTGGGCCCTCGAAATGATGGAAGCCGACAACGAATTTCATCGCAAAATCATCTTCTCCGATGATGCTCATTTCTGACTCAATGGCTTCGTCAATAAACAAAATTGTCAGTATTGGTGCGAATTTAATCAACACGTGATACATGAAGAGTCCTTTGCATCCGCAAAAAATCACAGTTTAGTGTAGATTTTGGCATGGAGGAGTTATCGGTCCTTATTTCTTTAAAAATAAGGAAACAGCCACCGTTACCATCAATACCGAGCACTACAAGGCAATGCTGGAGGATTTTTTATCGGAGTTTGATGGAATCGATGCGGCTGACCTTTATTTTCAACAGGATGGCGCACCACCGCATATTTCCCAAGTAAACATGGATATATTGCGGGCCAAGTTCGTTAATTTCACGAAATGACCCAATTGCTTTGCCGCCGAGATTATGCGATTTAACTCCTTTAGATTATTTTCTCTGGGGACATGAGAAAACACAGGTTTATAGCAATAAACCCACGACTATTGGCGACTTAAAAACAGTCCGAAATGTGCGCCAGGATCATCGAATATTGGCGCGAACGAATTTGCAAAAAGAGCCCTGGAGGCAATGGGAAATGAAATGCTTCGCATCTAAGTTGAATAAATTGAACTTATTCTCATCTCCAAAAATATAATAGTTTTCTAAATGTCCTCTATTTATTGGTTGCAAGTTCGGGCAAATGTCAGGCGTTTTATCCAGTTTCTTTCAATTATAAAGGGTTCCTTTCTTGCTGATCTCCCTTCATTGAATTTTCATGAACAACATTTCGTATAGTTTGAGCCCCAACAATATTACCAGAAGTTGTTGCCAGGTCCGTAACTAATGATTCTGCACTGTAAAGGTGATATTTTTATTTGACCGAGATCTTTCTCGATAGGTTAACTTTTTCGGGCGTTTAGAATGTCTTTTATTTATTTATCCGATAAAGCTAATTTATTCTTTCCCCACACATTGTTTTTAGACAGGTAAATAATGTAATTTGCTTACGGAAGTCAAGAATACTTATCTCTAATGATTATTTCAACAATACGGATGAGAAGATAAGGCGGTTTATATCAGGTATGTTAGTTAATAATTTTTATAAATTTATAAAAAACACTTTTAATTTAGGAGAAAGGTAATAAACGGTTTATTCAAAGTACGCCCCATCGCTAAATGCACATTTTTCCCATCTCTCTGCCAATTTGTGGATTTCCTCCCAGAAAAACTATACATCTTTTTAGTGATGAAGCCATTTTTCGATATCTTCGTAATTGTTGAAGTGTTTCAACACACAGTGTTTCAACAATGTGCGTGAGATATCGATTAAAACAAGTAGTAGTCGGAAGGGACCAAGTCTGGTGAGTACGGCGGATGGGGCAAGAGTTCCCAGTCAAGTGCAGAAATTGTGTCTCTGAGCGCTTTCGCTGTGTGTGATGGAGCGTTGTCGTGCTGCAAAATCACTTTTCCGTGCCATATATTCATAGCGAATGGTATTAACTGTTTCACCTGATTACAGATGCTAATGGTACACGACGCCCTTTTGATCCCACGTGTCTCATTGTCATCTTTCCAAAGCGATTCACATTTAACACTCATTCTTCCAACAAGGCTTGCAATTCAACATCTTCAAATTTGTTCGGTTGACCTGGGTGTTCTTTGCCTTTCAAGTCGAAATTACCATTTTTGAATTATCTAAATCAACGTCGATAAACGTCTTTTGTGTTTGGACATTGTCACCATAAGTTTCCACAAGTATACGGCGACTTTAGCTCGCGTTTTTCTTTTGATTGAACAAGAAAATCTGTACGTACAGCAAATGATCTTTATTTGGCTCGAAACTCACCGTGTTTACCACACGAAAAAAATATGACGCTTGATACTAACACACTTGACTCACTTGATACTAACACACTTTTGTTGCGTACTGTCGTAGCAACAAAATGTAATAAGAGATTAGACTGTGAACCGACCCTAATTTCCAGCGCCATCCCTTAAAAAAATTAAGAATTATTAACCGCCACACCTGACAAGCAAGATTATTTATAATCATATTGTAATTTTTTGTTCAAATACTTATTTGGGTTAACTTTTTTATAAACAAATAAATTTTTCGTTAAAAATTGAAATATTTCCAAATGTTATACTGGGGAATTTATATGAAAATACTTTTAATTTTGTTAATTAATTAAAAAACTAGTTTATCTCCGTTGATTTATAAATAAGGTATTAACAAAAAACTTCTTATTTAAACACTTTTTTACCCAATGGATAGCTTTTGAAGTTTTATTTCTGATAACAGACTATAGTATTAAGAATTAGAGATTTACAAGATTAAATCATCTCCTGATGATGCTAATATCGTTAGAGAAATGTTGAGTAGTTTAAAAAAGTGATTTGGTGGTTAGTGGTACATCTCTTCGAGTTTAATAAAACATAATATGACAAACATATTCTTTACTAGCTGACCCGACAGATGTCCTATTCAAATTTCAATAAATTTGTAATCGTATTATTTTTCCTGAAATCTTTTCCAAGACCATAACGAACAAAACGAAAAAAGAATTACGCATATCCATCGTTCGAATCGTAAGTTATGGTCTTGAGATTATACAAAAATCCCATAGAAAAAAAACTCTTTCAATTTTTCCCGAATTTTCCAATTTTCCGGGCAACTTTTCCATTTTTTCTTTGGCTAAAAACCTTATTCGGACTATAACGAACAATATAATAAATTAGCTAAATTGGTCCAGCCGTTCTCAAGTGATGTGCTTACCAACCAACATTTCATTTTTATTTATATAGATTTTTTTTTTTAATCACAGTTGAACAATTATAGTTTAAGACTTTTCAAAATAATATATTAGCATTAAAACTACAGTAAAATTATTTTTTGCTCATCTTTAATTGAACTAAAGTTTGTCATGGAAAAAATAATAATATTTAGAATTTTTTAAAGAACATTTAAATATTTTGTAGTATTTCCATCCCTTTTTACTAAATCAAAAATTATTTCTGGTAATGAATCATATAACTGTTTTATTGTTTGTTGTGGAAAGCCTGAATAGCAATTTTCAAATATTCCATATTTGTAAATTGTCTTGGTTCACTATATCTTGAAAGTATCCCCCCGACATTTTCAATATTTAACTATAGACAGCAGGCCAGTTTTGTTCAATTTTGAAATATTTTTTTTTCTCGAAACAATCTGTTATAACTTTTGTCGAATGAATGGATTAGTTATCTGGTTGAAACACCGACGTAGTTTCATTAATTTTCTTTTTTTTTTGTATTTGTATTTTTTGTATTGTTTGTAAATTAGTTTTTTTTGCGAGAAAAAAATATTGCATTCCACTGCTCAGTCTACGACATGATCTTTTCAGGCGACTGTTGATTTCCTTTTCAATATTTCTCTTACAGTATTTTCGGTCATTTCTAATACTCTTTGGACTCTTATTTGCACTTTGGCTTTTTCGGTTCTTCCTCAGCTGCTTCTGCAGTCTTGTAGGAATTCGATGCAATTCTTACAATGAGTATTTTTTCTCTTCTTGCCAGAAGTCTTTTTTGGATATTTCGCTACGATCTCAAACTCAAAAAATATCAAATTATTGATAAAAAATTAAAATCAATAATTAATCGTTAACGTTCAAAAGTTTATATTTATTTTAGAAAATTTTTGTATTTTTAAAATTTTTGTTCGTTAGGCAAATTTATTACAGAAAATGAATCACTGAGAAATTTGTCTCCGTTTTGTTTTTGTTTTTTACCCAGTGATTCTTTATTTACAAAATAACAGATATGTTTGATATTTTTTGAGTTTTAGATCGTGGCGACAAACTAAAAAAAAAAAGGAAAAATATATAAATACGTCACAGTCATTCAGACAAATTCTTTATGTTTTGTTGAACCGAATCAACTTGGTAATAAGGCAATGACTTAAAACTTCGTTTTCATTGGCGTCCTGTGTCCGTACCACTCACCCTGCCTGTATGTAACTAAAAAAATATTCGTTTTTCTTCTTCTGAGAAACATTTTTTTTCCGCATAATGTATCACACATTTTTAAACTTTTCCTATACAAATCCACAAGATTATACTGATAAATAATTTTGTAGAAAGATCACATAATATTAAAATGTTATTTGTTTGTGTTTTCCTCTTGTTAACTTTCCTCTTTCCTATTAATTTTTCTGCAGTTTTCATACTAATATGTTATTTCAAAAAATCTAAAAAACTAATTCTTCAAGTGTCTTTTTTGATATTGAGTAGATAATGATATAAAAAATAACAGAACTGTAAATTTCACAGTACAGTTTGGATAACCCATATATGTATACTCGAAAACAAATCCGAATAAACTTATTTAAATAACGAAAAATACATACGAAAATATTTATACAAAAACCAGAACTCTAGCAAAAAAAGTAACAAGTATTAAATTAATTAAAAAAAATTATAACTAGAAGAAAAAAACTTACGTGGCATAATACCCTGGGCCACCAATTGATCCAAAGGTCTCCTCAGGAGAAGCTTCACCTTCAAGGCTGTAACAAACCAAAAATCTATTAATTTCAAATAAAAGAAACATGATGGAATTATCAGTAAGCAAATACAGACCTAAAAAAATAAAATAATATAAAAAATCGTGGCTGTTTTTTCATTTTTTGCAGTGCTTCCTCCAAAGCGTATTAAAACTGCGTCACTATCACAACGGTATTCACCATAGTTAAACTTAAAACGATAATATCACAGAAAAAACTACAATTTTAAGATGCTTGATGCTCTTAGTATAATGATAATCGTCGCTTGATACATAGTCGATCTGTGAAAAATAAAAACTGATCTAAACCACGTGCGACGAACTGCACAATTTTTTTGTCGCTAAATTTCCTTGGATCACGGTCGCGTATAGTGGGGCTGCAATCTGGCCTGGAGCTACGGTCGTAGGCGCCAGTCTGACGAGGTGGTCTTTATTTTCAGTGAGAAAGTGTTCTTTAATAAAAACTGTTTTATTGTTGCAAAGAATCGACAATTACGACACTGGTCCAAACCATATGGTTTAGTTTTTTCATTTTAATTTATGGAGGATTAAAAAACAATCATCTTCATTGCTATTCGATTTATGCCTCTGTAACAATCGAACATTATCATATATTATGAGATTTTAACTTGAAAAAAAACCATATACGAGGGCTGTTCGAAAAGTTCTTCAGCATCGTTCTCGTGAATTTCGAGCAACTCAATTAGTTCTCGATTATTTTAATGAGAATCCACACTCCAGCGTTAGGGCCGCTAGTAGAATTTAAAAAATCCCGAAAAGCACTATCTAGTTATGCTTGAAGAAAAATAACAGGAAACCTTTTAAATCAAAAATTTCTTCAAATACTTTAAGTTCGTGACACTGAAAGAAGAATGGTTATAGTTACAAGGCATGTACATACAGAATCCTATATTTCTAAAAAATATTTTATGCACAGATGAAGCCACATTAAGACAAATGCTTTCGTATCACAAAATATTAGATTATGGGCTCAAGATAACCCACATTGGGTGATACAATGTACGCGACAATATTCTACTAAGGTAAACGTTTGGTGCGGTATTTTAAATGACATTATTAGTGGACCATATTTTTTTTTATGGAAATTTGAATGTATCTAGATTTCTTAGATTTTTACAAAATGAGTTTGATGATAAAATTGATGCGTTGACTCGTAATTATCGGTACAATTTACACTTACAATTTGACAAGGCACCCATTCATCATGCAATTAACATAAGAAACTAGTTAAACAGTAATTTTTCAAATCGTTAGATTAGGCCCAATAGTCCTGTAATTAATTGGCCGCTGAGATCCTCGACCTCACACCTTTTGATTTTGTTCTCTGGGGGATAATTAAATATAAGGTTTATGCTGTGAGGCTCCAACCTCGAGACGAACTTTGTGATCGTATTAGGCAGGCTTGTCGCAGCATTACCAAAGAACATTTGAGAAAAGGAGTGAACATTGATGTATTATGTAGAAAATGGCGGAATGACAGAAATGTTTAGTATTTAAATTTTATAATACCAATTTAGATTGACCTGTAAATAAAGGAAATTTTTTGTAGTAAAATAGTTTGTAATTGTTAAAAAAAATATTAATTATTATTGTCAAATCATAAAATAATATCAAGGAAACCCAGTAATTTAGAACCATAAAAAACTGGTACATTTTGCTTTAAGGTGGTGCTGGTCAAGAATCCGTTGTTAGTTTTTCTCTAAAAGAAGCCCTAATAGTACTTCTCGAAAATGGGAGCCATTAAACTTGACGCAGTTAACTATGATATTAGCAAAAAAACATGTGATACACTTTCTTAATGCCGTTTTCCGAGATCTATCCAACAAAAGAAATTTTAGGAATATCGGTCCAGAAATTTAAGGGGAAGAACATTTTAAGGGGGTGGTAAGTCCTTATCCTGGACACACTGTATGTTGAAAATATATAAGTTAAAATATTTAATGAGAAGCTAATAAAATAAATTCAAGATATCGTAAAAACATTTCGTTGTCGCAATTAAATTCCCTGATACTTTCTTGATATTTTTATAATTCTTTGATATTTCCATGATATTTTCCGGTTGCCTTAAATTCCTCGGTACTTTACGCATTCAGTGGAGCGTTTGTGGCATTTTAGTTTATATATATATTCGAAATCATAGATGCGGAGAAACAGGGGACATATTTGGAAAGGTAGGAAAGAAGCTGCAGCTATATTTCCGGTGAATCACAAACATGTTTGTATTATCTCGATAAAAGTCAACATGTTAGCGTTAATTAAAATAAATATTCTAAAACAAATAAATATTAACTAACTGTTGTGATAATATCACTATTTTACTTTGAACTAGAAATGTTTATGTTGTTTCAAACATACCTTCAAAGTCACACTGGATTTACCACTTTTTTTTCTTTAGACCTTTCGCTAGGTTATGCAGTTCTTAAATGACTATAGTACCTGTTTTTGGTTCCCTTATCTTATTTCAAAATTAACTATTCTGATGAATAACTGTCTTATCTTTGGCATAAGTAAAAAATTAATATTTTATTTTAGAGCGGAAACTCAAATCTATATATGGTCAAAGTTGTTTATTTATTTATACAGAACATAGATTATTATAATTTATTGGTTATGGTGAAAGTCAAGAGAGGATTAGATGGCAATATTCGAAAGACAATGTCAAAACAGCAACAAAAAATCACGTATAATGCTGTTTCATAAATGAAAAAGTAACAAGGAGCCAATTCAAGTGAGTCCCGTAAAATCTTGTAACAAAGCTTGCTCTTGTAACAATGTTACAGTTTCTTGATGACCTAGAAGACAAACAACTCAACAACCTTCCAAACTTTCTAAACTCTAGCAGATTTATCATTAAACATCAAATATAAAGCTTCGCGGTGCGCGTTTCGATAATCACGTTAGCACCATCAGGAGACTGTTTCATCTTTAATGATAATGCGAAACGCGCCTCGAAAAATTAGAATTAATTGATTTGGTGTTTAGTCGTAAATCTCTACGAGTTTATTGTTTCAATCATAGGCAAGATGTCCATTTATATGCAAGGGTTGTAAACCTAAGTAGTTGTTGAAAAATTCATCTATTCTATTCTATTGAGGGAAGGGTTGGTTTGAAGAAGGCTGCCAAAATTGTAGAAGAGTTCTAGAGTTCTAGTTCTATATATATATATATATATATATATATATATATATATATATATATATATATATATATATAAGCTTTCGTGGTTAGAAAAAACTTAGAATTGTGAATTTTTGAACCTCAGGGTTATTTAAGATTACCTTTCAATTTAAAATATTTTCAAGGTCATAGCACTTCTAGTTATCTCGGATATCGACATTAAATTCAATATTTTAAATGGAACACCCGGGATATTATTTCCTGAGCAAAATTTCATGATGAGTTTCATCAGGTTTCTCTATACCAATATTGAACTGTTTCTTAAATATCTTGATTCTTTTGAACATTTTGAAAGATATCGAAGATCTTATTTCCAACACCGCGGCTTTTACACATTTTCGACTGGTGCTAAGCGCTTCTGGGGTAGACGGAAGCACAAGAATGATACTTTCGAAATCCACATTGATAATTAATTTATCGCACACAGACTGTCCAAAATTTGACGACCATTTACATTATTTGCAAAGCTAAAAAAGTTCGTTCTTTCAAATGTGACTCTCTGTATATTATTGGATGGTCGGATGCAGAATTTGATTCTGCATCGTCGCTTTTCGATCAATGCCTAGTTCAAATTAATCATTTGTTGACGGTAGCGAACGGTATTAACTGTTTCAGAAGCTCATGGTATACGACACCCTTCTGATCACACCAAATGCACAATATGGTCTTATTTTCAAAGCGATTCGGTTATGCATTAACCGATGTTAATGGTTGTCCTGGCCAACCCAGGATTTTCTGCGTTTTGGGTTCTCGAAATATATCAATTCTCCATCTCCAATAACGATCCGATGCAAAAAAGTCTTTCTTAAATGCCGAGAAAGCAAAACTGCGCACACCGTTTTTCGCTTTCCTTTTCGCTGTCTAACGGTTTCACTCGCGTTTTTCTTTTGATTAAACAAGAAAAGCCGTAAGTGCCGCAAATGCTCTTTATTTGGTTCGAAACTCGACATGGTTACCACACAAAAAATATGACATTAACTCGAAATCGTTTAAACATCACTGACGTTTTGAAAGGTACTGTCATAGCAACAAAAAGACTTAAGAGATTAGGCTATGAACCGACCATTGTTTCGAGCATCATCTCTTAAAAAAAATAAGAATTATTTACCGCCACACCTGGTATACAACTACATAGGTATGTACAAGGAAGAGAACTTACAGTACTGCGTATTAATTAAGAAAACTTAATTCTTTCCTAAGGTACTAAAAGTTTGATTGTTTTCTTAGAGAAACTGTATATTTTCTGAAATCTACAGTACAAAAACTTAATATGTTACTCACTGTATCCAACTATATAAAATATTAAAAATAACTAATGATTAGGTAGAAAAAAATAAAAAGGAAAACAATGACATCACTGACGAAGCCTAAACAACTCGGATAGTAACAAAAAGCTTAATAAAATTTATTGCAAATGATATATATTTAGAGACAGGTTTTTTTTAGAAAGATCTCGCTATTTTTAACTGACAAAGTTAAATTTAAAACTCTCATGCACGCACTGCAGCGTTCCAAGTAAATTATATTATACAACGCCCACCGACTATGGGTGACAAAAACAGGTCGATACCACACCACTATCCACTATTTATCTTCTTCTTTGTCTTGTTTTATTATCGTCGGCGATGATCTGCCGATGATACGGGATCGCGTTTGGCGTTTATATTTCGTTTTATTACTTTTTTTGCCAATATAGAAGACCTATAAAATTGATTTAGGGGTACGAGGGCCGATTAAAAAAAGCTACCTTTTCCAAACATGATTTCTCCAAGTTTGATATAATTAATTTTAAGATGACGTAAAAATATACCGTGCGGGAGCAAAAAGACACATGCACGAATGCTATATATATATATATATATATATATATATATATATATATATATATATATATATATATATATATATATATATATATATATATATATAACAGGAGGACCGAAAAGTAATCAAAACTATTTTTGCCGGTGAAAAACATTTATTTATTAAAGAAATCTTATATACTAGTCAACAATATAATTTCCACCATTTTCTAACACTTTTTGCCAGTGTAAAGGCAGCTGTTCGATTCCCTTTTTAAAAAGTCCTTCGATGTTTCATTGAAAAACTTTTCCTAGTGCGTTTTCACTCCTCCAACATTGTTAAACTTCTTACCTCTTAATGTATGCTCTAACGATCTGAAAAGGTGGTAATCCGACGGCGCGAGATCTAGTGAATAGGGTGGAGAAGGTAAAAGTTCCAATCTAAGCTCCCTTATTTTTTCCTGTGTTATTTTGCAGCGTGAGACCTCGCGTTTTCGTGTTGAAGGATCCTTTTTTTGTTATTGACCAAAACATATAGTTTTTTATGAGCTCTTGCTTCATTCGCTCGAGTTGTTCACAATACACTGTCGCTGTAAGGGTCTGACCAGGTTCAAGCAACTCATAGTGTATGATTCCAGAAAAATTCCACCACACACAAACAAGGACCTTCTTTATTGTTACTGATGGCCGAGGTGTCGGAATAGATGCTTCTCCGGAAGAAAGCCATTGTCTTTTTCGTAGAGGATTATTGTATAGCATCCACTTCTCATTTCCAGTTACAATTCGTCGCAAAAACAGATCGGCGTCATACCGAGACAAAGAAAAAGCACAGATGCTACGTACGTTTTCCTATGCGATGAAGATAATCGTGAACTGTAGACCATGGATAGCCAATCAGTGATAATTCCGCAATTGTTTGACGAGGATCTGAATCCACCATCGCCTTCAGGATACCATCATTCAAATTTTTGGGTCGTCCTTTTCGTGCGGCATCTTTGAGATTTCTATTTCCATTTTTAAACTTTTTAAACCATCTATGACACTTGTTTAGTTTCAGAACATCCCCGTAAGCATCGGTAATTTTTTTCACTGCTTCGTTTGCCTTAGTAATACAATTGCATACAATGAATTAAATAGCATACAATGACAACAACAAACAAAAAACTTCCGTGTTTGTGGGGCCGTGTTTCGACACAAACTGACTGTAAATGAGCCCATAGAAGAAATTTGTATTACTTTACTATATATATATATATATATATATATATATATATATATATATATATATATATATATATATATATATATATATATACCATTTAGCCTTTTTTTTGACATTCTAATATCAAAAAGGCCAGACCAAAGCTTCTCCTTTCTCCTATTCAGTCTATCGTACACCCACCCCCACAAACAGTTATTTAAATGCGAACTCACATCATCATCCATCCCAATTAAATTCGGTACTTAAAACTTTAGTCACGAGATCACTAAGATTGTCGGATAGGGAACATAGGGGCAAACAGAACTTAATTCCCTAGAAACGGCACTAATTCAAAACGGCTATAACATGCGTCAAATAAAACGGCGTATTAATAAAGTTCAGGCAAATGGTCATTTCAACCAATCCACTAGAGAATTGTCCCAAAACCCCAAAGTTATTCTGCCATACATCAAGGGAGTTACTGATAAAATTTGACACGTATTTAAATCCTGTAATATCAAAACGATATTTACAACATAAAGCAATATATCCAGTTTCCTTAGACCACTGAAGGATAATATTCCACAAAAGTCACATGGTGTCTATGAGATTCCTTGTTCTGACTGCTCCCAATCATATATCGGTCAAACTAATAGACGTATCCAAAATCGCATATACGAGCATTCTCTCGCCGTCCGAAAATCGAATCTCTCCTCGACTTTAGCAGAATATCATATCCAAACGGGACACAAAAGAGATTTCGACAACGCCAAAGTAATCGCACCTATATATTCCTACAAACCCCTCATAATTCGTGAACCAATTGAGATCGAAAAATGGCCAGACTGCTTAAACAAGAATGACGACGGTCTTACAAATCCCAAATACATGGAAACCGCTTATTTCCAAATTGCCTATCCGAAACCCTTCCAGCCAAACCAACCGAATCAACAAAGTGCCAAATCCACCTAAATCAACCGAGCGCCCCACCCATAATCTCACCTAATAATGCAAAGGTCGCGCCGTCCACGTTCTTTTCTAGTTGTGAACTCTGGGGAGTAGGCATATTGAGGCCTCGGAGTAAATCACCTAGATTCTCTTGAAAATGGCTTCAAAGTGGAAGCCGAAACATCGACATTTTACAAATCGAAAACGCGGTTCTGCCCGAGAACCTAGTAATTCTAATATGTATATATATATATATATATATATATATATATATATATATATATATATATATATATATATATATATATATATATATATATATATATATATATATATTGGGCATTCGTGGATGAATTTCATTTCTTCTTTATCCCGCATGATACGCCAAGTTGGACGGTTAGAAGAATTCTTTTATTGATTTCCTCAATTTTTGGAAATTTTTTATACCATATGAAAAAACTTTCAGGTCAATTTTCAGATTTTTCGATGATCCTTCTAAAAGGTTTCAATTTAAAAAAAAGCGCTTTTTTTGGTGTGTTGCACATAACTTCTTGGAAAAAATGGAAAAAATGGATCAAGTTAGACCATTTTTTTCTCTAAATTTTCGTTTTTCTATCTACTTTTTCGAAAAAAATACAAACGAATTATTCTAAGTGGTTTTACCCTCGCTTTTTGAATTTGACAATTTAAATTATTTTGTTTTTTTTTGAAACTGAGTGTATACTTTGATTTTTTTGAATTTTTTGACCTTATACTTCTGTCCAATTATCAATATTTAAGGTTGGTTTGATCGTGGGATATTCATAATTACTATTTTTTTTTAATTTTTAAAAACGTATAACCCTATAACCTTATAACCCTTTTGAACCCTATAAATCATAATTAAAATCAATTTTTGTTGTTGGATATTCTTTTTTTTTATATTAACAAAAAAATAATATTAACATAAAACCATTCATTATTAACTTTAAAAATAGCCGCGCAACTTAAAGACTCACTTTCCCACATTTGATTGTTTGGCGCTTATGATTATTTTTATACATCCTCAGTGAAATTGCTTATTCTTACGCATACTTACAACCTTTGTCACATTATTCATTATCGAAATTTTAGCTTAGTCAGTTGTGTACTTTTTATTTCAGTGCTTTTTCATAAATATTTAATTATGAAATCTCAACATCAGTTTGATCTGTGTTGTAACTCATTAAAGTTAGAAAAACATCGATCAAAAAAAAGTTTAAGACGAGCTTTTATACAATTACAAGAGTCATGGAATTTTATTTTGTAACATGTTCTACTTTAGCATCATTAACTGATAAGTTAAAAGCGCTTATTGCATTAAGCGCTTGTTGCTTTTAATGCAATATAGTTATTGCATTAAAATAAAACTATGTCCAATTCCTTCATCTATTGTTATTTAGAAAAATGTGAGAAATGTCCAGGAATCGATGTTTTTAAAGACTTATTAGACGCCATATTTGATGAAAAATGCTGTAGATGATATCAAATATAAATATTGAATTTCAAATCTTAGCAATTTGTAATTTTGCTGAAAACTACGCATTTGTAATTCAGAACACAGCTCCGGGATTTCATTGGAACAATAATCAAGTAACGATTTTTCCAGTTGTAAATTAACAGTGAACTTACTCATTAGACTTTATTCATCATTTCTGGCCGCAATAATCATGATCCAATCGCTGTGCATGTATATCTTAAAATTATTACCGATTTCATAAAAGAATTGATTTCCAATGCGGCTAATTTTTTTTACATTTCTGAAGGTGCTCAGCAGTTAAAACATTGTTAATATATAGTATCACGAAGAAGATTTTAGGATTGATGCTGAATGACATTATTTTGCAACAGCCCATGGCAAAGGACTATGTGATGGCATTGGAGGAACGGTAGGCAACAGAATTGCAGCGAGAGAAAGCCTTCAACTTGATGATAGTCGAGTATGTAAAATTTTCGAAATAACGAAAACCTTTATTAATATTAAATAAAATTAAAACTTAAAAACAATTAAATAAAAACCATTATTAATATTTTATTTAAATGAACTAAAACTTAAAAACAATTAAATAAAAACCATTATTAATATTTTATTTAAATGAACTAAAAGATGGACAGAAGTGTAAGGAAAAAAATCGAAAAAAATCAAAGTATACATTCAGTTAAAAAAAAGATTTTAAAGTTTCAAACTCAAAAATTGAGGGTAAAAATACTTTGAACATTTTTTTTCCAAAAAGTGCATAAAAAATTGAAATAAAAAAAATGGTTTAACTTGGACAATTTTTCAAGAAGTTATAGAAGTTATATATAACACCAAAAGAAGTGCGATTTTTCTTTAAACACTGAGATCTTTTGAACCGATTATTCAAAAAATCTGAAAATTGACCTGAAACTGAAAGGATTTTACATAGTGTACAAAAGATATCCAAAAATTGAGAAAATCCAAAATAAAAGTTTTTCAAACCGTCCGATTTGTCGTGGAACGCTCCATGTATTATACTTAAGACTTGTTAAATATGTTAGTAATAATAAGAAATATTAGGGTTTTGAATGTATATGAAAGTATTCAAATAGCTTTATTAGGTACGGTCCTGATGATGTTAAGATGGTTAGCGAAACGTACGTCGAGTTAAATAAGGTAATGTGGTGTTTAGTGGTAAATTTTTTCGAGTTTAACGTTCAATGATTAGTTGCAAATTAGACATTGGGAATGTTGGTTGGGGGCGATATAGTTTAGAGCTTCTATGATTGCCACAAGTTCCGCAGTCAGAATAGAACTACATTTGTGGAATTCGAAGAGACAGTTAGCTTTAATAAGAGGAGCTATACACTTTCTTGAAGAGTAACGTTAAAGAGTAGAATTATTGGTGGTTTAAAAGGAAGATATTCGGGAATGTCGAAAATCCGTTGGAGAAAACTTAGTGGACGCAATGAGTACTTGTCTATCTTTTTTTTCAAAGAGGAATCGTGTGATACCCATTTGGAGGCAATTGGCAACAATACTATTCAAAAATGGCACAATCGTTCCGAAAATAGGTTGGGCAGGTTGTAGTGGGTCTCTAGAAAAAAAAAATGGCAAACGTACAAAACAGAATTTTCAATGCCATTCGAAATAATTCTTTCTCGCGTATTAAACAAACATTTTTCGGCCAACTTTTCTAAACAAATTCCGGTCGACGACGGGCTTTCGCGCAAATCTTTATCACCATCTCGAAATAGATCGGCTTACGAAGGTCACAGTCTCAACCCAAATAAAAAAAATTAATATCCATTTTTCTCTGCGACAGATTTTTAGTTTCCAACAATACACGAAACGAATACCTTTTCTTTAAAACAAAATTATAATCGAAATAATCAAATTCTCGCTTAAAAAGACCTGTAAGCCCTGGTATACACATCGATCTCCTGTGATAAAGTCCGGTGAATATGGTGTGGTATGACACATTTTCCAAAATAAAAGGTAATTTTTTAGTGTGTTTGAACTTACGATAGGGGTCGCTGTTACTGTGGCACATGTCATCAAGGTATATCATCATGGAACGTTTGACATCAGAGCAACGCTAGCAAACTGTCGCAATTTATTATCAAAGTCGGTGTTCTGGGCTACAAAAACTTATAGAGCGATGAACGAGCCAATTGAGCGATGTATTTGCCGAATTATCGATAAATTCCGAACGCATTTTGCGTTGCTCGATATTAAAACAAAAATAAGACAAAAGAATTGTGCCTAGCGGAGAAAATATCGCCGCTGTTGCTCGTAGTGTTGATGAAGATCCAAATTTATCAATTCGTTAATGAGGATCGTTACAGAGCGATAATAAATGATTATTTAATTCCGAATTTGATTATTATGGCTCTGGAGGGAACAATTGACCACCAAGGTCATGCGATTTAACGCCTCAATAGGTCCTATTTGATGTGATATACTTATGCCAGCGATTAACATAGTGGTCCAAACACGTATAGGTAACAGTTATTGAATAACAACAGAATATACACATTGCCTTCGTTGATATTATAAAGGTATTTGATCCAGTAAACAGAGATGCCCTGTGGCTGATAATGGTAAAGCTCGACATTCTTCAGAAGCTCATCAACATCTGTAGTTGTTGAGTTGAAGTTGTTTGAAAGTTTTCATGATAATAGCAGAGCGAGCTGAAGTGTCGCATGTAGCGTTGTAGTGTCGGTAAAATGGCATATTCTTTTGAAAGGGCCTCCGGTGTTAGACAAGGTTCAGTTTTATTTAACATCTTTATGATGGCATTGACGATTGTCATTGACAGGAAGTTGGGGGAAAGAGGCGTTGCGATACGCTATAGGAATGATGGAGACCTCTTCAATCCGTCCCGTGACATAAAGCCAAAACCAAAAACCCGAATACGTCACATCACAGAACTCATATACGCGGATGACTGTGTCTTAATAGCACACGATCCTGTTATGCTTCAACAAATTCTTAATACGTATATCTGGGCATACGAAGCATTAGGTCTTAAGATTAAATAACACAAATAAAATTAAAATTATGGCGGTTGTGGTAATTCATCCGTCCCACCATTATACATCTGGCTCTACACCTGAGTCTGCGGAATCTTTTAGCTACCTGGGTGGTCTCATTAATTCTGGAGAGGACCTTTGGTCTCGGAAATCCATAATCGAATTTGCTACGCTTCTAGAGTCGTTTGGAAAGTTCGCCATAGAGTTTTCAGAAATGGTGACTTATGCTTGAGGGCTTAAAAGGTGGCCGTGTAGCGAGCTGTAATCGTGCCTTTGTGTACTTACAGTTGTGAATTGTGGGAACAGGAACCTACAGGAATCATTTCTCGAGAGCTCACAGCAAAGTCATCCGAGACAGATAATGGGCATCAGATGGTACCATAAAAACTGAAATATGGAAGTTCTAAATGGCGAACTGTTTGTCGATAGCGGTTCTCATAGGGAAAGGGCGCCTATGTTGGATGGGGCATTTAGCCAGCCTGGACGACCATTCCTTAGAAGAGTCTTTATTATATAGTGAATGGACCTCTGATGAACATAAGCACGAATAGGTATTTTTAGTGGCGCCATCTTTTGACGGGGGTTAGCGTTAGAAAAATGCACCCTTCATTGACGTTCTGAATAAATTTCATTACATTCGGATCATTAGAAGCCAAGATATCGTTTAAAATGTCAGTGTTTTTATACCATCGGTCAAAAAATGAACATTGAACGAAGAGTGAATATTAAGTTTTGTTTTAAACTTGGTAAAACATTCACCGAAACGTTTCAACTAATGAAACAAGTGTATGGTGAGGATTGTTTATCCCGTGGAGAGTCCACGAGTGGTTTAAATGACTCAAAGAAAGTCGTGAGGACATCAAGGACGACCAGCCTGTTCTGGTTCGAAAAATTTCGTGATTACTCAAAGTAACATTGAAATTGCGCGTGAATTTATAAAAGATCAGCCAAAATCTTCGTTGCAATACATGAAAATGGAATTGCACATGTCCAAAGATTCAATTCATCGCATTTTCACCAATGATTTGCGACTTCGCAAGGTTTGAGCACGCTTTGTTCCACACAAATTGATTGACGACTAAAAATTGTGCCGAATCCAACATTGCAAGGAGTTATAAAATTAAATAATCGATCGATCGAATATGATCCAGAAATCAAGTGTCACCGGGTCGAATGGAAGCACCCGAGCAAGCCAAATCTGAAGAAAAGTCGTCTCGAGAAGTCAAACATCAAAAAGGAGAAGAAGTCAAAAAAAGATTCGGTGGGAATTGTGAACAAAGAGTTCGTTCCACCTGGTCAAACGACCCATCTTGGTATTATGAAGCGTCTATTGACGCGTATTCGTCGTGTGCAGCTGGCGCTTATTGCACGATAGTGCATCGTCTTCTCTCTCGACGCTCCTCACGGATTTTTTGACCAAAAATTGTATTTTAACCATCAATTATTCACAATCCTTGCCTGATTTGGGTCCCTGCGACTTCTACCTTTTCGAAAAACTTCATTTGTCGATGAAAGGACAGAGTTATGCCCATATTGAAGCCATTCAAAAGGCGTCGACCGCCATCCTGAAGGATATATGTTTAGCCGAGCTCAAAAATTAATTCGTCAACCTAATTGACCCTGCAAAACGTTGTTTTGGCGCGCAAGAAGACTATTTTGAATAAAAATAATGATTTTTGCCGAAAAAATAAATATTTGTTTTTTTTTATAAATCCTGTTTTCCGTTAGACGCACCTTGTATACTTCCATGAAACATTAAAGGGCGTTAATGCTAGTCATCAATGGGAGGTGACTGCCTCCAATAGAACCCAACGGAGATACTAGTTCATCAGTATCAAGGACTGAGATCTAGAAAGTAAGCCTTCCAATTTTTACACGCTGTTGAATCGAGTACCTTTCCACGGTGAATTTCCACACATCAGTCTATCTTTCCACCCATCAGTCTAGGAGCGACGTTTACATTTCAAACAATGTTGTCGCTGTTACATTTCAAAATTCTGACACTCTAACTGAAAACTCTACATCTCTTTAATCATCCCACCTATTTCTTCAAAATTGCTGTTATAACAACTATTAAATATTAACTACTTTAAAAACAAACTATAATGAAAATAGAGTTTTGCAATGAACGAAATAAATTAAAGTCCTATGGTGTAATGTCAGGACTATATGGTGGATGTGGTAATAAATTTCAACAAGGTTTCAACAATTTCTGGCGGGTGACCAAAACTGAATGTGGTCGAGAATTATTGTGATGGACCACAATATCTTTACGATTCATCAATTCTGTGCGTGTTGCAAATAATTATATAATTTGACCAGTTGGTGATATAATATATGAGAATTGATAGTTTTTTTCTTAAAAATAAACAATTTCCATTTTTAAAATGGGTAAATTTATAAAACAAAGAATCTGCAAAAAAATTTGTCCAAAAAAAACGAAATTTCTTCCATTGATGCATTAAAAATGTTAAGGTGATAAAACTATGGCAAAAAAATATTTACAAGTGGTACAAAGGCTTTACCAAGGAGTCATTTTGAGTGGTATTGATTTACGGGTTTATATATATATACTAATATATATAAGTACAGGTGATAGTACTAGGTGATTAGAAAAACTCGCTCTTATAAAAACAATCGAAATTCAGGGCATATATTTATCCTTATCAGTTACAAAAGAGACTAAAATGAGGATTTTATGACTTATAAAACGGGTATTTTTATCACCTCTCCGCCGGCGATTTCATACGTCTTATTTCTATATCACGTCTTAGTCTATATTTCTTATATAATAATAATAATAAGAATAAATGTCTTTAATTACTCAATCAAGTTAAAGGATAGGGCGAAGTCTAGCTCAACGAGCCACTCATACCGAACCCGTATCCAAAAACCAATTACAATACATAATACTGACTTACATAATGTATATAAACATAAACTAATATTCTGTAGGCAAAAAATACAAATAATAACAACCTATATACGAAACTAAAACATCGAAACAAAACAAGTAATAACAAATAACAAGGAAAATAACTAAAAAGATTCATCAATGAAAAAAAAAAGAAGATAATCATAAAATAACATACAAGGCTCTATCTCTGCACTGATAGCAGATATTCCCTAAATTTAAATCTGATGTGCTTTCTGTAGAACATTAAGTGACATCTCAAATCTCTACTTAGAGAGTTAAACAATTTAGCAGCATTGTAGCTGAAAGAACGATGAAAAATATTTAGTATATATTTCTTATCACATCTTAGTTCTATAGAGACATTGCGAGAGTAATTCGTGACTGCTTAATGATGCCAAGAATGCTTAAAACACGCGAACTGACTGTGCCGGAACTGAGTCAGATCATGCTGTTAAGCTAACAAGGATTTGCGCAAGACGGAATTGCGAAAAAAATGAAATATTCGAGATGTGCTCTCCAAACCGCTTTAAAAAGGAATAAGGAGACAGGCTCCTACGAAAATAAAGCGAAAGCAGGAAGAAAACGGTGTACAAATAGAAGAACCGATCGATATTTAGAGCGACTCGCTTTACAAGATCGAAGCAAATGATCTTGGGATTTAAGAAGCGCTTTATTCGCTCAACAGGGAGTTTCACTTTCCGCTAGTACAGTAAGAAGTCTCAAAGCTGATTTACATGAGAAAGTAGCCAGACCTTACTTAAAGGAGGCCCACAAGAAAAACCGTCTAGCATGGACCAAAAAATATGCCCACTGGACAATTGAAGATTTGATTAAAGTAATTGTTACCGACGAGTCAAATATAGAGGTACGTTTCTCAGTTACTTTCTGTTCTTTTTTGTAGATACAAAAAAAATTAAATCACTCTGTTGGGGATAGATAAGTGAAAAATAATTTCTGTATTTGTTTACATAATGGCAGATTTTTGGGCGATCTGGGGCTTAGTACGTCAGGCGAAGCATTTTTCACGCAGTGCTTGATACCTACCGTCCAATGTGGGGGCGGAAACATCATAGTTTGGGGGTGCATGTCAGCAGTAGGGCGGGAGAATTTTTTGGTGCGAGGGGGGCATGAATAGCCGGGGTTATGTCGCAATGCTCGAAGTCTTGGAATCATTCATACTTCAACTTTGCGGTGACAGCTTGGAGAGGAGTGCTATTATCAGCATGATAACGCGCCTTGTCATCAGGGTCAAGCAACAATGCGTTGGTTCCGTAATAATAGGCTACGTGTGTTGGAATGCCGGCACAGTTTCCAGAGCTATCGCCTATCGAAACCCAACTTCCACAAAAAAAATCAAGGAATGGCAACCTATTTCTCCCGATTTAAGTCACAAGTTGGTGTCGACGAGACCTAAACGCTTAAAAGCAGTTATTAAAGCTCATGGTGAGGGTGTCTAATACATTGCACACAACTGTGCATATGCATTATGTATGTATATGCATTATTATTAAGACAAGACAAACTTACATTCTTTGTTTTGGTCCATTAAGATGGGCGACGTATCTATGACCGCTTTAGGGGGCGACTCCCTAAACGGCGAGAGCGGCCGCCCAATTGGCCCCCTGTTCGTACTACCCTCGGCCATATTGTCTTTGAACCACTCGGGGTAGATGGCCGAGATGGTGTCGATCAGGTCGCGATCCAGCTGCAGCTGCCAGTAACCGCTGCCTGGATCACTACGGTGACTGGATTCTGCAACAAAACAACACCTTTATCCATATTATCCTGAAAATTAAATTACATTTTACAAAAACTGAACAATTGAAATACAAAAAGAAACATATACTTTGGAAACCGTGCGAGCTCGCGAAATTGCTGTCCCACAGTAATTCTGGTAGTTCCTGGTCAGCAGTCTTTTGGAGTTTGATAATTTGATGATATCACTCAGTGTCAAAATGTTAGATGCACGAACAATTATTTTTAAGAGTTTTCAAAATAACATATTAATATGAAAACTCATCTGAAGTTGAATTTCACTGCTTTTTCATTTCAATGTATTTTAGATGCATCAAAATGTTAGACATACTCTTAGTTTTATAGGAAAAAAGGAAAGCTAACAACAGGAAAACATAAACAAACAGCTTTTTAATATTTTGTGGTCTTTCTTCTCGTTTGTGGAATTTCTTCCCATGAAGCTTGAATTGAATAGAAGTTTTTAAATCTTCCACATTTATTAACTGTCTTGATTCACTATAAACTCGTCTTCAAAACACCCTTCAGACACTTTGAATCACTTTGAATACACATCTGGGGAGACAGCTGGCCGGCCCGTTTCATCAGAGGCGGAAATTTTTGATCTGAAAAACCGGCATCGCTCTGTCTGTTCTTCAAACACTGATGTCGAAAAAATAAAGGGCATAATCGCCTTAGATCAACGCACCGTGGTCCGTAAGATAGCAGATAAGTTAAATATTGGCAAATCGATTATATTCGACCATCTTAAAAAAAATGAGTACGTCTGCCGATACGATGTGTGGATCACTTACGAAATTACTGAACGAAATCTGCTGGACCGAATCTCTTCGTGCGCACTTTTGCTGGAAAAAAGTCCCCATTTATGAAAAGACGGCCTTCATCAGCAGAAAATTATGCTTTGCATTTGCATGAATTGGAAGGGATCCATACAATTTAAGTTTCTTTCACGCAACTAACGCACTAACGCACTAAACCAACACCGGCCTCTACTGTTCACAATTAGATTGCCTGAAAGCAGCAATTGAGAAAAATCAGAGATTAGGCCAGAATTAGCAAACAGGAAAGGCGTTGTGTTTCGTCAGGACAATTGAACGACCATACGCTTCAATCAGGACGTAGCAAAAATTGTTGAGCTTAGATGTTTTGCTCCATCCACGTTACTCATCGGACATCCCACCGTCGGAATACCATAAATTCATAAGAAATATATCTGGTACCGTGAAATCAACACCCACCGCCTAAACCCAAGCCAATCCCCCAACGCCCCCCAGTGTAATATTGCGCCTCCGGAACTGCGCAGATTGACGGCAGCGAAAGAACAATGGGACAGAATACACGATGCAAATATGTCAGAATTGCCCATACATAAGGACCTGAACAACCTGCCACAGAATAGATTGAAATCGCGCAATCTAATGTGGATAGACACATACTTGAAAAATGGCATAAACATTAATGAAAGGTGGACATTTCCCCTTCAAAACAATTCTACCAGGAATGCCGACCTTATCAATCTGCGGGATAAGGAAAATGCTGGGTTTGAATCTCCCGAGAAGCACCTGGACTCGATTGAACAGGTTTAGAATCGGACATGGCATATGCAACATGACATGCTGTACAAATGGAAGATGGCGATTCCCCTGAATGTGACTTCGGCGACCCATATCAAACAATGAACTATCTGGTGAACTCCTGCCCTTTGAGAAGTCTCCCAAAGTCTCCCCTCTGGCCTACGGGAACTCAATGATGCCACGCCGACTGCACTGAAATGGCTCGACGATCTCGACGCGCATGGTCTGTTTGCCAAATGTTCGTGATAATTTGCGTAAATTCCTGCAGTGAATTTGGTCCGAGGTTTTTCAATAGTTCCGCGGTGATACCATCTTCACCGGATGACCTGTTATTCTTTAGTTTGCGCATGTGCCTGTGGATATGTGGATTTCTTTCTGTGTTGGTGGTGGTGATTCTGAGTGGATCTGAATACAATTTTCCTTGGGGAATCTTGTGTCACGTTCAGGGCAATTGAGGAGATCAGAGAAATAGTGTGCCAGCTCCTGACAATTTTCCTGATTGGTTAGCGATAATCTCCCATCCCGCTTTCTGAAGCAAACATTTTGTGGTGTGTATCCACGCATTTCTCTTGCAAAAGTCCTATAAAATCTCTCGTGTTATAATTGCGGAAATTCTCCTCTAGAGTCTAGTTGTTCCTTCCTTAACTAGAGTCTAGTTGTTCCTTCATGTACTTCCTCTTAGTTTGCCTGATAATCTTTGCGGTCTGTTTTCCAGTCACGTCAAAAAGCTGTTGACTTTCTGGAGATTTTTTAGTGTTGTACTTCTGGCATGCTCGTTTGCGTCGCTGCAATGCACTTTCGCATTCCATTCCATTCGCAGTCCCACCAAAACTTTTCAATGGGATCAATTCCTGTGCTTTTTGTGTAATTTTTGTAGAATTTTTCCATGTATCTGCCTGTTCCTTTTCCCATTCTTCTGTTATGTTGGATTCCTTGATCTTTTTTGTGTCGAATTTCTGTAGATGTGCTTTCTTGTGATGCATTCTCCTTGGAGTGAACTTGACTTTGATTCGTTTTGGTTTCGTTTCAATATATATATATATATATATATATATATATATATATATATATATATATATATATATATATATATATATATATATATATATATACATATATACCATACATTCTTTAGAAATTTGGTTTTTTAGCAAAAAGGTATTTTGGACCTACCACTACACTGGCAAAAAGTTGTAAATGCACTCTTTGCGTGTCTCTTTCCCTTAAAAAAATCCTTTCGAATTTTTCGGATAACACAACAGAAGTAGAAAAATCGAAAACAATAACGAAATATCATTAATTAGCGCAGCGTTGTTGTTGTTTTGTTTTTCTCTTTATGATTTTGCATAATTTACGTAACGAAATGGTTTTGTTTTGAAAACGGCGCGGAATGTGCGTGGGAGTCAGGATTCGGTCGCACGTCCGCCTTATCGTCGGAAAATTGGAAAATTATTTGATTTTAGTACGAGAGTTGTCGCAATTCGAATAGAGAATGGTGAAGTGGCCAACGGTAATTGGTCCCGAGTAGTAGTTTTGCAGCTAGAGGTTGGACCTTCCTCAATAATATGTAATATGTGATCTTTCGACAGGTCAAATAAATGTTTTTCATACAAAATATTTATTTTATTTATTTTTTAATTGCATCAGAAGTTGGTCTCAAAGAAGAAGCCAACATTGTTGCCAGATTGAACGCTACATCACCAATATCATTACTTTATTTAGAAATCTTTTATATCTCTTCATCAAAATAAAGAATAGTTAGTTTTCTTTTAGGCGCAATAGCTTGATAACGAATGACACATTTAACAAATACAGTCTGAACGGAAATTGCGTTCAAGTTTTAGGGAAATCAAAATTAGCTATATTTAAAATATTTAAAAGTCATTGTAGACATGATACATATAGATAGATAAGAAGTTTATTTAACATTTAACTTGACATTTCACTTGGCTTAAAGTATGGGCTTAGCAAATGCGTTTGTTGATTTTATGTTTAAGAACCGATTTACTCCAACTCTTGCATATTTCTATAACTCTTGTATATCTCGTCTCGTCTTGTATATCTGGGCATTATTGCTTAACTCGATCGCTTATCTATTAACATAAATCCGACTTTTAAATACTCCCACGAAAAAAAAAATGGATGGTGCCAAGTCTGGTGACCTTGCCGGCCATTCGATAGCTCCCCGTCAACAGATCCGATAGATGGAATTCCCATAATCTTTCTGCGACAGTAAGCCATCACAATTTAAACTTGAAGAGATGATTTACCACTAAACACCAAATCACTTTTTTTAACTGCTCGACGCACCTTTCGCTAACCATGTTAGCATCATCAGGAGATATTCACGCCAAAGGTTCCAATAGAAGAATTGATGCATGACAATTTACTTTATATTAAGCCCCAAGGTCTTTTTTGACTATGTTTTACGTTTATTTATGAAAAAAACTAATGCTAGCATCATCAGGAGATGAAGATCATTTCCTGATGAAGCTAACATGGTTAGCGAAACGTGCGTCGAGAACTTTAAAAAATTGATTTGGTATTTAGTGGGAAATCTTTTTGAGTTCAGGCTGAATGTTGTTAAATAGACAAAAGGGTAAGGTAAAACATTTTCAAAAAAAAAAAACAAAGTATACACTCAGTTTCCAAAAAAGTATTTAAAATTTCAAACTCATAAATCGAGGGTAAACACACTTTGAATAATTTTTTGTATGTTTTTCTAAAAAGTACATTAAACAATGAAAATGTTGAAAAGAAAAAACGGTCTAAATTGGTCCATTTTTCAAGAAGTTATGGGCATAACTCCAAAAAGAGCCCGATTGAAAAAAAAATTGGGCTCATTTGAACGGATTATCTAAAAAATCTGAAAATTAACAGGCTGTTACTGCCTCGATTAGGAGGCTTTTTGCGACTTCCTCAAGAGTTGTGAAACGATTATTAACAATGAGATGTTGCAGGAATCGAAAAAGATGAAAATCCGGGGCCAAGGGGCCAAGTCTAGAGAATACCATGAGTGCGATAAAAACTCCCAGCTCAACTCGGTGATCCTTTCTAGGATCAGTTTTATTTCGAGTTCTAGAGTTGTGAAGTAAAATAGCTTCACGTCTTCTCTTGCCAGTATAAGGCTTTTTTTCTCCAAAGCGTCATTAACACCAATAAGTTGCTGGTGATAACGGTCGGCAGTGGCCGTTTGACAAGATTGGAATAATTAATCCCACCATATTACCGACAATATTTTTTTTGGCGCGGGTATTTGGTTTTGCGATATAGATTAACTAGTAATAGGCTTACTAGTTAAACCACAGGTCACACTCTTTTGCAGGATATTGTTTTTCTTGAATCTGGATAGTAAGAAATAACTTGCGGTGTTGCTTCGACTTTTTGTCCGATCTCTGGTAGTGTACGACAATGATTTTCTTCCAGCAGTGCTTCCTCTACTCCATCCTCCACTTTTTTTGGACGTTATTCAAGCGAAACTTTTCTCTTAAAGGCCCTTAAACATATACCATGTACACGTATGTCGCTGAACGTAAGAACCATGAGCTATTGCATCAAATCTGAACAGCACTGTTACAGTAACATGCAAAACGTGGACAAAACATTAAGAAAAAATAGACATTAACGGGTACAAATAGGTTTATTATTTTTGGAAGAATTTATCTTTTGTTTATTTCAAAATTTAATGTTTGAATAGCTGATAATAGGAATATTTCGATTCCTTTTTACAAAATAAAAATGGAGTAGATAGTAGTTGGATGCAAAGGGTCGGATGATCCGGTGAGTAAGGAGGATGGGGTAAAACATCCCAATTGAAGCTCAACAATTTTTGTTGGATTGAAACGCATGGTCATGCATTATCACGATGAAATACGACACCTTTCCTGTTTGCTTATTCTGGTCAGTTATATTCAATTACTTCCTTACCACTGCAAAGTCGGATAAAACTTAAAACCGCTAACCCTGGCAACTGCCATGATTTTTGTCGTTGCACATTGTTGTAAATAATCCACTTTTCATCCTCAGTTACCATCCGTTTTGGAAATAGGGTCTAAGAATTCTTTTTCAGTAAAACATTACATGAAAAGATCGTTTCCTAATAAATGCGTGAGGAACTCATTCATTGTATTGCCAAACATACCCATTTATTTTTGATATGGTCGATTTGTCAATATTTAACTTATCTATTTCACGGACCGTGGTGCGTAGATCTTAGAAGGAGAACCAGTGATGCCAGCCCTCCAAGTAAAAATCTCCACCTCTAAATCGACTAAACCACTTTTGCACTCTGCTTTTCCTAATAGAACTTCTTCCGTAAATGACACAAATCTTATATTTTTTGTTTGGACAACGTTCTTGCCCTTTTTGGAGTAAAAAAAGCATAATGTTTGTGCAAATGCAAGCTATCGATCGACATTTTCAATTTTAATCAACTTAACCACCTGAAGGCAAATTAAAGCGAATCTGAACGCAAATATTGTAATTATTGTTTTGGTAATACGTGCGAATACAAAAAGCGTTGTCCGGTGAAACGTTCCATCGCAACTAATTTTCCCTGAACCAAGCTTCGATGTAAAGTTAACACGACCAGCGCGTTTTCGCCACCTAGGAGCAAACAAGTAACTAAATATGAAGGACATTTCTGAACACCTGGTGTAACAAAATTAATCATAGGGTTGCTATTTATGTATCCGGATTTGGGAACAATGGTGTTCTAGGCGCCATCTGACGTACACATCGTAAAGTTTGACATTATTGACTGTATATGTACCCAGAACTTTTTGTCATCGGACGCTATTTGTGTTATTTTGTGATCTGAAAATTTCATCTCAGTCAAAAAATGGAATTAACTCGTACGATGAAGCACCATCTAAAACCACTGTATATCACTGGTTTAGTGAATTCAATCATTCGTCGTTCGCTCACGGCCGAATTTAAAGAAGGTCATCCAAAATCGGTTGTTGTGCCAGAAACCATCAATACTGTGCGCGAACTGATAAAGCAAGATCGTTATGTGACATACCGTGAGATTGAGGCATCCCCGGGCATGAGTATGACAAGGATAAACAATATTTTACATGAACATTTAGCAGTGAAAAAGATTTGCGCGCGTTGGATTCTGCATAATTAGACAATCGCTCAAAAAAGGCTCGGGTCGATTGTTGCAAAATATGCTCAAAAAATACAATCATGGTACGTCAAAAGCCGTGTATAACATCTACATGGGTGACGAATCTTGGGTCTATGCGTATGAGCCCAAAAGTAACCAGCAGTCGACTGTATGGGTCTTTCAAAATGAGCCAAACCCAACAAAAGTTTTTCGCCGAAGATGTACTTCGAAGCTAATGGTCACCTGTTTTTCTGAGATAAACGGGCATGTGGCTACAGTACCACTAGGGAATCGTAGCATGGTATATTTTGAATAGTACACGATCATTTATTTGCCGGAAGTATTTGAAAAATAAGAAAAAACAACCAGCGACGCAAGATTCTTTACCATGATAATGCGAGCCCTCCCACATCGAACGAACAATCAATATTTGACCGGTCAAAACATCAAAGTGATGGGTCATCTGCCGCACTCAATCTCAATGATTAATTTATTTAAAAAATAAATTTTCAATGATAAATATTTGTTTTTATTTATTATTCCGGATACATAAATAGTAACCCTCGTAATAAGGGATATAGTACAAAATAGAAACATTTTTGTCCATTTTAGAAACTATTTTGTGTGTCCAAATAATTTTCTTCCGTTCAAAATTGTTATTTTATAAATCGTTGTTTATTGAACTTTATATTCTGCCTGAATTTAGATATACTTTTCTTGACAATCAATTGACTGAATCAGTATAGATATAACGATAAAAAACTTAGTTAAAAAAATGAAATTTAAGCAAAATCGGTTGTTTTCCATCAACATTTTCTACGTACACTTTCCTGCATCCTTGTCCTTGCGCCTTGGTCGATGTCGTAAACGTTACATTTTCCTCAGCACTACGCAGCAGTCCGATGACACCCACTGACGACATTGTTTCGCGCTGAAGGCGATCACAAACCGGACACGCTGGATGGTAAATCGTACGAAGCACAAGCTGCAAGGACAACGTACATTTGCCTCCGCTCTAGATCTAAGACAAGCACCCAGTAACACGTTCCGCAATCTCGCTGGTTATGTCGGCTTCGACGAGGGCGGAAATCTAGTTTGAGGAGTTTTGGTATGGTCGATGATTATTGGGTTGGTCAGAAAGGATATTTTCGACCACGTTTTTGTTGGTATTTATTTGAAAACTGGAAAAAATCCGCATTTTATACACACACTTTGCGAAAAAAAGATAGACGCACTGGCAGTTTTGAGTTTACAAATATTTCTTTGGATAGAGCTTTCTTAATTTTGCTTTCAGCAGAGTTATTTATCATTAATTGTTCCTTACACAAGTTGGTTAGAGTGAGAAAGTGGTAGTTCCTAGATTTTAAGAGATTTTAAATTTTTTATTACTTCGTACTGCGCCAAAAATATAGATGCATTGTAAAAATAAAAACAATTAAAAGAGAATTAAATTTTTTAACTAGTTCGAATTACTTCATAAAATTTTTCCGGCAATCGTGTGAAACAAGGACTAAATCTGCATTTGGCCAATTTCACTTCAGGTGGTTAAAAGTGCACCTTTTAGATCTTCTCTTGTTTGAAACTGTTTACAATTGCTAAAAACCTTTCTTGATAACAGAAAAGACGCCACAAATTTTCTATTATGTTCGCAGAACGGGCTGGCCATTCCAGAACATCTATATTTTTGGTTGCAAACTAATCTTTAATAAGTTTTGTACTGCGGATTTGACTGATGCCCTGTTGGAAAACAAACTCCGGTTCTGCTAAATCTTCAAAACGTAGCCTTTGGACTTTTATATTTATCCATTTATATTTATCTACTTTTATATTTATATCATACTTTAATATTTCTTTTTTAAGCGTTCACCCGATTTTCCCTGAAAACTATAGATTTTTTGAAAAATCCGATCGCTGTCCAAACCACAACCGAACCACCCGCCTGCACTTGTCTTTGTGGTCGTCCAGAACTCTTCCTTTTGCCATAGCTCTCACCAATATTGAGAAAATGGTCGACTAATGAGGCACTGGGTAAAATCTTCTAGGCAATTTCGCGGCCGGAAAATGCCTCTTAATGCAAGTATTCTTTCTTTTTCTTGCTTACTAAGTTCCGCAAAGCAAGTAAATAATACAGTACAGTAAGTTTCGCACAGCAAGTAAATATGTATGAAATCAAAATAAAATGTTTTACAACTTCAGTCCCGTTACTTAATTGTCACACTTCGTATAGTTAAAGTAACACTCACAAACACTGAAAATAATTTATCAATGTAAAAAGTATATAATCGCGCACTAAAATGTACTGAATTTAAAGATAAACAATCTGCTTTTATCTTTTTGTCGCAGATGGAATTAACTGAACGCCAATAACAAGAGGTTAGTCCTAGAAAAATATTTACTACACTAAGTTGTTGTAGATTCCATTCATTTAGAATTAGATAACAGCAAATATTTCAAATTTAAAAGTTTGTAGAATAAATAAAACATTAATTTACTGCTTCTATCTTTCTGTCGCAGAGTGTACTTATTTCTGTAAACGTAAAAAGTTATAAACGCACATAAAACATATTTTCTGTGTATGACCAGTAATGCATTAACATAATGCACATGGCAGAGTTGGTTTGATAGATTTCGTTGTTTTTCTGCTATAATTGAACACAGAAAGTTGGATCACAGTCCCATCGAATTAACAAGATTGATAATGACATATAATAATCATTGATTGATGATGAGCATCATGTAACTACGATGGTATTTCGATTTTAGCCTCTCAGCCGGGGGGAGCTATATATATATATATATATATATATATATATATATATATATATATATATATATATATATATATATATATATATATATATATATATATATAGGGTGTTAGGTAAACATGCGGCAAAAATGCACAGGGTTATTCCTTGTCCTATTCTAAGAATATTTTGTCCTATGATGATTTTTGAAAAACCCCTTTGTTTCGAAGATACAGGGCGAACAAAATTTGTGACAACCATATTCGATATTTGTTGAAATAATTAATGTAAATAAAAATAGGGTGTACGTCAATGAGTTTATCAAGTTTAAAAATGCTTTTTTCGATCTCGATCACTTGGAACGGCTGTTTTATCTAGTAAGTGGATTTCATCGGTCGCATTTGTTTAGATAGATGGAGTGACGTTTGGCTGTTTGAAGTGTTTTAAATAGTGAGTGAAGTCCTCTATCATAATGTAAACAAACGCCGAGATGACTGATATGCACTTCATGTATGGACTTGCTGATGGCAATGCATTACAAGCTAGGCGATTGTACAGTGAACGATTTCCAGCCCGTAATGTCCCCGACCGAAAAATCTTCCGAAAACATTCATCGACGTCTTCGTGAAACAGGTACATTGAAACGGACTGAAGGGTCAGGAAGATCACTGACTGTAAGAACGGTACAACTGGAACAGAATGTGCTGGACATGATAGCGGAAGAGCCTGGTAGTTCAACGCGAAAAATTGCAAATACTTTGAATGTGAGTCACTGGACAGTTTGGAAAATTCTTAAGGACAATTTCTTGTATCCATACCACATTCAACGCGTTCAGACACTATTACCTGTTGATTTTCCTCCACGCATTGCATTATGTCAATGGATACTTCAAAGTTTATTTCGCATCCCTCTATTCCTGACACAAATTCTTTTCACCGATGAAGCCACTTTCGCAAGAAACGCAATAAGGAATTTTCATAATAACCATGTGTGGGCAGGAATGAAAATTTGCATGAGGTATGCGAAGACAGTTTTCAACATCAGTTCTCGTTGAATGTTTGGGTTGGAATGGTAGGTGACTATCTAATTGGACCGGTATTTCTATCACAAAGACTTACTGGCGAGGTGTATCGCAACTTTTTGGAAGCAACGCTGCCTGAGTTTCTGGAAGTTGTACCATTAGCAACAAGACATGAAATGTGGTTTATGCACGACGGTGCACCACCACATTTCAGTTTGGTTGCTTGTGATTTCTTAACAGCAACATGCAGATATCGCTGGATTGGTCGAAGTGGGCCACACACATGGTCTGCTCGATCCCCGGACTTAAACCCTTTGGATTATTTCTTCTAGGGATATCTGAAGTTATTCGTTTACGCTACTCCATTGAAAAATTTGGATTATTTGCGAAATCGGATAATTGCTGGGTGTAACTTAATTAGAAACGACCCTGGTGTGTTTGAAAGAGTTCGGCAGTCAATGACGAGAAGACTGAATGCTTGTATCAAGGCTGGAGGAAGTCATTTCGAACATTTATTGTAAATTGGGCAACTTTACATGTACTTTTTGATAATAAAATGTTGTTAATGTTGTAAATTTTGTTCACCCTGTATCTTCGAAACAAAGGGATTTTTCAAAAATCATCATACAATAAAATATTGTTATATTGTTGTATTGAGAAAATTTCATGATGAATTCCACTAGGTTTCCCTATACCTATTTTGAACCAAGACGTAACTAATCCGTGCACAATTATCTCAGAAAGGGGATGCATTTTATGTTTTCTTAATATTCTGTGGATTGATGCTCTTGAAATACCCAAATTCGGCGCTGCTGCTGGAGTTTATTTATCCACTCCATGGATAAATCCTCCTTAGTAATACAAATTACAGAAATGTTACGGACAAATTTAAAAAAGTACTTAGGAAAACTATGCAATACTTTGATATCTGTCAATGCTTCGTTAACATACATTAACATGATATCTTGTTTCAGCAGAATCACATAAACAATAACAGCAAAAGTGAACAACTACAGTTCAAACCTTTTCAATTAGCAGATCAACCGGCAATGGCGTAGACGAAATAATAGTGAAGAAATAATTAAACAACATATATACTTGTACTTTTGCACCCACGTATAACCCTGACAGCTGGATTTAATAATCACAATTAAGAAGAAAAAAAACAAGCAAAAGACATCTGTTGAAAATAAATAGAACGAAAAGAAAAAATAAATAATTTCGGATTATCTAAAGGACGAGTACCTGTAAGCCTTAAAAAAAAATAGACGGCTTGCCAAAAACTTAATAAAACGTAAAAATAGCATGTTAAAAATGCGTTTTGGCTTGCTGCGTTCTGGTTATTACATATTCCGTTGGCATTTTATAATCATAAAACATATATTTTAATATATTCGAAATGTTACTGTTTTTGTTTTCAAACATTAGCGTCCAACAATTAGCACTAAAGACTATATCAGTTGTTTTTACTAGGATGTTATATCCTTTGTTTATAAATAAGGATCTTAAGAGGTCTTATTAAATTGCAGAATTGACTACCGCCACACTGCACTCACCAAACATATTTATGAAAACGCCACCGCAAATATCCGACTCCACAACACAGACAAATTTGACATAGGAAGAAGTGTTCGTCAAGACGACACCATTTCACAAAAACTTTTCAATGTGCACGATGGGACGGCTGATACTGTAAAGTATCTTGGTGTCACCTTTGACAAGAACATGTCATGGAGGCAACATGCGAAGAACGCACGGATTAAATCTGTGACGGTTGCGAAGATGGATTACCCGCTAATTTGCAGAACCAGCAAATTAAACGTGAAGCTGAACATTCTAATGATTAGATCATTAGTGAGAAGCGTCATGATGTACGGATAGATCATGTGGGGTTACGCGGCAAAATCCTACATCAAGCCATTAGAAAGCTACGAGAAAAGCTAGTGAGACTAGATCTCGATGCCCCTTGGTACATCTCTAATGTACAGATACATAAAGAAATGATGTGGACTCCCTTTAGGCAGAGCATGCAAGAAAAGGCAGCGAAAGCCTTCTTGAAGATCAATGACCACCCAAATCAAGAACTACGAAGGTTAACGGACTACCGTCCGGAAGACATCGCAGCTTTGGGTGGCAGATGGCACAGAACGGCTTTGTAAGTAGCGTTACCACTACGGAAACCTTATCCCATCTTACCAGCAGTGAAGTTTCGGGATTATTTTAGAAAAAGATGGGACGGCTTTGGAGTGAACATAAACGGTGAAAAACTCATCCACTTGAGATTCGCCGTATTACCTAGTCCTAATAGCCGACAGTCTGAATGATGACCTTGTCATGTTATGTTATGTAATGTTATATATATATATATATATATATATATATATATATATATATATATATATATATATATATATATATATATATATATATATATATATATATATATATATATATATATATATATTATATAATATATATATATATATATATATATATATATATATATATATATATATATATATATATATATATATGTATATATATATATATATATATATATATATATATATATATATATATATATATATATATATATATATATTTATTTTTTTTTTCCTTGTCACAAATTTAAAATCCATGGCTAAGTTGATTTTTTAAATGACAACAGTACTTGAATTTGGTATTGTTGGAAAGAGCATTTTTTTCTGAATTCAACGAGGTAAATATTGTAAGTTTTTTTCCAAAATAGATTTAAAAAAAATGGCTAAAAAGTGTTTCGATCTGCTTTAAGGTAAAGTAAGGTTAAGTATATTTTTCATTTAGTAGACTATGAAACAATAGATGACAGATGAAGTATTTGATTGCACTTGACAAAGAAGTATTGACTTAACAAAATTTCTTTATGGAATTAATATGTACTTAAATGATATAGAAATAATTGAAATACTAACAATTGTATATATATATATATATATATATATATATATATATATATATATATATATATATATATATATATATATATATATATATATATATTATGGAGAGTGTTAGTTGCAAAATATAAAGGGCACTCATTGATATAAAATCGGGCATACAGAAAGCCATAACATTTTAATAACCCTTTCAAATTAAACATAGTAGGTGTTCTGTCTATATTAAAAAAGTACAATATAACCTTAAACAAATATAAAGCTTTCCTTTAATAAACAATCTTTTAGTTGCATTGTGATAAGTTCCTGTTAGATTTGGAAACATTTTGCGAAATAACCAACATCTATATAACAGTCACAAGTTAAACATATTCTTAATATGGTTTTAAAAATCGGAATTCTCAAATAAAACATGCAACACATCCAGAGTTGATTTAGAAGCTATCGAAATATGTTTATTACACCTTTGCGTAATTTATCGCACCCCTGATCTTTAATCATAAACCAGAGAGCTGAGTTCTACTTTGGAGAAGAACCTTCCATCTATAGAAATTAAGGTACTCATATTCCGAAGTTGAAGTTTGAGCATTCACTTAATCTCAACCCTATCGAACAGTTGTGACATAACATATTAGGTAGATGGCTTTTAAGGCATAATGGTGTGTTTAATACGCCAGAACAAATTCTGAGTGCCTTTTAACTGAATGTATTGAAATAGTGTAAAATAACATTAATAATTTAACATTGTGTGTGTCCTGAAAGAACAGGGTATTCATAAATAACCAATGAGGTCATATAATAGAAGTTTCGGTTAATAATGTCGATTTTGCTAAGAGATGGCGTTACTAATACTTTTGTTGGTATAGACCAGGGGTCTCTAAACTTTCCAGCCTTAGGGCCATACTGATTACTCCAGTAAGTTCCAAGGGCCAAAACAGTTTTAATTTTCCTGTCATTATCTCTAATTTCTAAACTATTCGCCGAGTACGCGCCCTAAACAATAACAATAAGCCATTAACTGTCGCGGACCGGATTGATGACATTGGCGGGCTGGATATGGACCGCGGGCCGTCGTTTGGAGACCTTTGGTATAGACCAATGACGTCTATGGCGTTTTGCTAAAACCAGTTCTTTACTAATTGTCATTGTGCAAAAAACAGTATTATGTACCAGAAAAGGACGTTTTGCCGGGAAATTTAATAACCGTCTTTCAATTGAAGAAAACGGCTATTGAAAATTATCGACTGTTGATTGAAAAACAAAAAAAAAACAAAAAACTTGAAAGCGTGAACGATGATTTAAACGGATTAAAAATGGTGATTTTGATATAAAAGACAAGGAACGTCCAGGACAGCCGAAAAAGTTTGAAGATGCAGATTTGCAAAGCATTATTGAATGAAGACTCAACTCATACGTTGAAACAATTGGTAGAAGCATTGAATGTTGCCCAATCCACAATTTTCCAACGTCTACACGCATTGGAAAAGATTCAGAAGGAAGGAAGGAAAATGGGTTCAGCTACATATTCAATTGTACCTCATGTATGTGTTTATGTTTGAATAACGTAATTTCTGAAGTTATATAGCTATCATAGTCAACAAATTTAAATTTATTGGTATTCGTTAAGGCTGTCAATATGCCACGAAGTTATTTAAATCAGCCGGATAGTTTTTATTATGTGTATGGAGAATTAACTTTTACCTTTCAGCGTCGAAATTTCACATCATTATTAGTAACCAAACATTATTTGGGTTACTTTGGTTTTCCTGTGCGCCATAAATCCTGGATCCCACATATTTGTTGTATAACATGTGTAAAATTTTTGCTGGGTTGGGCTAAGGGATCTAGACGTATGTCCTTTATTGTGCCAATGATTTGGACGGAACCAGATTGTTAGAAAGCGATTGTTATTTTTGTTTGATTGCTATAAAGGGTATCACAAATAAGTTGAAACACACCATAAAATACCCAAACCTGTCATCTGCAAAAAGACCAATCCCACATAGTGTGAAATTACCCGTGGCAACAACTCAAGAGAAATTCCCCAAAATTAGCGACGCAAAAATTTAAGAAGGAATATTTGTAAGTCCTCAAATAAGAAAACTAATGAAGGATAATAGCCTTGAGCAAAAATTGAAAAACCCGCCTGAAAATGTTATAATGTCGTACAAATTTTTTTGGTTAACTACAAGTGAGAAAATTACAAAGATTTAATTAATGAACTTTTATTCTCATACAAAGCTTTGGGATTCAATATGTCCTTGAAGATACATATCCTGGACAGTTGGATTTTTTCCTAAAAATGCGCTGTGAGTAAGTGACGAACACGTTGAGAGATTCCATCAGGATATTTCCCTTATAGAGATGCGATAACAAATGAAATGGAGTCCTGGTATGTTAGCCGATTACTGCTGGGGATTGAAAAGGGACCTAACGGAAGTTAAGTACTCGCGAAAATCATACATATTGTGTATAAGTGGATAATTGCATAAGTGTAATTTTATTTTCGTATATTTTTTATAAAAATATATATTTGAATGTCACAAAAAACCCTGACGTGTTAATTTTTTTTACTAATATATTCTTGTTAGGTGGCCGTAGTACTATCTCAATTAGAGAGACGTTTTCGTGTGACAAAAAAAAAAGAATTTTGTAGACCAGTGTTATTGACCTGATACCGAAAATAAACAAAGAAACATCGGAATCATTTTCATACTTCTAATTGAAAACGTATGCTTTTTGCATTTATTTATTTTTGTGGGTATTTCTTTTCAGCAAATGCTTAAATTATTGCATAAACAACTGCTAAGCTGCCAAAGAAATACAAAAAAATCAATTAACCCAAAAATATTTTGCTAACAATATTTTAAAGGTTTTTAAAATTATTTTTGTGTAAGTGTTTTGAAAATAACCTACAAAAAGACAAATTTACGTAAATCACCGTAAAATTTATAAAAATTATTCTTCCTGTACAAACCCTGACCCTCTAGCACTAATTATTAGGAGGTAACAATGGTCTTTCCCGAAATAAAAAAATTAATGGCAGCTTCTTGGAATTTGTCATTTCAAAGCATTTCTTGTGTTCAAATTATTTTAGAAATATTCTAGGCCAATTTATTTTTATTTTCTTTTTTATGGCTTTAAAAATAGCATATATGAGATGAAAAATACCAATAAGTGAGTTAAAAATTTCGGAGACAAATAAATTGGGGAACAAAAAACACTCAGTACAAATATTACAATCAAACCGAAAATGTATCCGCTTCGTAGCATATCCTGAACACAAAATCTGATGTACTTTTTTCTTTCTATTACATTTCTGAATGCGATCGCTAAAAATGTAACAAAAAAGGGGGTTTTAAAGTTTTTTATGTTGACAGATATTTTTCGTATGGTACTAGGCTAAGAAGTATGCTTGTAGTTCTGTTAAAAGTCCTGGAAAGAAATGAATTGGTAAATATCCAAATTTGGAAAGGGATGAGCTATTGATACGAAAAAAGAATGTTCAGATTTTTCGTAAAATACCAAAATGAATAGACTTGAAATTATAACGTCATGAGTATATGAAGTATTAGATTAGAAGTATCTAAAGACGTGACGAATGACACCTCTATACGAAATCGATGATGAAGTTATAGTGTGCGTGTTGTAGTTATTTTTACGTGGAGCACGGAACAATTTTCCTTGGTGGTGGTAACTTATGAAAGATTGTCCCTAATAAAAGTTTTGCCCAAAATTGTATAAATATTTTATGTAGTTCTCTTATTTTGTTCTTTATTCACATTTATTTCAAACTGTTAGAATTGAAATAAAGACTATTATAAAGTACGAGTTGTGTAAAGTAATGATATTGGTAGCGTAGCATTCGATTTGGCAATACTGCACTGTTAAATGAGAAATGTTTCCCTCCTGTTAAAGATTAATGAGAGAAGTAAAAAGGTTTGGACTCTGAGTAAATAAAATCAAAACAAAATACAAAAAAAATGAGAATTATAAAAGTCAAAACATACAAGGAACGGCTGGAAATTAAATTAGGGGATGAAACACTACACTACGAAAGAGTTGATCGTTTTTGTTACCTTGGGTTAACCATCACAGACAAACATGGAATGGAAGCGGAGGTTAAGGCTAGAATAGTAAAAGGAAATAAATGTGCAGCGATGCTGCATATAAATAAGAGTACTCCTGAGAAATAAAAATATATCAAGAAAAGCCAAAGTAACAATTTATAAAACTATAACGAAACGAGCTGTAATGTATGCCGCAGAGATCTGAACCGTAACCAAAAGCAATGAAAGAATGTTGGAGTGGTGGAAGCGTAGAGTGCTAAGAGGAATGAATATATGGGGGTATCAAGGAGGAGAACCAGTAGAGGACCAATGAATAAATAATAACGAATAACTCACTGTTTGGAACAGAAAAGCTACCGAAAATCAGGCGACAAAACGCTGTTGCATCTTTTTTTAATTCCCTAGCACATATTATGTCTCTCATGCCCATCAGAGTCGGTGCCGGAGACAAGCCGGTATCCGGATCAAGTAAAGACAAATTCAATTTTATTTAAGACGTGTCAACATCTGAGGTGGTTATTTGAGGGCTTTCTCCCAAATTCACTATATTTTCCTAAACCGTAATTCCCCATTAGCTCCAGTTGCAGCTTAGGTAGACTATTAGCCAAATAACCGATCACAAACATCCCATCAAAAGCTGGAGTGGAACTGTAGTAGTAGTCATAGCTGGAAATATCTCTATGCTACTCATTCACTAGTGTGAGCTGAAGAGCTGAAATTCAGGACGAAATAAGGGTTAACAGTTTAAATGTATTACTGATCAATAATACGTAGCCTATGTTGTGGTTCCAAGCTTAAGTGCAGTCCCTCTACTTCAAAATGAATTTGTTTGTTTATAATTTCTAAAATTATAGGGCTTTAAATAAATTAAAATTGAAATTGCTAAAATAAACAATATTACCGAATATATAAATCGCGAAATTACCGTAGAGTACAATAAACAAAGATTATTGTATCGAAATTGCCATAAATACAATGCATTGTGGTATAATCAAATACCGCATTTATTATTTTTCGAAATAGACATACAATATGCTCAATAATCGATAATACGCTAATTAGAGAGAAATATTTGTTAAACGACATGAGTGTAAAGTTGAAGTGCCGAACTCTGTGTTTCGGCGATGATCTCGTCATTTGATGTGAATTTATATCCAGCCAGCCATTCCTGCATGACTAGAAAGAGAAAAACGTTGGAATGATGCGGACAAAGGCAAATTCTTTAAGGTGCTTTTTAAAACTCTTCCTGAAATTTGTCCAATAATACAGCATAATAGCTGATAAAGACGTTCGAATTCCAGAAAACAGTTGCCAATGCCTTTCCGGTCGATGAAAGAATCTTCTCCTCCTTCGGGTTTTGTCGGGTAAAAACTCATTGTTTTCATTGTTTGTTCCTTTGGGGTGTATAGTGATGAATCCAAGTTTCACAGACAGCCGTCGAATCGTCATTGGATTGCGCTTATAGTACTAGGATTAAAAACTCAGGGAACTTTTATTTTAACAATTCGCTTTACGTATATATATATATATATATATATATATATATATATATATATATATATATATATATATATTTATTCATCGCCTCTTCTTTCCTCAGCCTGCCTGGAAGAGGTGTTCCGTAATGTGGATTGGGAACAGGATGGAATAAGAATTAATGGTGCATACTTAAATCATCTTAGATTCGCAGATGATATCGTTCTTCTTTCACAAGTCCCAGAGGAGCTGCAAAGGGCTGAGGAACCATTTGGCTTCAAAATAAACCAGAAGAAGAGTCAGGTCATGTTCAATAAATTTGCTGAGGACAAAATCATTTCTATTTTAGGAAAGGATTATATATATATCATCACTATATATATATATATATATATATATATATATATATATATATATATATATATATATATATATATATATATATATATATATATATATATATATATCACTGGAAGAGTAAAACAGTTGAAATGGAGATGGGCAGGCCATATAGCGAGGCGATGGACCAAGGCAATCCTGGAGTGGATACCGCTTGATCGCAAACGTCCGCGAAGAAGACCGAAAGCACGATGGATTGATGTCATCGTTAAGTATATTGGACCCGAGTGGCAGAGGAAAGCCCAGGACCGTGAAGGTTGGAAGCATGCTGAAGAGGCCTTCATCCTGCAGTAGATCGATACGGGCTGATGATGATGATGATGATTTTATATATATATATATATATATATATATATATATATATATATATATATATATATATATATATATATATATATCAGTGTGTCCTGCTCGTAATGACATACGGAAGTGAGACCTGGACACTCACATCACAGTCAGTTCAAAAACTTCGAGTAGCACAGAGGGGAATGGAAAGTTGTATGCTTGGCAGTACTAGACGGGATAGAAAGACCTGCACATGGATCAGAGAACAAACGAAAATGAGTGACATCATTGGAAGAATAAAGCAATTGAAATGGAAGTGGGTAGGCCATGTAGCGAGGAGATGGGACGAAAGATGGACCAGGGCGGTCCTGGACTGGATACCGCTTGATCGCAAACGTCCACGGAGAAGATCGAAAAGACGATGGACTGATGACATTAATAATGTTTATGTCCCGTTTGTTGGGAACGTGCAGACGTTTCGCCAAGGTCACACTTGGTATTCTCAATGCTTGTCTGAAGACCTTGGCGAAACGTCTGCACGTTCCCAACAAACGGGACACAAACGATCGGATGTACTCCCGGACAAATGTATTCTTCCATCCGCGAAACACTACGAACTAATATATATGTATATATATATATATATATATATATATATATATATATATATATATATATATATATATATATATATATATATATATATATATATATATATATATATATAGGTGCGTATAGACCCGGTTGGATCACGCAAAGCATTCTGACTCATTTTCGAGTGTTCTTTCTGATCCTTCACACCTCTCTCATCCTTTCTCCGTGGATTCCCTTTCTCTCCTCCGTCCACTTTGTTCTCGATCTCCTCGAAACTTCGCTCTCTAATACAACGTTCAACATATGTATTTTGTTTCTGTACGTTCTTCTATCCTCAATCTCGGTCGGACCCATTTGTGCCTTCCCCAGATCAGCTCTTGTGTGATCCATGGTACTGTTCACTTGACTTCTTTTATATATATATATATATATATATATATATATATATATATATATATATATATATATATATATATATATATATAAGAATTCTGTTGGTGAGTCTTGTCGGTGGGAGTCTACTGATATGTCCATAGAATTTCAACCTTCTTTTTCTTATGTCTGCCGCTACGTTGGACATTCTCTCTGTGTCTTTCAAGAATGTAGTCTGTATCCTTCATCTGTCAGTTTTGCTGCTTGTTTTGTTTTCTATGCTGCTTTTTGTATGAAATGTAAGTGTCTCGCTTGCGTATAGTATCTCTGGTTTGATTACAGTGTTGTAGTGTCTTATTTTTGCGTGTGTGGTTAGGCACTTCTTATTGTAGATATTGTGTGTCTATATATATATATATATATATATATATATATATATATATATATATATATATATATATATATATAGATCATCATCATCATCATCATCAACCCATGTCGATCCACTGCAGGATAAAGGCCTCTTCAGCATGGTTCCAACTTTCACGGTCCTTGCAACAGAAAATTGAAATAATTTTTTATTTATGGTGCTGAAGATAGGTATGCTCACAGAACAGCCCGACTTTTTAACGAAAAGCATCCGGGCAAAAATATAGGACGCCATACGTAATAAAAATTGTTCAAAAATTTGAAGAGAGTGAATCTGTGTGTAACAAGGAAAATAAGCAGCCGAGAGTTCGTAACAAACCCACACAGATTGAAATTTTAGGGCATCTCACACACTGATCAAACCACTTCAATTCCAAAAGTCGCTAAGTCAACAAATGTTTTCATTGGTTCCATTCTCAAAATTTTAAATTTGTGTACAAACACTTAATGTTTTTGTAAATAAACATAACTGGGATAATGACAATCATCATGTGTTTCTAGAGGGTTATATGCAGTTTCCCCAAAAGATTAACGTTTGGGTTGCAATTGTGGGGAATGAAATAATAGGTCCGATTTGTATTGAAGAAAATTTAACTGGTGAATTGTAATTAAACTTATTGGAAAACGAAATTGAAATAGAAAACAAAATCGATGAAGAAAACCCACTGTTGGATGTTGGATGAAAACCCACAGTACATGTCCGACAATGATTGGATCAAAAGTTTCCTGACAAATGGATAGGCAGAAAGAGACGCTGTGGAATAGCCGGCGACATCTCCAGATATAACGCCACTGGATTTCTTTCTTTGGGGTTATCTAAAGACAGTTGTATACAAAACTCCGCCTCAGGATATTCAGGACCTAAGAAATATAATTACGCATACATGTGGACTAATTAATATTTAAAAACGTTCGAAAATAATTCGAGAACAGATTATACTATTGTTCAGCTAACAGCGGTGGGCATTTTGAACACTTATTAAAATAAATTTTTACATCGTATTTTTAAATGTACATTTATTTCATTAACTTATTTTTGTGTTTTGGTTAAACACTTTTCAGTCGCACGTAAAATGGTATTTACATCCATCTATAGTAATATACTATTATTTTCCCCTCTGTTACGAAAATGAATCAATTGATTTCAGTTCTGTAAACGCACTTTAATTAGTATTTTCAATACCTTTAAAATGATATATTACAATATAGGAGTTGCCATTTAAAATTTTTAGGTACAGGTGGCTGAGGGTAAAGAGGTGAAACATAAAATATAACGGACATTGGTTCTGAATATCCCCCTCGATATCTAAAGTGACGTGTTTTTTTGTCTAAAGCTAATTTTCATTGCTAAAAGAAATAATGAGAGTGGCTATTTTTGAAATGAAAGCACTGTGTCTGTGTCTATATATACAGACATACATTTGTTCACAGTGCTCGATTTTGTCAGTTCATCTCGAATATGTTTTGCGATTTTTACAATGGATAAAAACAATGAACAAAGAATTTGTCTTAAATTTTGCATTGTAAATGGAATTTCGTGTTCCGAATCGCTGAATATGTTGCAGAAGGCTCACGGTGTATCGACTTTATCAAAAACACTTGCATATGAGTGGTACAATGCATTCAAAAGCGGTCGAGGATGTGGTGGAAGATCTGCCTCGCTCTGGTCTTCCATCAACGTCTTCAACTGATGTTAAAATGGCTAAAGTGAAGGAAATTGTGACTAAAATTGTTGACGTCATTTAACTCTGAGAGAGATAGCCTGAGAGATCTTTCTGTGTCTCACGAATCAATTCATACCATTTTAAGCGATTGTTTGGGCATGAAACGCGTTGTCACTCGACTAGTGACGAAAGACCTGAATTTTCTTCAGAAACTCAATCGTGTAAAGGTCGCTGAAGACATGCTACAACGAATTCCGACCCCATATTTATAAAACGCATTGTAACTGGTGATGAGACATGGGTATATGAGTTTGACATGCAAACTAGTCAACAAGCTTCGGAATAGCGCCTTCCAACTGAGCCGAAATCGAAAAAATCACGTCAAAGTCGATCAAAAATTAAGGAGATGTTGACTGTTTTCTTTGATAATCGCGGTGCTGTGCACTCAGAATTATTGCCATAAGGTCACATTATAAATAAAGAATATTATCTAAGCGTTATGCGGCGTTTGGGAGAGCAAATTCGTAGAAAAAAGCCAAATGTGGTGTTTTGTTGACCAATTCCTGGTACTTTTTTGACAGAATGTGTATATATATATATATATATATATATATATATATATATATATATATATATATATATATATATATATATATATATATATATATATATATATATTTTTTGTTTTTTTTTTTTTGTTGCATAATCACTGGAGACGAACCGAACCCATCCCTTCAACGCATTGAAGGACGCATTATTGGACGCAGTCCAAAGAAATCTGACATGGCATATATATATATATATATATATATATATATATATATATATATATATATATATATATATATATAACGAGTATTAGTTATTTCTATATAAAGCATTTGAGTTTCAGACGTATAGTCTGCTCAGGTGTTCTGTGAGAGCCTTTTGCTGTAACTTCTTATTCGAAATAGTACGTTCCGATGGCTTCTTTTTATCATAAACATCACCAAACACTGACTTCTTAATGAAATAATGGTAATTCGACAATCTTTCTAGAATCCTGATCACCCCATAATTTAATTTATGTTGACAAAATGACCATTTTCACAGCAAATTGAACAAATCGTACATGCTGTTCCACAATGGGTGATGTCTCCAGTTAATTTATTGTAAGACCTGCTAGAAAAAAAAAGAACATAAAGCCCGAACTGATTAATCTTAAAAGACCCCGTCCAGAAACAGGACAAAAAAATGATATAATTCCTCACCGGCATTCCAAAAGTCCCCCAGTCCAATTTCCAGCGTCAAAACATCCAGCCGAAAAAGATCGTCGGATTCGTCGCCGAGATTAAAACCCACTAATCGCGTCATCAATTAACGATATGAGATTTTTATTTCGAGATGTTTTCATCTCTGAAAACTGTGTCACTAAACTACATTGAACTCGTCGTCCATGTACACAAAGTTGGAACGTTTATTTTCATGCCGTTTTGTCGCCGTGTTTCTTTTATTTATTAATGGTCACATCACGATTAAGAAATGCCAAATGAAATCAGCGGTCTCTCAGTTGACGTTCAACGAGATGCTGAGGATATTTAACGTGAATGAACAGTTGTAGTTTATTATCTTATTAAATAACTGGATAAATATAGAAGATTATTCAGACGAAAGTTATAACTCTCGTAATTAATGTTTAACTCTCGTAAGTAATGTTTGGTTCATTGCTGAATATAAATTATACAATAATGAGCTATTGGTGTGAAAATAAGGTAATGAGACCGGTGGCTTGACGATCGATTTGCCAACACTGTTGGCTTCTCTTTTGGAGGGGAGAAGGACCAACAGCTGATGCGTCTGCAGTGCGAGTTCGAACTTCCTAGAGCTACTTGGTGGTCCATAGTAATTCTTTTTGTAAACCGGATTTTGCTAGTGCGTTCTGAAAATGAGTGGCAACAATTTCGAGCAAGGAGGCGCCATCAAGTTTGGTTTGAGACATGCGCAGTATCAGGGAAAATGTTTCAATAGGTCTAGGAAAGCACTGTTTTATTAAGAGCCCAGGTTTTCCAGGCATTGGTTAAAAACACCCAGGTAATTTAAGGCATTCTGAGAAGGTCGAGACTGGATTGGAGATGAATCTCGCAGCGGAAGGCCTTCAAGGGAGCGCGAGTAGTACTTATGGGTCAAAATAATGATGATTTTTATTTTGTTTTCTTAAAACTTATAAAATAGTTTCAGAAATTCACAATTTATATTTATAATACTAAAACAAACTTTAGAATAAATAAATAAATAAATACATAAATAAATAAATATCTATATATATATATATATATATATATATATATATATATATATATATATATATATATATATATATATATATATATATAATATATATATATATATATATATATATATATATATATATATATATAAGGCTTCTGCGGTCTGTAATATTAGAATTACTAGGTTCTCAAGTAAAACCGCGTTTTAGATTTGTAAAATCTCCACGTTTCGGCTTACATTTTGAAGCCATTATCAAGAGAATTTAGTTGATTTACTCCGAGGCCTCAATCTGCCTACTACTTCAAACCCCGCATAATACGCGAAGCAATTGAGATCGAAAAATGCTCGGACTGCTTAAACAAGAGGGACGACGGTCTTAGAGTTGCAAATACATGGAAACCACTTGTTTCCAAATTGCCCATCCGAAGCCCTTCCAATCAAACATTCACTTCCTGTCTCACCCCCGCCCATCAACCGAGCGCTCCACCCGCAACCTTACCTATTAACGCACAGGTCGCGCCGACTACGTTCTTTTCTAATTGTGAAGTCTGGGGTGTAAGCAGGTTGAAGCCTCCACTACGTCAACTTATATGGCTCCCATTTTCGAGAACTACTATTAGGAATTACTTTTAAAAAAATTGGTTAGTAGTAAAGTAAATGTAGGAAAGTAAATTTATGATAGAAGAACAGAAGGAAAAAATAAAGTAGATCGACAACGCATAAAATGGGAAGAACAAATATGACAAGTAAAGGATAGAAGAGAACTAAACCAGAACACAACTCCAATTTGCCACACATTTGTTAACCGAAAATAATTGTTTTAATAGTGATTTCAAAATATCACACGTTCAAAATATCAGCTAAAACTGAACCACCTTGAAAGTTTAGAAATAGACCGCTCGAAAGATACAAAAACTTTCCTTAATGGCCAGCTAGACTTGAACAAATCATCTTTATTGAATTTATACAGGCAAATAATAGGCAAATATACACCAGGTGTGGCGGTTAATAATTCTTTTTTTTTAAAGAGATGGCGCTGGAAACAAGGCTCCGTTCACATTCTCATTTCTTATGTCCTTTTGTTGCTATGACAATACTTTTCAAAATGCCATTGATGTTTAAACGATTTCAAGTTAGCATCATTTTTTTCAAGTGGTAAACATTTCGAGTTTCGAGCTAAATAAAGAGCATTTGAGGCACGTATTCCTTTTCTTGTTCAATCAAAAGGAAAACGCGAGGGAAAGCCATCGTATACTTGTAGAAACTTACGTTGACAATGTCCCAGCCCAAGACGCTTGTGGGCGTTGGTTTAGACGACTCAAAAGTGGTGATTTCGACTTGAAAGACAAAGAACGCCCAGGTCAGCCAAAAATTGAAGGTGCCGAATTGCAAGCATTGTTGGAAGAAGACAACATGTAAGCTCAACTGCAAATAGCGGAGAGGTTAAATGTTGGTCGCCGAACTACTTGTGGTCGTCTGCATGCCATGGGAAGGAAAATGGGTATCACATCAGTTGAGCAACAGACAGATCGAAAAACGAAAAACGTTATGCGAAGTTTGGCTTTCCCGGCATGAAAAAAAATACTTTTTTGTATCGGATCGTGACTAGATATGAAAAATGAATCTATTTCGAGAACCCAAAAAGGCAGAAAATCATCGACCGCAAGACCGAACCGCTGAATATTTGGTAGGATCAGAAGGGTGTCATGTACCATGAGCTTCTGTAACCAGATGAAACAATTAATACAGTTCGCTACATTGGTCGAAAACTGACCAGAATGGGTTACAAAGCACGGAAAAGCGATTTTGCAGCACGACAACGCCCCATCACGCAGCGAAAGCGGTCGGAGTCACCGTTTCTGCACTTAGCTGGAAACTCTTGCCGCACCTGCTGTACTCACCCGACTTGGCCCGCCGGACCTAGACTCGAAGATGTTGTTAAGTCAGCTTTTGAGGTCGTTATAGTCCAGTTAGTTGGACAGTGAGCGGAAGCGGTGATAATCGGTTGGCGTAAGATCTGAAGGGAAGAAGAACCTCCCATTCAGGGACTCCTTGCCCTGATGTTTGCTGTGAGGTCGTGCACTGATGGAGCAAGATGACTTGGCCTTGTCGATCGACCTCTTTAGGTTGAATAACCTTTTTCAATCGTCTTGTTCTTCTCATGCGTTTCCCAGTACATGAGGCCCTCACAGTCTCACCAAACGCAGATCATGCTCTTCTTGGGGTGGAGATTTAATTTAATTCTCGGCTTTGGCGAGTCTCCTGCGACCAGCCACTCCTTCCTTTACTTTATATTGACGTAGAGACACGATGTCTCATTTCGCGTAACGATTCTGTACAAGAATCGTTTCTTATGGCCGCTTGTTGCTTGATGTTGGGTGACACTGTCAGCAGCTTTGTTAAGGCGATTTTCCTTGTTCTCATCGGTTAGATTGTATGGCACTCACGCTCCGACTTTTTGAGTAAATCCTATAAATTAAAGATGTCGGGATACTATCGCAAGGCTTCGGACCATCTTCTCAGCCAATTCTCGGCATGTTTGACGGCCGTCCTCCTTCAAAACCGCTTAAGGATGTTCCTCGTCAAAGTAGGAAGGTTGATTAGAGCCGGACGTGTGTCCAGGTCAAAGTTGCCATTTCTGAACTTGGCAAATCAATTTGGAGCAGTCGGATCGGCAACAGCGTCCTCTCCATATGCGGCGCAAATGTCTCGAACTACTTCTGTAGCTTTTTGACCACGACGAAAAGCGAAATATAGATATCGAAATATAAGTGTCGAAAATGAAGTTTTTGGACGCCTGGAATTTCCATTTCAAAAACCTGAAAGTTGATTAAAATGAAGTTTTTCTACTTTTGTAGAGTAAGAAATTTCGAGGAAAAACAAACGAATTAAAAAACTGCGGGAACTCGTGGAACAACCCAATAAAATTTCACCTGTATAAAGCAATTATCTTATAACAATCGTATTATGACAAAAGCTTTTAAACTAATTTCAAAAATAATCTGCCGTAGGAAGTGAACGTATAATTGTTTTTCTAGTTTCCTTCGGGATTATTTATATGAGATCACTGCAATTATCCAACAAAATTAGAAAGTATGGTGATGTGTTAAAATTGGCACCAGAACGGGAAACTGCATAGAGTCCGATAAATCAAGGCCAAGAAAGTGTTTTTCTGTACCAAAAATGTTATTTTGTCGAAATAAGTTATTCAAACTACACGAGTAAATCTGTTGTTTGGACAAAAGTGATCGATGTGGGCTGCAGTAAGTGGAAATAACAAATACTGATAATTTATGTTGTCAGGGGCACATAAATTTATGCTTCGAAATATGCAAGTATGTAACCTGTATAAACAGGGTGTAAGAGAAATAATTTTCATAAATTTAACCGATGATTTTGATCGTTTGAAAAAAATCGCCAATCGAAAAGCTATACAAATTACAGTGTTAAAGCATATTTGGTTATTATTTAACATTGTTAAAATAATTTTTGTTCGAATTTAGAATCAGCCATACATCAGCCAAAGAATTAAAGTGGCAATGGGGACGGGTGTTGGCGACAAATATTACTTCAGTATGTGTATTTAAATTTCATTTAAAGCCAAAATTGTATTATGTACGCGAATGGTGCCAGGGTTGTATAGACTCAAAGATAGACATTTTGGACATTTAATTTAATAAAACAAGTAATGCCATGTTTTTCTTAATGTGACGTGAATGTGTAAAATTACTGTTAGTACTTTTTACTTTGATATTAAACGACATTAATGTGTAAGTTATCCTTTTTTGTAGACTGTAAAGAATTATTGAAAAAGCCATCGTTTACGAAAGTTATTTCCCTTACACCCACTAAAGCCATACAAATCTTGACATTTTCTTCTACATTTTTTTTTTAGTTGATAGGCGAAAAGAAGGCAGTGGCTCAAATGTTGTTTTTTGAACCAAATTGCCTCTACAACTCCAGAAATTCCAACTCCAGACGTACTCATTACTTTTTCTCATGTTGAAGACTATCATAGAATATTTAACTTATCTACTCCCTACTACAGATTATTGGGAAAGATACACAAAAAAGTTAGAATCCGACTTCTATGGTCAGCAAAAACAAACGTGGAGATTCATAATATATTAGGTGGATGCATAATTAAGTTCGCTGTTTATTTTTACTTTTAACTTGTTGGAATTTGCATTTTTATTAATTTTTTTTATAAACTTATCTTTCAGGTTTAGTATTGTTATAATGCGTGTTGAAAATCATGAACATTTACTCCATATTATGCTCTACCACCTCGAGAAAGGATGGAAAGCAACAGAGTCCGCGCGCGATATAAATGAACTGTTTGGTGAAAGAACAATTGGTGAGAGAATGGTCCAAAAATTTTTTAAGCCTTTCAAGGATGGTGATACATCGCTTAAAGATGAAGAAGGAAGAGGTCGACCATCGGATTTCGACGATCAGGCACTTCTGGCAGCTGTGGAAGAGGACGAAAGCTTGACAACACGAATGCTGGCAGACGATTTCGAACCAGTCAATGATTATCCGTCGTCTCAAAAAGCTCGGAAAGGTGTGGAAACTGGCTGTATGGGTCCCTCACGAGCTCTCCGACGACAACAAAGCCGATCGCGTTCGAATTTTTACCGATTTGCTGCAGCGAAACGAACAAACACCATTTCTAAAAAACCTCGTCACCGGAGACGAATCTTGCCTCCTCTTCAAAAACATCAAACGAAAGAAGGTTTGCGTATCGCCAGGTGTTTCGCCCAAAGGCATACCGAAAGATGTCCACTGTAAGAAGGCAATGTGGTGCGTTTGGTGGGACAGAAGCGGAATCATCCACTGGGAGATCATCTCAAATGGCATTTGCTATTGGTGCAACGAGAATGGTTAGTGGGTTTTTCAATTTTTTTCTCCCATTTTTTGTTTTTTTGTAGATGAGCGTCAGCAGTGGCGAATTCCGGACAAAAATGGCAAGCGGCAGTTCAACATTAACAGCGACGTCTATCTGGCTGAACTTAACCGCTTTCACGCTGCAATCGAGGGAAAAGAATGCGCAAAAAAAAACCACATCGTGTTCCACCACGATAACGAGCATCCTCATGTTGAGCGTCGTATCGTCGAATCCATCGCCAATAAGGGATGGGATCTGCTCCCACATCCGCCATATTTACCGACTGAAGCAACTACGGACTACCACGTCAACAGGTCGCTGAAAAATTGGCAAAGGAACAAAGTCTATGACGATTTGGATGACTTGGTTGCCGATGTTAAGGCGTGGATCGCTTCCAAGAATCGTGACTTCTTCGCCCGAGGAACCGACCAACTGCCAAGCAAATGGGAAGCAGTTCTTGAAGTCGATGGTGAATACGCTCCAGAATAATCATTTAAACATGTTTTGATTAAATATTTTTATTGTTTTTGTTGAATAAAATTTGTTGAAAAAAAAAACGAACTTAATTATGCATCAACCTATTAAAAGAGAACAGTGTACCAAAAGGTCACGAGTACCAGATATAACAAATGAAGAAACAACTATAATGGCAGAAAATTTAATAGAAGCTCTGGGAAAACTTAAAAATCGTAAACTCCCCGGTCAAAACGAGATATCGAATGAGCTATTGAATTATGGAGGACACTTTTTGATTGAGCAGCTTCAACCACTTCACACAAGAATCATAAGAGCGAGAACGGCGATAGTTATACTAATGCACAAGAAAGGAGAAAAGGAAGATCCCAATAACTATAGAGGCATACATCCATAAAACTGTACATTGAAATTAACAACAAAGATAATAACAACAAAAATTATCGAAAACATACAACTGGAAGAAGAGCAATCAGGATTTAGAAATGGACGTTCGTATTCATTGTGAGACAGGTGAAAGAAAAGTCCCCAGAGTACAACATTGACAGACTTCAAGAAAGCCTTTGACAGAGTATAAATAAAAAGCTGATTATTTTTATCTTTCTTTTTCTACGTCAAAAATAGTTTCTCAGAATTTCTTCAAATTTTTAAATGGGACGTTTTTTTTAAATTTTTTGTTTTTGGAATGCATTTTTCTTAAAAAAAAATCTATATATATATATATATATATATATATATATATATATATATATATATATATATATATATATATATATATATATATATATATGTATATATGTATATATGTATATATCTATATATATATATATATATATATATATATATATATATATATATATATATATATATATATATATATATATATATATATATATATATATATATATACATAATTGGTTTCGTTTTTGAAAATCGGTTACTCAAGTCGTTAACAGCTTTATAGTAATTCCCTTCTGGCGAAAACTTAAGCATTATATTCGGAAGGTTATCCGGTGTAGAAGCCCTCGCATAGAGTTCGATGTGGTTATTTGTTTATCAACCGCTAGTCGATGGCTTGCTCTTGCCAGTCTTTTGATTGTGCCACCAATACCATTGCACGGACCTTTCCTCCATTGCATAGGCAATCGAAAAAAAAACCATTCTGCAGGCATTCGAAAATCACTTTTGTGGTAGTATAAAATGACAGTTTTTAAATTTTTTGAATTGCTGAGGAGCCCCATCCGAAAAATAATAAACTTTGCTTTTAGAAATACGTTTCTCAAAATCAGTTATTATTTTGGTAAAAAGATGCACTGCAACGGCGTCAACAGAAAATAAAATAAAATCGTTTGTTAAATTGGTATAAAAAATGTGATTGTTCATCGTATTAACCGTGAAATCCTATTCATTAATCATTGGGTTAGATTATAAATATAAAATAAGTATAAAATATCATAGAACCATTTACTAAGATCTATTTTATTGTAAAAACTTTGTGCTTGATGGCAAACGTCCAAAAGCACGTTGATGACATCGCTAAGTATATTGGACCCGAGTGGCAGAGGAAAGCCCAGGACCGTGAAAGTTGGAAGCATGCTGAAGAGGCCTTCATCCTACGGTGGATCGACACGGGCTCATGATGATGATGTGTGTATATATATATATATATATATATATATATATATATATATATATATATATATATATATATATATATATATATATATATATATATATATATATATATATATATATATATATATATATATATACCATCCCCGTAAAGGTCATAATTTGAATCAATTTGACTAACTGAAGTCAAATTAAAGCGAATCTAAACGTAAACACTGTAAATTAATAACATGTAAATAAACATTCCTAATTGAACACACATTTTGTTTACAAGCGTTAAAAGAGCAACTAATGGAAAATCCCTACGAATATTCCAGACCATCTAATACTTAGTTTAGATCCAATTATTTAGTGATACTCAAATATTCCGACAGCCACTTCCCTCGATTGCGAGAGATCTCATCTAACGACCAGGACGCAAATGTTTCGCGATGATTTATTTTCGAATTGACGTTGATTCGAGATCGAGGGATCAAATTTCAAATTATAACTTTCGCTAAAACAAACTCGCTTTAATGAATCTTTGCTCGCAATACAAAGACGAATTGCAGGGATGGGGGAAACGTTGTCGCGCTGCCCCCATTTACAAAACTTTTTCCCGTTTTCACTGGTGCGAAAATCGGTTCAATATTTTCCACATGTTACATCTCGAGGTTGAATAACTGTTACTAAAACAGAAATTGTTTATACTATTATATTTTATTTATTAATTTATATTATTATTATTTTATTCAGGAAGGTTCAATACTAGATGGTGTCAGTTAGTTTTTAAAAGCTTAATGTTATTAATATTATTCTTGATAAAAATTGAGTATTTTAATTTTCAAAAAGCGACGCCCAAAAGAGACTAATAAATGGTCTAGTCGAGAAAAACGAAATATTTAAGCCAGTATAATTATGTTATCCGTACGAAAAGGAAGAACAAAACGGAGTTGTTATGGAGTATGTAAGAGTGATATGCGATATAAATTATTTAAAGATAATAAATTTTATTTTATAAACATTCCGAAACCTTGTCTTCAATACCGTAAAAAGATCAAGCAAAGTACATATTAAATAACGTCCTTGCACAAAATGTGAATTGAGGGTGAAAAAATGTGGTCGAAGTGACAGAAGTTTTCGAACGACTGATGTTACTAAGAATATTTATAATTTGCTCACTTCATTTTTATGGAGAAAGTGGTCTAACTGATCAAAATCCAAATCCCCTAAACTACCAAGAATTAAAAAAAAAGATAATTCAAACACTAAGATAATTATTATCATTTATGCAGCGAAAATAAGGTCTTCGAAAATATAACCTCCAGCACTTTTTAGGTTGTTAAAGTGAGAACAAGTTTAATGGGAAAAAATAAAAAAGTTAATGAAGCAAATGGATCTCTTACGAAACATATTCATAATATTGAAACTGCTAAACAGGTGAAGTATATATTTAGAAATAAATAAGCATTGCAAATAATAATTTGCAGGTTTTCGAAAATATAACCTCCAGCACTTTTTAGGTTGTTAAAGTGAGAACAAGTTTAATGGGAAAATATAAAAAAGTTAATGAAGCAAATGGATCTCTTACGAAACATATTCATAATATTGAAACTGCTAAACAGGTGAAGTAAATATTTAGAAATAAATAAGCATTGCAAATAATAATTTGCAATTATTGCAGAAAAAATCAGCCATGGAAAAATACTTATGAATGACTTAAATATTTTATGGAAATGTTTCTGTAAATCCTAAGAATTTATTTTTAGTTAATTAAAATACAATTAAAATAATTAATCATTCTGTTTCTATTTAATTTAATTTCTTTATGATAGAATAAAAATACAAACGCATAACCTCTCAATCAGCACCCCTTTATTTCCTTTTTGCAGACGTCCATGACATTTGAACTATCTTCTTAATTGTTCGCAACTGTGTGTTTGTACTGAGCTGTGAATCAGTAAAGCACAATCAATAATTTTTCTCATGAACTATAACTATTATTACACAAAACAGTACGAAACTTTTGAATTGCCGCTTTTTCAACATGGCGATTGCACTTACCATCTCGTGAAAAAGCCTATTGACACCTTGAAAGCCAACATAAATCGGACAATTGGGGACTTAACACCTCAATTTCTGGGAAAAGTGGTCGGAAATTCGATTGACAGACTGTGCTTTGTCAGAAGTAGCGGAGGCGGATATTTGTCCGAAATTGTTTTCAAATATTAATGCCATTGAATGTTATTTCACATAAAATAAATGGTTTCAAGGTATCTAATTTGGTTGCCGTTTTATTTGAAATTAAAATTCAGATGCACTAAAAAAAACCTATATACAGGGTGTCCGCTAAATAATGGTACACAGCAAAACTGTTGTGTACCATTATATCTGTGTGCAGATTTTTTGTTAAAATGTTTTGTGTTAAAGTTATAATGATATTTTCAATTTTCGTCAATAAACTTTTTAAATAGTATCTTTCTTGAACGAAATTTGGTAGTGGGGGGTTTATTAAGATAAGAAATTAAAATTTCTCGAAAATTTTTATGTGGATTGTAGAGGACGCTGTCTGTGATACTTTTCTACGTTTAAAGGTCACAACTTTTTTGCGCCTTAGTGTATACGCATTTTTAATGAAAATATTATTTTGTCCACTTTTTTTTACGCAAATAAGGTATACCTTGCAAATGTCGCTCCGAGTGACTGTTTTCTAAATATCTGCCTCTAAATTGTTCATTGCACTCTTTTAAATTCCGCTTTTGAAATGTAACACTTTTCTTAAAGTAAGTAGACTATAATTAAAACAAATACATCAAGAAGCTCTAGAAATGTTGTTACTTAGTTATATTTACAACTTTTTTGCGTCTTAGTGTATTTCCATTTTACCCAATACCCATTTACTGAATGACCGTCTGATTTTAAAGAATAGTCGTTCACTTCGAAACGATTCCACAGCATTCCTCAATTTTATACCATAATTATTCTCGAGTATTCGCTACTTCCTCTTACACTAATGATTTCACATATCCCCACACACAAAAATTAATCCAGCAATTAGGAAAACGGGTATTCAGGTAGTCTGACAGGTCTAGGAAAGTGTGCTGGGGATCCATACTGCATGAACATGTTTCGTCTTAGTTTTAGAGGAATGATACTAGATAGGAAAGATACAGTTCACCGTTTAAATTAGGTAATAATTTAATAAGACCACACCAAACGTTAATTTTAAATTCGTGTTGGAAATAACGTTGGGATACTAACTGTGGATTTTCTAAATCCTACGCATGTTTATTTCTAAACTTCAATACATCTCTTAAGTGTGAACGTTGCTTCGTCTATAAACATTTTTTGTAACATAGGGTCGACATTCTACTGGGTACGACCGAAACGGGCACATTCCAGTCTGGCTAGCAAATCAGCTTCAGCAGATTTTGTAAAGGCGTGGAGCGAAACAGATACAGTCTCTCTTCGTGAAAAATTTTGCAAACGGTGGACTTGCCTATCCTAACTCCAAGAGCAATGTGTCTTGTGCTAACTTCAGGGTTTTCAGTTACATGAACGTTAGAGTTAGAGTCTTCGGACGACCTGCGGAATCTCGTTTCGGACGGAAAGAACCTCTTTCACCCAGTTTGTCGTAAAGATTTTTGAAAATCTTAAAATCCGGCTGTCTTCGTCGTGGATACGTTTCTAAATAACTTCGATCAGCCCGGCGTCCATTAAAATTTTCCTGCGTGTATATGGCTATCATATATCGCATCTCTTTATTAGAAAACAATTTATGTCTGGGCATTTTGTTCTTGACTTAAGTGAAAATCTTTCAAAAACTATTTTACTATAATGTATTAAAATTATTATTACTATTATTATTACATAAAGCTATTTTAACTATTTAAATGTCCACAATATTAAAAATTGACAATCAATGCAGTAACAAGTTTGACAGTAACTAAATTTGCAGAGCGTCTTGATGTATTGGTTTTAATCATAGTCTACCTACTTTAAAAAAAGTGTTACATTTCAAAAGCGCAATTTAAAACAGTGCAATGAACAATTTAGATACATATAGACATTATATATATATATATATATATATATATATATATATATATATATATATATATATATATATATATATATATATATATATATATATATATATATATATATATATATATATATATATATATATACGGTACCTCTGACTGACATTTGCAAGGTATACCTGATTTACGTCAAAAGGTGGACAAAATAATATTTTCATTAAAAATGCGAATACACTACGGAGCAAAACAGTTGTGACCTTTCAAACGTACGTAGAAAAGGGTCGCAGACAGCGCCCTGTACAACATTTTCGAGACATTTAAATTTCTTATCTTAACAGACCCCACACTACCAAATGTCGTTCAAGAAAGATACTTTTTAAGAAATTTATTGTCGAAAATTGAAAATAAAATTAGAACTTTAACACCCTGTATCTTGGTTACTATTAACTTTTGGACTAAGGTAAGTTGGGTTAAATCGCAATAGTTTTACCCAAAAAATCTGCAGTTTTGCTGTGTACCATTAATTAGCGGACACTATATATATTCAGGGTGTTCTCAAAGTTGAGTCATTTATTTTAACAGGTTGTAGAGCTCCTAAAAATAAATAATTTTACTAAAAATCATTTATATAACAGATGCAAAATAAAGAAGTTATAATCTGATTTTTTGATATAATAAAACAAAATAGCAAAACAAATAACCATAACAAAAAACAATCGCAAAATAAATTAAATTCGAGAATATCATTTAAAAAATAATGTGGCCAAAAAAAAATAAGGATATTAAATATATATCTTGGTTCACATTTTCTATTATTAATAATAGGGGAAACCAGGACGACGAACTGAACAACAGACTGGCGAAAACAGGGACATCGCTCCAATCACTTAGCAGAGGCTTCTTAAACAACAAACAAATATCTAAAAAACGAAAATAACAATATATAAAATGTTATATATCCCCACACTAACATGGATGCGAAAATTGGGTCCTGAATGGAAAGCAAAAGAGTAAGCAGCAAAAGAGTCCAAGTAGCAGAGATGAGATACCTTCGTAAGGTACAGGGGATAAAAATAATAGACAGGTCAGGATTAACATAATCAGAAACAACCTGGAAATACGAGCACTCATATCAAAAATAGAAGAGAAAACACTGAGCTGGTTAGATACACAACAGAATGGACCAAGACAGATAAATCAAGAGAGTTTGGGAAGCTAGAGCGATGGGAAAGAATAAAAGAGTAAGGCCGGGTAAATTTTAAATTGATTCACTAGGCCGTTCAAAAGTTATTGCAATTTAAAATGTTCGTTATTTTATACGAAATCTTATGGAAATTCACTAACATAATAAGTTAAACACGTTATAAATATACAAAGAAAACCTATCAACCGTTCCAAACTGTCAGAGTATGTAACTTAAACTGTTTGGAACCATTTAAATAGTTTTATTAATATTAATTTTCAGTACTTTTGCCTCCGATAGTACTTCCGATATAGCCTCAAATACTTTTGAAAAGCGTTCATTCGAATGCGTCTTTGGTCGACTAATAAAAAATATGGCACACTCAAGCTGAAACTCATAGTCAGCACACTCATAGTCAAATCCCAAGTAAACTGCAGTGGGCATGGACTATCAAGATGTTTACAATATTATCGAACTCGTACACTTTCAGTCGGTGATCATTTATTGCAACTTTGTGGATTTTTATGATGATTTTGTCAGCTGTTACAGTTTTAAAACCTTCCGAGCATTCATATTCAACGATATATCCAGAAACTTATAATTCTACCATTGTATCACGAAAATAAAAGACATGTTATATGGCAAAAACCTTTTTTACTCCAGCATCATCCATTATGAACGGAGAAAAACAGAACGAATTGAACGAGTTCCGGTCAAACATCATTCGGGGGGCAATTTTCTTTCGGGGAAATTTCCACCCCATTATCTATTTAAGTTCCTCGAAGAGCCACTGAATATTTAGGTCGATGGAGGAGTGGGCATTAGGCAAATTAAGGGTCCCTCTGAAGTTTTTTTTTACGTATCACTGAGTGAGAGATATTCCATTATCAAATTGGAGTTACGCGAGGGTTAATATGTGTTTAAATGGACCAGAATTGAGGTAATTTGTTCATTTTGTGGAATTTAGAGGCTCTGATTCTGATCCCAGGTTTCGTTTTTCCAGATTCCATCAAAATACAGATCCGAAAAAAACTTTTTTAGTTACTTTGTTTATTATGAGAGTACCAGCATTATGTAACAACAAAGTCGGAGAGGAAATTAGTTAATTAAAATGGATTACAAAAATGTATACATTTTTCTAAAATGTAAAGCAGTGTATGTTAAATTATCCAGACGTATAAAGTAATTTAGAACTTTTAAGTCTGATGCTTCCTGCGTGAGAAATGCTTTAAAATCGCCTTCAGGACTCCGGAATTTTATGCAACCGATATAAATAAACCTGTTTCTTGTTGTCAAAAAAATGTTGATTGTAATGGTTTTTATTTCGATTTTTTTAGAAAAATCACAATAACTATCTTAACAACGTATATTATAAATCAACACAATTCAAAAATTCAATATATTAATAATAATATTTTCAGTAACTTTTTCTCAACTCTATGGATTGTGTTACACGGAACAGTTGATAAATCGATAGCGTCAAGTCAAGTTTTCTGGGATTATCATTGTGTGATGGTCATAGGCTACCAGGCAAAAGTTGTGAGCATCACAGGGAAATATTATGCTTCACTACTGGACCAATTAAAAAGGCCAAAGGTTCCACATCCGGCCAAAAAGACAGTACTGCTTCACTACGATAATGCGCCTGAACGCACGTCTCTAGAGTTGTTGCTGTGAAACTCCGTGACCTACCGTTCGAAATACTTCCACATGCGCTATATTCAGCAGATTTGATTTCCTGTGATAACTTTCTCTTCTCCAAACCTGAAATGAAATGAAATGAAATGACCCGGTGATCGAAGATTCACATTCTGAAACAACAACTTATTGTGCTGCACATATCGCATTATACTAACGGTATTAAAATACTAGAAAGTTGGTCCACCAGGTCTGTAAATATGAAACCTGAATTTGTCCATAGATGTTTGTTTGTTTGTTTTATTTTATTTGAGTCACGTCAACGCTCCAGGCGTTATTTAGTGACTGTTCGCTGTTGCATAGCAGAAGCTTGTCGGGGAGAAAATCACATGAGGAGATTGTGGTGACACATAATTGTATATAGGACGAAGAACTACGAGTGTGACTAGAATAGTAATTGTTGGAGGGATCATGAGTCACGTCAAGACGATTAAATTGTATGGAAGTATCCAGATTCTTTTAGGAATTCGAGGAGATTTCCCACTGCGTGATGGGAGAATAATTCCTGAATGGAGCGGGATAATCCTAACCTTAAACGCATCGGGGATAGGACAGGGCAAGAGGATAGAATATGGACAACTGTAAGGGAGGATCCACAGAGAGGGCAGGAAGGAGCCGGGCTCCCATCCATGAGGTATTGATGAGAGAAGAGACAGTGGCCGATCATAAGCCTATTAAACTTAATTTGTGATTGTCTGGAAAGAGAAAAATTGTATTCAGAATAGAAGTCTTTTTTAATTTGCCATAATTTGTTGTTATCATCTATGAGATCCCACTCGAGCTGGATGATTTTAGAGATTTTGTCAGATATTATAGGACAATAATCTCTGGGAGAAGGGACTACGGAAATGGGAGATCCAGAAATTGTGGCGGCTTTTGCTAATTGATCTACTCTTTCGTTTCCCTCAATACCCATATGACCAGGAATCCATATTAGAGCAATTTTGTAGGATAAAGAATGTAAGGAGAAAAGGAGATCCCAAATTCTGAGGATTAAGGGGTGAGAAGAATTTGGATTGTTGTGTCCATAGATGTGACTAGCTGTCAATGTTTGGTTTTGGTTTGGCATTTTCTTGATGTATCTACCCATGCTTTTGCTGACGTCTTATGTGTATCGAAGCATGTTTCATCAAGGTAGATAATAGGATGATTTTCTAATCTGTATTCTTTTATATAGTTTAAGTAGTCAAACCGCCATCGTCGCAATCGTTATGAGTTCATTAATATATATTTTATTAATGGTCCAATATGTAAAATCTATTTGAGATAATATTCTCCGGAGGCTAGTTCTGCTGCAAAGAATGTTGGTTTCATCTTTCCTTAGTCGCTCTTGCAATGAATGCAATGCAGGCACAGTTTGATCTTCATACATACCATAAATTTTGCTTCGAATTACGTCTTTGTCGCTTTCATCCACACATTTGCTTTTACCAGAATCATTTCGGACTTTATTTAGCTTTAATTGGTTTCGTCACAATATCTTTGACTGTAGACAACGGAGTTTTCGTTAATGAAGACATTTCTGCTGCAGCTGCATTAATATTAAGCCCTCTATTGAATAAAGAAACACACATATTTAACAATATGCTTAGCATCGGGCGATAAATGTTTTCTTTTAAAATTAGCACTACCGGAGGCACATTGATCATTATCTTGTCAAGAACGCTACATTTTTAACACGTTTGGAATAACAAAAAATACGATAGAAATTATTGAACTCTACTGTTTAAGAAAATAAAGCGAACTAAACTAAAATATTTCGAAACTACTGAACCAGGTATAAAATTAATTTTATCTTTTTATCCGTTATTTTATTAGGCCCGGTCCGGTTTACGTTTTTTGTAAGCTTGCCGGGTTTCGTTACGGCAGGGGTTGTTAAGAGTTTATTGCACATCGGTCAACCATATATCTTGAAACGCACTACACCACCTTTTTTTAAATGGATTGTCCGTCCCTCGCTATCGGAAATCTCCATCATCAAAGTGCTGAAATCACTTTTTGCTTCGTTTATGTGTTGCAAAACTCTCTTCTTGAGACTTGGTATAATGCTGGATACAAGCCACAAAATAACGAGAAACTATTTAGATTCGAAAGTGAGTTAAAAAGCACAAATTATAAAGGAACTGAATAAATTTATATACCTAATATTTGGACCGCAGCAGAGCTGGGTTTCCATTTGAGATCGCGTCCAACTTGGCAAAACTAAATTTGCTTTTGATTTCGAACTTTTCGCGGTTTATCGTTAACAAGCAGCTCGGAGAGGCAAAAACCGAAAGGCTATTGTGTCGTTTCGAAGTAGTTGAAATTGTTTATTGTACGTGTGAGCGTACGTAAATTAGTTTGTAGTTTAATTCTGTAGTTAGTTGAGTTTTTGGTTTTATATATATATATATATATATATATATATATATATATATATATATATATATATATATATATATATATATATATATATATATATATGTATATTGTTAGTAAAATGTCTATGTACTGTCTCAAGTGATTTGTTGCAAATTTTAGATTTTTACAAATAAAAGAGTAAACTTCCATTAATATAAACTTTTTTTTTTAATTTGAACCATTTTATTCTTAATACTTTTTCATCAAACTATATATAGATTTGAAGTTTATTTTATAAACAATTTGTCGAAACATAATTTTCCAGGACAACCAAAAGGGTTTGAAACTGTAGATTTGCAAGCAGTATTGGATGAAGACTCAATTCATATGTTCAAACAATTGGCAGAAACATTGAATGTTGCCTAATCTACCATTCCGAATGTCTATACCTATTGGGAAAGATTCAGAAGGAAGGAAAATGAGTTTTGAAACACGAAAAACCACTTGTGAAATTTTGCTTGCCAGACAGAAAATAAAAGGTTTTTTGCATCGAGTTATAACAAGTGATGAACAGTGAATCTATTCTGACAATCCAAAGCGCAAGAAATAATGGGCAGACCCAGGCCAGTCTTCAATACCATAATCAATGCGCAATATACATGGAAAGAAGGTTTTGTTGTATATTTGGTGGAATAGTAGGGGAGCTGTGTATTACGAATTGCTGAAATCTGGTGAAACGATTACTAGCTATCGACTTCTGAACCAAGCATTGCAGACAAAACGACCAGAATAGACACAAAGACATGATACAGTAATTTTTAACATGACTACTCGGCCCTATGTTGCAAAATGTCTAAAAAACTGTAAAAAACTATTTGGAAAACTTTAAATGGGGCGTCCTACCTCACCCGCCGTATTCCCCGGACTTAGCTCCTTTGGACTACCACTTATTTCGATCGATGCAGCCCGGACTTCAGCAAAAACAAAAGTTCTTTTGACGCGTAATTCGTTCTTTGACAGAAAGACGGGAAAAGGTAATAAATAGTTAAGGATGGACAATGTTTTGATTATTAAGGTAATTTATTTTGTTATGGAAATAAACGGTCAAATTTTGCAATGCATCTGTGTTAAAATGTTATGTCAAATAGTTTACAAGTGCCGCCTTTGTTTTTTATAACTTCACTGAGTCTGTTTTTTATAGAAGTGTGCTGATTTGTTATCAATTTGTTATCAGCTCATTAAGATCCCGTAGAGACCACTCTTCTTTCAGGACTTGCCGCATTTAATTTTTATTTTTTATGTGTTTCTTCAGCCTCCTTTTCAATTTTCCCTAGAGATGTGATTGTGGAGGAATTTTTAACTGTCTTGGGATATGGTAGAGTAACCGTTATTTGACTTTACATGCTTGGTGTTTTGCATCATTGTCCTATTATGAAATGAAATCAGACCAGAGCCCAAGTTTTTCGGTACATGGATGCAAATTGTCTCTCAAAATGTCTAGGAAAACATTCCTAGATTACTAGGAATTGGATTACTAGGAGCTAGTAGTTATTAGGAACTAGTCGCTACTAGTTGCTAGGAACTTCCATGATTACTTTTATACATTTTTCAACGTATGCCCCTCACCATAACTCCTTCAATCACATGCTTGAAAGTACGACAAATTGTTAATTTTCACTTGCTCATTTTTTCCACACCTTCAAGTTCCCGTCAACCCTAAAAACACTGAACTGAATGCTGACTAATGCACGCTGAATGTGCATTAGTAGCTGAAAATCACAGGTCCCCAAAAGGTGTGAGACTTAAACAAGGTTTGACGTATGATTGGTGAAATAAAACTATCAATTCTCCTATTGGAACTTTGGGTGTGAAACACTAAACTCTAAAAATCAACAGGTCTAAAAGACTAGCTTTATTTCTAAACTCGAAGAGATTTACCACTAAACATCATATCATTTTTTGAAACTTCTCGGCGTACGTTTCGCTAACAATGTTATCATCAAACTGATAAAAAGTGTTAATTATATAGGGCTTTTGGGGCCCGCGGGAGTTTGCTAGTCTCCTACCGGGCGCCTCCACAGGTGGCGGATAGTGGAATGCTCACCAGATATGGTGGGTACTGGGGAAATAAAATACCCAGGGCGGACCAAAACTAGCACCAAAGGGTACGACGGTTCCACATGTTAGTGGCGGTACCCAACAGCGTCTGTTTCACATGTTAGTGGCGGCTGAATAAATATCCTCTATGGTTAACAACCGTAGTTGTAACTTGGAGCTTGCTCCACTTAAGGTTGATAACCTTCGACAGTCAGATATGGAAAGGTCTTTTAGGAAAAAATTTCCACCGTCCAACCCCTCGAGGAAGGAGAAGACTACATCGGATTCGGTGGGTAGTCACCTAGAAGGCAAGAATGAATCGGAGCATTCGAAGTCACATGTATTCAGAATCAAACATAAGCATATTAACTACATCGCAACACATAACATAAATTCTCTACTGAAAACCGGAAAACTCAAGAACTTCACAGATGAATTAGACAGGCAAAACATTTTACTAGCAGGGCTCCAAGAAATGAGAAATTCAACAGAAGATCCGTTTGAATCACAAGGATATAGAATTTACAATGGGAGGCCAGGACAAAGAGTCATGAAGCAATGCCCCCAATTTGGTACAGGATTTATAGTAAATTTGAAAATCATAGATTCCATAATTGAGTTTAAAGCCATTTCACCGAGAATTGCAACTATAACTTTACAAACCACAAACAAATTTTACACCATCATAAATGCCCATGCCCCCACTAATGAAAAAAACTTCCTAACAAAAACTATGCAAGAAGTAGATAATTTCTGGGATCTCCTTGATCAGACAATGAATAAAGTAAATATGAATCATGTCAAGATCCTTATAGGGGACTTTAACGCTCAATTGGGAAAAGAAAGGAAGTATCGAGATGTAGTTGGAAAGTGGGCTCCTCATAGATATACTAATAGAAATGGCCAAAGAATCATCGAAATTTGTAGAACGCATGGACTCATCTCCAAGTCTACATATTTTAAAAGAAAACCAAATAAACTCAAAACTTGGAAACATCCTGACTGGACAAAAGGGGAATGGCAGCTGGACCACGTATGCATGGACAAGTTCTTTCACAAGGAAATCCACAATGTCAAAGTTCTAAGAGGAACGGACACCGGCTCAGATCATTACTTAATAAAAATCAAGATTAAATTTACCCCTTTAAGAAGGAAGAGACAAAACACAGAGGGAGAGAAAAGGACATACGACCCTCATCAGTTAATCCAGAATGACCAATACCAGAAAAGAACAGGAGCCACAAGACTAACAGACAATTTAGAAGAACTAATACCAATTCTTAAACAGAATGCAAAAGATCTAGCCCCATTAAATCCGCGGAAGAGACATGCCTGGTGGAACTCTGATTGTGACAAAATGCATGAGGAGAGACATCAAGCTTGGTTGAAATTTCAAACTCACAAAACAGAAGAAAACGCCACTAACCTCAAGAATGTCAGAAAAGAATTCACCAAAATCATTAAAAAAATTAAGCGACAGTATCAAAAAGATTTAATAAACTCAATAGAGGAAAATTATTATAAAACAAATTCGAGAGATTATTACAAGGCCTTTGATAAACAATTGCAAAAATACAACACCCCTACATTATTGTTGAAAAATATGGATGGAAAAACAGCACATAATAATAAGGAAAATGCAGAGATCATGGCAGAAGCATTTAACAAGCTCTTGAACTGTGATAAACCTGAGGAACTTTTATCTATTGATACACAGACCCCTATAAAAACTAAACCGGAAAATATAAACCCACCTACAGCAAAAGAAGTTGAAACAGCACTTAAGGAAATGAAAAACTACAAAGCATGTGGTGAAGACCAGGTTTTTGCAGAGATGTGGAAATACGCCGGAAGTACAACCCAGACCTCCCTCCATATGATATTAAATAAGGTTTGGATATCAGAAAAGTTCCCGGAACAATGGACAACAGCTATAATCAACCCACTTCATAAGAAAGGTGATAGAAGTAATCCAGACAACTACAGAGGTATTTCCTTACTAGACGGCACATATAAGATTTTCTCTAAGATACTATATAATCGGATTAAACAACAACTAGATCAAGAGCTAGGTGAATACCAAGGAGGCTTCAGACCCTGGAGAAGCTGCACAGAACAAATAATTACTTTGAAGCTAGTCATGGCATATTATAGAAAACGAAACAACCCCCTTTGGATAACGTTTATAGATTTCAGGAAAGCATACGACTCCATCCACAGACCATCATTATTAAAAATTTTAAGACATTTTGGACTTCACCCAAAACTGATCAAATTGATAGAACTTACTCTAACTAATACAATTTCTAAAATTAAGTTCAGGGGAGAACTTTCTGAACCATTCTTGGTAAAAACTGGTTTGAGACAGGGTGACGGATTATCACCTCTTCTTTTTAACTGTGCACTGGAGTATATAATGAGAGAATGGTACAAGAACAACCCAAAAAATATAAAAATTGGAACCAAAAAGGACAACATACATTTGAATTGTCTAGGGTTTGCTGATGACCTAGCTCTTCTGGCCAATAACATTCAGGAAACAAAACAACAAATAAAATCTTTACAGGAAATAGCTCAGAATATTGGTTTGAAAATTTCATTTGAAAAAACAGAAATCATGTCAACTCAACTTCCATTAGTAAACAAAATTGAACTGGGTAGCCAAGAGATAAAAATTGTGGAAAGATTTAAATATTTAGGTGAAATAATCACATACAATTTGAATGAAAAACCAGCATGGCAAAGTAGAATAGATAGACTGGTTAGAGCACAGCATGTGACCAAGAACACATACAACAAAAGATGTCTCTCAATAGCAACCAAATTAAAACACTACAAAACGGTCACTCAACCTCAAATTACATATGCATGTGAAACAATATTCAAAACAACAAACACCGTTGCAATAGATGGAATATTAAAGACAGAGAGGAGAATAGTGAGAACTTGTTTGAATAAAAATTATCAAGTAAATGGAGTCTGGAGACTGGCTTCCAATGAAACCGTCTATAAGGAAATAGAACCAGTGACGAGTACTATGAGAAAGAAGCGAATATCTTTCTTGGGGCATCTAGTAAGGACACCGGAAAGTAGAATCAGTAGGAGAATAATAGAGAAATTTTGGAATAGTAAGAGCAATATTAGATGGATCACAGAACTTAAGGAAGACATGAGAGAGTTGCACATCACAATGGAAGATTTAAGGTGCAAGTCAGATGCACTTAAGATATTGCAGGACAAACACACAGCACTACAGGCAAGGATCAACAGACAGAGGACAGGAAGAGTGATTCCGGAGGAGGAAAGGAAATTACGATCAGAGTGGATGAAGAAGTATTGGGCTGAGAAGAGAAGAAAGGACCTGAACCATAACTTGACTAGAGTGGTCCTATGCAGACCATAAAGTTAAAATAAATAAATATAGGGCTTTGAATGCATAGGGCTTTGAATGCATATGAAAGCATTCAAATAGAAAAATGTGAAGAAAATCATGAACCGAGATAAAGTACCTATTCCGTTCAGTCAACTTTTTCAATTATTAATGTAAGGCTCAGTAAACTTCACGGTTCAACATTTTTACACGCTTCACTTGGTAGGTTTATCATATAAATAGTTTAGTTTTAGAATTAGATTAAATCATCTCCTGATGATGCTAACATGATTAGTGAAACGTGCGTCGAGCAGTTAAAAAAACCGTTTTGGTGTTTAGTGGTAAATCTCTTCAAGTTTAGTATTTCACACCAAAGTTTCCAACAGAAGAATTGATCTTTTAGACCTGTTGATTTTTAATATGTATGATTTTTTACGCGCTTTTCTAGACTTCAAACCTGATTTTTTATAACGTTATTTATAGTTTGTTGTGTTACAACAGTCTGGTAATCCCGAACGATGTCAGCGGCTAATAATGGTGGCCGGATTTTCCGATTGGATGCCTTAATCTGGATTTACATGGAAGGCGAAAACTAAAAGAAGGCATATATATTGGACCTTAAATAAGGAAGCTTCTAGGTGATTTCCGTTTTCAAGAAAAATTAAATGAAAAGGAATTGGCAGTTTGGAAGTGTTTTGTAAGTGTAGTAAAAGGATATCTGGAAAAGAAAGATGAAAACTATAAAAACCTCATAGATGAACTCTTGAAAGCCTTTGAAATACTAGGGTGTCCATATCCTGAAAAATGCAAAATTTGGGCGCAGTTAGCAACGAACAAGAAGTGGGGTTTCACCAGGACATCAGGACCATGAAAGCAAGATACCAGGGAGGCTGGAACCCATCTATGTTGGATGACTATTGCTGGTTTTTCAAAATAGATGATGCTACAGAACACAAGAGGAAAATGTGAACGTTTTTGTCGCTGTAGACATCTCATATAATATATTTTTTATTTAGATAATCCTCAGTAATGTCTTTGCATACATTTAACTCGTTTTACATGTTTTTATTACATAAATAATAGATATGTCGTCTTCTTTTCTTCTTCACCACCGACCCCCCGTAACAAAAACAACTCTACTTGTTACAGTAATTAGCTTATCATTTTCGGATTTAAGACTACAAAATACTTCGTATACACCTATTTCCATCAATGTTACCTCAAAAAAGTTTACCTGTATTATTAGAACATTTCCAACAATTCGAATATACGAAAAATTACTGTTTCCACCGAAGCATCAATTAAATTTACAAGTTTCGAAGAAATTACCAAAACAATTCCGTTTTATATAATACTTTTTTTTTATTTTCAAGTTCAATATAAATTTTCAACTCATTGATCTCGCTGGACTGGAAGCCGTATATTTTTATTTTAACGATCCGACTAAGGCGCTTAGACTTTAAACAAATGGATAGTATATTTTCGGTATTTATCTCGATCTACTGGATGATATAGAGAAACAAATAATTTTCAATGCCAAGATTTCGTGTTGGTGGGTAACGAAACTGATAAACATATTTTGTTCACGCTTTCGCTACGGATTTACAATGAAACGCCATTAAAACCTTCGCAATTGTGTGGAAGCTTTCAAACATATAGAGATTATAAAGATATTTTTGATTTGTTTGCTTGATGATGAATAGAAAGGTTGAGATTCATGTCGAAAATATTCGCTCTTCACCTGAGGACAATTAAAACGAAAAATCTCTCATCGAAATAGCTTTCTAGATTTTTTTCATATTAAACTTTTACAATATTTTGAATTTTTCATTTAATATTTTATTAGGTTAAGAAAGTTATTGTGCTAAACTTGAAGAGATTTACCACTAAACACCAAATCACTTTTTTTTTAACTGTTCGACGCAGTTTCGTTAACCATGTTAGCATCATCAGGACATGATTTGGTAATGTTTTGGTGTTTAATGGTAAATCTCTTCAAGTTTAGTGTTTTACACCAAAGGTTCCAATAGAAGAATTGAAAGTTATTGGCATTTTTATTGCTTAAATTTTAAATGTATTTTCAAATACATTTGTTTTAAATTGCTTTGACTCTATATATGATTTTAAAGAGGGTTTTTTGTTCTATCTAACTGTGGTATTAGTTTTGTTCTAAAATAATTTTGGCCAATTTTTTCGGAGCGTTAAACGCAACATGGACAAAAAGCAAATTCGCACAATTTTCTTGTTCCAGTTCAACTAGGCTGAAAAGACTGCTAAAATAACTAGCGATATCAATAATGTGTTTGGCCCAGAAATCACTAATAAACGTACTGCGCAATGGTGGTTTAAATAATTTCGTAGCGGTGATGAGAGCCTTGAAGATGATGAGTGAAGTGATCGGACATTGGATGTTAACAACGACCAATTGAAGGCCTGAGTGGAAGCCAATCCGCATACAATTGTTTGGGAGCTTGCTTCTGAATTAGGTGTAATGCAGGTGACGATTTCTAAAGTTCTAAAAAGGCTCGATAAATGGTGCAGCCCGAATTCAAGGAAAATAAAAAAATCGTCATTTTGAAGTGTCGTGTGCCCGTCCTTTGAGCAATAAAAACGTTCCTTTTCTCAAACAGATTGTGACGTGAAAAGTGGAGTCTTTACGACCATCGACGACAATCGACTCAGTGGTGGGACCGCGACGAAGCTCCACAACACTTTATAAGGTCGAAAATACACCAAAATAGGGTCAAGCTTCGCTTATATCATTAAAAGATAACTTTTGTTATTCTAATTATGTTGGTTTTTAGAGCTAACTCGATGAGAAACATTAAATTCCCTTTTTTTTATAGGCAATACTCGTGCAAACCATAACACTTCCTCCTCCCCTTTGCCCTCTGGATAAGTTTTTTCTTCCCTTTTGAGATCATCAAAATATAAAGAAAACAATCAGGCCCATCCAAACTGATTTTTTTTGTCAAAAAATATTTTTCGTCCACTGGCCAGTCCATGAATTGGCTTTTTCAACGAAAGCCATTCGGGCTAATTTGTAGCGAGTATTTAATGCTGGTTTCGTTTCAATTTTTTTTCTTTCAATATTTTCAGACTTTTTGAATAATCTTTGGACATTCCTAACACACGTTTTCACTTTAGATTTCTTAGCACTAGCTGCTGCAGTCTTACATGAATTCCATTCAATTTTCTGAATTATTTTTTTTTCTTTTCTTGACAAAACAAGTAAACACCTAACTAACTTGAGAACCGTTAAAAAAACGTTTAATTTAGAAGAAAGATAAAAAATGGTTTGTTCAAAGTAAGCGCCATCGCTAGCTGTACGTTTTTCCCATCTCTCTGGCAATTTGTGGATGATGCCCTCCCAGAAAAACCGTACATCTCCAGTCATCAAGTCATTTTTCGACTTTAAAATTAGTTGAAGTGTTTGAGATATTGCGTTAGATATCAAGAAAAACAAGTGGTAGTTGGAGGGGATAATTCCCAGTCAAGTGTAGAAATGCTGCCTCTGACCGCTTTTGTGACCGCTTTGAGTGATGAGGCTTTGTCGTGCTGCAAAATCGCTTTTCCGGGTCTTGTAATCCATTTTGGTCGCTTTTCGCTCAACGCATGATTCAAATTGATTATTTTTGACGGTAGCGTATGGTATGAACGGTTTCTGTCTGTCGTTCGGCTGATTAATTTTCCTGCCTTCTGAATCTTTCCTATGGAATGCAGACAACAAATGGTTCGGGGACCAACATTTAGCCCCTCTGCCATTTTGCAATTCGGCATATTCAATTTTTTTAGGTTAACCTGGCCGTTCTTTGTCTAGTTGAAATTATCACTTTTAAATCGTCTAAACCAACGCCAACAAGCGTCTTGCGTTGGAACATTGTCACCATAAGTTTCCACAAGTATACGATGGCTTCCACTCGCGTCTTTCTTTTGATTGAACAAGAAAAGCAAGCGTGCCGCAAATGCTATTTATTTGGCTCCCAACTAGACACAAAAAAATATGGGGCCCTAACGTTTTTACGATAATCGTTTTAACATACATGGGGTTTTGAAAGGTACTGTGTCGTAGCAACAAAATGCCATAGCAGCGCATCTCTTAAAAAAAAATAAAAATTCTTAATCGCCACACCTAGTAACTGAACTAAACTGATAACTTTTGATAATACTTCTAGGGGATTATGATATCTTAAATATAAGCAAGTGTGTTTAACATTTTGGCGACCAAAAAGTTTTTTTACTAATTAATTTTTTATTAATTAATTTATTTGTTACTAGTTAATTTACTAATAATTGTTTTACATTCTGATCAAGGTTAATGAAACGTTTTCCTTTTTCCATTATTTTAATTGATATTTGAAACAAATAAAAAACATCAAAAACATTTTGACACTGAGTGTATACAGAAACTACAAAACGAATACTGTACATAAAAGAACCATATATCAAATAAAAAATTATCTGGAAAATAAAATTGCCAAAATAATATTCCTGGAAAGCTTCTTACCATTTCCTATTACGGAAGCAGTAGCCTTGCCTTTCTATTTTTCACCTGTGACATTTTGATTGCTTACCTGAAAAAGAAAAGAAAAACAAATGAGTTTGACTTTGACAAAAATATTATAAGAGCGAGAAAGAAAATAAAGAGTAAGACAAGGACACGGATAATCTAAGGTTGTTATATCTTCATTGATCTAACATACGTTAAAGTTGTTTTACTCGCTCTCACTCGAAGAACTTTTATAATGTTTTCAATCTGCTATAACGTGGGTGTTACAATTTATGTGCGACAATCTGAATACATATTCAGTTACATCTAATTAGAATAATATAAAATAATTAAATGTCGTGTATCGGTTTTTTCCCGGTTATCGGAAAATCGGCAGTGTCTGTACAGACAGGTTTTTGGCCTTATAGCCTTTATCAGTCTGGCTCGAGTTGAAGTCCCAAGGGTAGTGTAGGCTATAGTTATTTGTGAAATTCTCGAAGAATTAACAGATCTCAATTTACGTTTCAATCTTTAGCTGAAAAAGAAAAAAAACACTGCGAAAGCTCATGACATGATTTGTTCGGCTTTGGGAGATGCTGCTGTATCTTAACTGTTTTCTTAAATGATGCAATACGTTCCGAACAACTAAGAAAAGTGGGGGATGAAGAATTGGAATCACTGCTGGAGGGAAATCATCTTCGTTCACTGCTAGAGCTAAACAAGAATCCGGAACAACACCGCTAGCCATTTCTAAACGTTTGCACAACCTAGTGAAAATTCAAAAGGAGAATCGATAGGTCCCCTATCTCCACAACCGAGAATAAGAGTAGACGAATTGATGTTGATGTGTCATTGCTGTGCAGATTCAAGGAAAAGGACTTCCTATACAAAATTATAAACCTGTGATGACATTTAGATCCTCTTCGATTATTCAAAGAGGCAAAAATGGTGAGTGAATTCCGATGAATCATCAATCAGTAGCGTAAATTAAATATGTACGCCAAAAAGTTGTTGCTGTGTATATGGTGAGATCAGCTGGGCGTCGTGCATTGTGAGTTGGCCCAATCTGATCAACTCGTCACTGCTGGTCATTATAAGTAGCAACTAATTCGTGTTCACGATGCTCTGGAAGAAAAAAAATCCCTATACAGCCAAGGGAAGAATTGAAGTTACTTTGCTTTAGAACCACGCACGGTTACATACTAGCTATTCATCTCACAGTTCACATTATTCAATTCGCATAGTAGGCGATCATTTCACGCACTTTTTCCAACCAACTCATAGCGATTTTTTAGCCGGCCTGGCTTTGGGTCATCTCCCAAAACATCATGATCGTCCTGGAATCGCGTATACCATTCCAACACACATGTAGGGAATAACCAAGCATAACTATAAACTTTTTTTAATGAATTCAAATGTTTCCGCAAAAATTTCACTGAGCTTGAAGCAACATTTAATATTAGCTCTTTGTTTCATTGTTTTATTACGAGGTGACAAAAATGTGCCAATTTAAGAGCAATCACTTGACAATCCGTTGATCGATTCAAATAATGGCGGTCTCGTTTTATAGAGGAGATATACAGTTTTCAGACTATATATAGTTTCGATTGATGGCACTAGTAGTTTTCTTTAAATTTAAAAAGATCCGTTATTTCTGTGTAGAGTAAAAAATCTTATCTTGCAAAAAGAGGTTCAAAACTAAAAATGTCTATAAAACATAATATGGGATGTCCATACTTTTTCAACATGCGTTTGAACGTATTTTTGAACTTGCTGCGTGTGTTAGCGCTGCATTCTAGCGCAATGCAAGATGCATGGCTCCTTCCTGCCTACATGTTTGCGTCAGTTTTATTCAATATTTATGGCGAGTATAGTACTGTTAACTGTGTAATTTCAGTTTCAGGAATGCATTTGACATTGTAATGTTAGCCGGTATGAGTGTTGCTATGCTGGTGTTGATAAGAGTACGGAAAATAAGAAAAATTCCTGTATACAAATCTGTATGGACAAAGGAATGTTTAGAATAATTACTACAATTTACTACAGCAAAATATTCCTTACTCAATTTACTATCTTATAACATTTTATTTTATTTAATCTAAAAGTCCGTCATACCGTTGGGTGTAAGACTGATAGTTTACATTTCAGCATGATGGAATTTCATGAATTTTAGCTCTCAATGAGTTCCTGTCCAGTTCTAATTGTCTAGCTCCATTCCAATAAATTCCTCGTTTTTCTGTCGCTTGTCGTATTTGTTCTTCCCATCTCAGTCTTGGACGTGCAACTATTTTTTTCTCGTATTTTCGCTTCATTGATTTGTTTTGCTAATCTCTCTCTCCATTCATTCTGCGGATGTGTTCTAGAATGCTCAGTTGTCTTTCGTCTATAGCTCTTTCAATTGGTTTCGTTTCCAGTTATTCCATTACTGTCGTATTTCTCACTCTATCCCTTCTTGAAATATCCCTCTATTTTGCATAGGGATTTCATTTCCGTAGCTGTAATTACAATTTTGTCTCTTTGTTAAGACCCACTATTCACCGCCGCACATCACTGATGGTCTCACTATTTTCTGATACACCTGTGCTTTTACCTCTTTCGATATCTCTCTTTGTGGTTTTTAGGGTGTATAATTTGCCCATTTCACCATCCATTTTTCCATTATCTTCTATTATTGTACCTAAATGCTTACTAGTTTTTTAATTGCTCCATTACCTTCCCATTGAGTACAATTTTATGTTTTATTTCTTTCTTTCTTTTTTATTTCTTGCAATTTGCTTTGCTATTTTGTACAATAACGTCAATAACTACTGAAAACAACAGTGAACTCAGTACTCAGCTCTATCTTAATGAAACATGTTAGTGAAACAAATATCGATTTCGGTTTCTGTTCTTAACAGTTTTTCTCGTAGTTGTCTAATTATAAATATCAGACCTTGTGTGCTTCTACCTTTTTAAAACCATGCCGTGGTTCCTCTAATGTTGCTTCTAATTTTTCTCTCAGCCTATGCTCTATTATTCTGGTAAATATTTTTCCAGGATAGCTTGTTAGTGTAATCCCTCTGTAGTTTTTACATTCTTTGATATATCCTTTTTTAAACAAGGACAATATTCTACCCATATTCCAGTCTGTTGGTACTTTCTTTTCTACTATGATATCGCTTAGTAGCGAGAAAGATTCTTCCTTTGCTAGTTCTCCCATATATTTCAGCATTTCTGCCGTGATTTCGTCTTGCCCTGGGGTTTGCAAAAAAAGATATATTGCTTTCAAAATTATATATTTATTTTTTGTTCTTAAATCTATGATTTATTTTTATAATTAATATATTTATTTAATGTAATGAAATTAAACTACTTTACTTTAAATTAAATTTGTAAACTATTGCAAAAAACGTTTAAAAAACGAAAGTTTAATATAAATTTATTATTTTAACCCATAATTTATTAACCCAGACCCCTGGCCTGGTCTACCCATGATTTTTTGCGCTTTAGGTTGCCAAAATAGATCCATTTTTCATCACCTTTCACAAATCGATGCAAAAAACCATTTTCTTTTCTGTCTGGCAAGCAAAATTTCACAAGTGGATTTTCGCGTTTCACTGTCTCTTCCCTTCAATTCATATGGAACCTATTTTCCTTCCTTTTGGATCTTTCCCAATGCGTGTAGACGTTTGGAAATGGTAGATTGGGCAGCATTCAATGTTTCTGTGAATTGTTTCAACGAATGAGTTGAGTCTTTATCTAATAATGCCTGCAAATCTGCATCTTCAAAGTTTTTCGGCTGTCCTGGACGGTACTTGTCTTTTATATTAAAATTACCACTTTTAAAGCGTTTAAACCATCGTTCACACATTTTTTTGGGTTAGAGCATGTTTACCATAAGCTTCAACACACAATCGATAACTTTCATCAGCCATTTTCTTCAAATCAAAGGAGGTTATTAAACTTTCCCGCAAAACGCCTTTTTCTGGAACATAATTAGACATATTCAAAGCTATGAAAAAGTATGTTTTTTTGCACAATTACAATTAATAACGAACTGGCTTTTGATGACGTATGTTTACCCTCCAAAATGCCATAGACGTCATTAGTCTATACCAACAAATGTATTAGTAACGCCATCTCCTAGCAAAATCGGCAGTATTGACCGAACACCTATTAAAAATAAATCTCTAAACTTTATATAAAGCCCTCACCATTTCTATATCAATTGATCTGAACGTTATAGCACAATGTTCTCATTTTTGATACTAAATACAAAAATACTTATTCATAATACAAATCATACTTTTATAAGAACAACATCGAGATAAATCAATATGTCATTTTCATATTTTTTTCTCGGTTATAACTCACACGAGTGAAATTCTTATCGAGTATTGGATGATTTAATAAAAAAAAAATGATGCTTTTTACCATGCCATACAGATGATATATTTTGTCGGAATTCTTTTCCCGAAGACGGGAGAAAAACAGATTATAAATATTCCGAAAAAGAGATATTTCCAATCACATTTTCCTGTGCTTGCAACTGAGGCGTGCGTACTGTTATACTTTTGTTTAAACAAACGAAATAATCTGTGATTAATCATGTTTACGTTAATTATCTCAAATGTACTTCAACTATTCAGGTGTGGTGGTTAAATAATTATTTTTTTTAAGATGGCGCTTGAAACAAGGGTCGATTCAAAGTCTAAGTTCTTGTTCAATGAAAAGAAAAACGCGAGTGAGAACTGTCGTATACTTGGGGAAAGTTACGGTAACAATGTTTCAATGCAAGACCCTTGTGGGCGTTGGTTTAGATGATTCAAAAGTGGTGATTTCGACTCGAAAGACAAATAATGTTCAAGACAAACGAAAAAAATTGAAGATGCTAAATTGCAAGCATTGTTGGAAGAAGACGATATACAAACTCAACAACAAATAACAGAGAGGTAAATGTTGGTCGTCGAATCATTTGTGATCGTCTGCATGCCATCGGAAAGAGATCCATAAGGCAGGAAAATCAGCTGAACGACAGATAAACCGAAAAGCAAGAAACTGTGTGCGAAGTTTTGCTTTCTCGACATGAAAAAAACACCCCTTGCATCAGATCGTAACAGGGGACGAAACAGGGCCCTTTCAGAAGGGCGTTGTGCACCACAAGCTTCTGAAACCAGATGAAACAGTTAATACCATTTGCCACCGTCAACAAATGATCAACTTGAACCATGCATTGATTGAAAAGTGACCAAAATGGGCTATAAGACATGGAAAAGTGACATTGCAGCACGACAACGTCCCGTCACACAGAGTGAAAGCGGTCAGAAACGCCATTTCTGCACTTGGCTGGAAACTCTTACCCCACCCATTGTACTCACCAGACTTAGCACCTTCCGACTACCACTTGTTTTCATCGCATCACACACTTCAACAATTTTCATCGCAACAACACACTTCAACAAACACACTTGTTTTCATCACACACTTCAACAATTACGGGGATGTCGAAAAATTGCTTGATGACTGGACCATCTCAAAAGATAAAGTACGGTTTTCTGGATTGAAGGGCATGTACAAATTGCCAGAGAGATCGGAAAAATGTGCAGTTAGCGATGGCGTATACTTTGAATAAACCATTTTTTACCAAGTGTTTTTTTTTAAGAAAAAAATAAGATTTATTAATCGGTACACCTAATATAGAAAAGGGAACAAAGAGGAATTAAGTTTACGCAATTTTATTCGGCTGGCAAGCAATCGGCTGGATACTGGCCTCTTCCGACTACCACTTGTTTTCATCGATGGTCTCCCATGCTTTCCATGAAACACTTCGACATTTGCGGAGATGTCGAAAAATGGCTTGATGATTTTGTGAAAGCATGCACAAATTACCAAAGAGATGGGGAAAATATGCAGCTAGCGATGGCGCATGCTTTTAATAAACCACTTCTTGCCATTCTTCCAAATTAAACGTGTTTTTTTTTAATTAAAAATTATTAATCCCCATACCTGGTAAATGTAATGAAGTGGAGAAATTAGGCAAGAAAAATATTTCGTTTAAACAATAACCCCTCATATACTCACAGTCGACACTGTCAAATATTATTGAGGTCAGGTACATTTACTAGCCACCACGTTTGACAATAAATATAGAAATGTATAATGCGAGAAAATTTCGTTTACGCTGACATCCCTAAATTAAACAAACACAGTTATTATCGGACTAGTTAGGACCAACATTAAGTAAACAATCAACACATCGCTTCTGTTTTGACAGATAGAGCGATTTTCCGAAGCCTCGCAATTTTAATTTGGCCTTGGTTTAGGCATTATAATTTTTTTTGACAGTGTAATAGCCTGATGCAACGAACGTTTATTTTACTTGGCATCGACGAAATCGGTCTCGTCGTCTAGTTTGACGTTCTCGAATAGACAAATATTAATTCAATTTTTTATAGATATACCGAGGAACAAATAAAATCGAACACTGAATATATAACTCATTCAGGGAAATAATGGTTGCACGTCATCAATCTAGAGAAATCTATTGCCAATTTAAATCCATAAGAAAGAAAAAAATGATTTAAAGTTCGAAGCACCCTCTTTTCTTCTTCCTCTAATCCTATTAGAATAGGATAAAAATACGGTGAGCCGATGGATCACTTTCTGTGAATTCGCAGTCAAGATAACATTTAGGTTTGTGGTTCTGGACAGTGTTGCCAGCCTCACAACATTCTTCGTCGAATCTGTCATTTTCATGTTTTGAATATTTTTGAGTTGTGCCTTCAAACGTTTTGAATTATTTTTAGTGTATTCTTTGCTGTTTTAGCTATTTTCTGGTTTAGTTTCTGTGTTTGTGTGTTAGCGGCAGTAACTCATATACTGTCCTGAATTTTTTTTAAATTTATTGAATTGCATTCGATTTATTAATAATTGTATTTTGTTTCCATAAAATGTCTGATACGGACACAGCTGATCACAGCTGAAGTTGTCGATATTAGCTACACCTTGCCAAAAAAGTGGACAGTTCTTAGTGCGGTCTTGTAACGATCATGTGCAATATGCGTGAATATGTTTGGGTTTAGTTTCTTTCTTCAATAAATAGGCTATAGTGCAATTTCGAAAAAGTTGAAAAACTATCTAGAATAATAAAATCACCGAAGACAAAGGGTCTACATCCAAAGTAACTAATCTAGATCATATTGATGTGGGCTCAATTCCCAATCAAATCTATGAAATGTATGAAAAAAGTGAGTAGATTTACATGGTAATATTGTATTTTTACGAAATTTTATTGAACTATTTCAGAACCAACGGTTAATCTTTAAAACATTCATGAAAAACTAAAAAACATGCAGCTCTCTCAGCAGCATATACTTAAAAAAAAAATTGGTTTCAAATGCCAATGCGCCTGATGGAATTTCCAGATATTGCCTTTAAACGAATCCAATTTTTAAAGATGTATCAAAATATCAAAGACGAATCTCTGTTTGATTTTGTTTATTTGGATGAAACATGGATATTTTAAAATGGGACTTTGAGTCACTCAGGGCAAGATGATGCAATAACATGTTACTGTAGATATATTGTTCTTCATGCTGCGAACAAGAATGGCCTTATTCCAGAGGTCGAAATAGTCTACTCTTCTAAAACAAAAGGGGATTATCATGGAGAAATGAATCAAGATAATTTTTTGTTTTGGTTTGAAAACCAGCTATTGAAAATCATGGAGGAGCCAACAGTTATTGTCATGGATAATGCACCATATGACAGTACACTGATGGATAAACCTCAAATTGGTGCATGGACAAAACCAAAAATTGCAGAATGGCTGACGAAGCATAATATTCCATTTGAAAACAGTATGTTGAAAACGGAACTGCTGCAAATCGTTATTCGGTAAGCAGTAATTAAAGTGACAGGTTTGTGTTTCATAATGTTCTTTTTATGCCTATTGTAATGTCTATTTTTAAATACAAATTTATATAAAACAAGTTAAATGTACATTTAATAAACTATCAACAATTCGATCCCTTTATTAATTAGTTATCTGTGTGAAAAAAAAACTTGAAAATAGGTTATTTTTTCGGCCGTCGCAGAGGTTTTCCCTCTTAAAAGAACAATGAAACAAAAAACTTAATTTTCCTCACAAAAAGGCAATATTGCCAATTATAAGGAAAATAAAATAGTGTTTTCCACGAAAATGGTTACATTTCGGATACATGTTTGAAGGAAACTTTTTATTCAAAATAATGTAAAGAATCTTCGGTTATATTTACGAAAGTTATTTTCCTTACAACCTGTATATCAGCCTAATTGCATGATAACCATTTATATCAAATTGATATAAAAAATATAAGCTCACCGATTAAACCTAAACAAAGCGACGTCTTTATTGAGGCGTATTTCTAAAATTTTCGTTTTTCTTTCGCGTCTAAAGCAATAACGGTTTTTTTGTTCATCGGCCATACCGAGTATTCCCAAACTTCGTTATCTATTTATAAAAGCTGATAAAACTTCGTGATTTATAGAAGGTTATTACGTATTCATCGGATTTTTTTCCTCTAACGACGATAATCGATGTCCCCGAAAAAAAACTTTTTTTATTTTATATTTGGGTAATAAATCTTAATAAGCAATCAAAACATCATCAAAAGTTTGTAGGAGGGATGTTCTAGCGGAACTTTCAATAAGTGGGTATCTTTTTTACCGGGGTTAGTCTAATATATTCATGTAATTTCCACTATAAAGGTTTTCAAGGGGTTGAAATGGTTGGGAAGTCCTGTAGCTGACACAGGATGTTACCAGAATTTGACCGTAACTAGAGGCAGAGCTTTGGCATTTTCTGGATGAGAGAAGTCAGCTAAAAACTGAAGTTTCCAATATGGAGATCTATTAACTATAGAAGAATTTTTGTCACTACTGAATAAGATCATTATAGAAAAGTCCTCTAAATGTCCTTGTTTAAAAAAGAACATATCAAAGAATTTAAAAACTATAGAGGGATCACGCTAACAAGTTTACCTGGAAAAATATTTACCAGTATAATAGAGTATAGGCTGAGCGAAAAAATAGAAACAATATTAGAGGAACCACAGCATGGTTTTACAAAGGGTAGAAGTACACAAGATCTGATATTTACAATTAGACTACTAGGAGAAAAAATGTTAAGAAAAGAAACCGAAATCTATATTTGTTTCATTAACCTGAAAAATGTATTTGATAATTGAGTAAAAGGAAGGGATGTCTGGAAAAGTCTGAGTAGAAGAGGGCGTAATAGAAATTATCAAGGCCCTATACAACAACAACAAACATAAAGTAAGAACGCATAACGATGAATCCACAGAATTTGATACAGGAATTGGCCTAAGACAGGGCTGAGTACTGAGTCCACTGTTCTTTTCAGTAATTATTGACGAAAAGTTGTAAAAAATACCAAAGCAAATTGCAAGAATACAAACACAGGTTACAGAAAAATGAAAACAGTAACAACACAAGAATTACTTTGCTTACTACCTACACAAAGTAGGTAGCAAGCGCCATCTGGGAACTAGGCTCAAACTAGTACCAAATTCAGATTTGTCATCTTTGCAAACTCAATTACCTCAATTTTGAACCAGACATCTTCAATCGTTTTTAAATTATCTCAATTATTCGAAAATTTAGTTTCACTTTCAACACCCTGTATCTTTTTAATAACTAACATTTGCCAAGACATTTATTGACTAAATCCTCTTATTTTGATTTCTACTATCACCAGTTGCTCTACGGCGGATACGTTATAGGACACCTTGTATATATAGTAAAACATTTCTCGATGAGGTTCATCACAGCGCCTGAACGAACGGCGACATAATAATTCCGTATCGGCATCCAAATGCCAAGGTTGGGAATTTGAAAAACGAATTGGCCAATAGAGCTGTTGTTGCGGCTGGAATGCCGGTCCGGTATTCCAGGCTCTGGATTCGCTTGGCAGTGAACCCGTTTCGATATGTTTTCCTTTCGATAGCGATATAAAATTATGAATTCAGTTCAGTTTACAATGTTCGAATTGCAGGTATTTGCCCGGAAAATCGATAGATGCGTTATAGAAGTTTGGATATGGTGTGAATTCTGGAAATTATCCGTCTGGCTGATCTGATATTAGGTGTGTGAATTAATTAACTGGCTTTGCATTTCACGAATTGCAACGCTACATGAAAACATTTTTTTTTTCATATTTTGTCATCGATTCATCAGTCAGGCATTCCCGCAAATTTAAACAATGTAGTTCCCATTGTTTTTGAATTAAAGTTTTATTGAAAAAAACTTAATTATAACAACAACTTAATCAATGAAGTATTCTTCGTCATTGTTCACGACCTCTCGACACCTCTCGACTAATTTATTGATCCCATTTCGCCAGAAATCATCAAGCCTGAACACGAAGTCAGTTTTTGGGGCCCTCATCGATGGAGAAGGTTATGCCTTTGATTTGGTTCGATAGAGAGTGGAAAAGGTGTTAATCCTTCCCAGTTCCATTAAACGCAGATCATGATCTTTTTAGTTAAAATGTCTCGAACTGCTTCTGTAAGTCTTTGATCACGACGAAAGGCGAAATAAAGTAAGTATCGAAAAAATGATTTTTGCTGCCTAGAATTTTTACTTCAGAAGCCTAAAAGTTAATTAAAATTAAGTCTTTCAGAAAAATGATGCCTATAGTTAATTTGGCAATTTTTTTTTAATTTCAAATTCGCTCCTTCCGCATCAATACACCGGTGGGCACGTTCAATAATGCTAGCATAGATTTTTTATGCCGTTTTTCGGAATCGCCTCAATGACCCTCGTCACGAGTTCCTGGACTTGGGTAACACTGTCATAAGATGATCTTTTCGTGGCCAGTTTGAATTTCGGGAACAGGAAATAGTTACATGGAGATATATCAGGCGAATACGGAAGATGATCAAGCTCACAGACTTGTTTTTTTCGCCAAAAATTCACGAATGGCGACGGTTCTATGAGCTGGTGCTTTATCGTGCAACGAAAACCGACTTCCCTGTGCCTGATCGTGTCTTTGGTCGTATTGAATTCTTTCGCAGATAACCATCTCATATTCGAAATCAAATCGTAGGCGATCATTTCACGTACTTTTTCCACCAAATCATCGCGATTTTTTGCTTTTTGGCCACCCTGGCTTTGCATCGTCTTCCAAAGCATCACGACCGCCCTGGAATCCCTTATACCACCGAACACACGTATTCGGGATGAGCAATCATCACCATAATTTTTTTTCATCAATTTAAATGTTTCTGTAAAAATTTGACTTTATGAAACTATCAATTCTTCTATTGGAACCTTTGGTGTGATGCACTAAACTTGAAGATATTTACCACTAAACTTCAAATCACTTTTTTTGACATGCTCGACGCACGTTTCGCTAACCATGTTAGCATCATTAGATGCAAAAGCAAGGAAAATAGTAAAATGAAAAAATAGTTTAAATAAGAATAAAAGGCCACTCCTGTTTCATTGAATTTAACACAATTACAAACGAAACGCAATTGCGAACGAAATAAGTTAAGCTTTAGTTTCCATCATTTATTGATGATGCTAACTTCTTTAGCGAAACACGCGTCGAACAAATTAAGAGTGATCTGGTGTTTCGACATAATGTTTAAATAAAACTTATTTGAAATATCTACCCTTTGCTCTCTCACATTTTCCTCTAAAAAGTTCCACTGATCATAGTTCAGGGGATTGAGGTCCGGACTTCCTGAGAGCTAATTTGTAGCAAGAATTAACTCAGGCAAATTGGCCTTCAATCCACGTTGTGTGGATCTCCCCTTGTGGGTTCCCGCTGTATCTTACTAGAAGCTGTACTTTTCGAGCTGTATCTTACTTATTTACATTCAATGTTTTCCTGCAATCAAGGTTTTAAGCACTACCTTCTCCAAAACATCGCCACCAAACTACCAGTTCATTTCAAGATTTGAGCATTTGCTCACAGAAATGAAGTTGCATGAGGATGTCATACGATTGTCATTTTGCTGGCTGAATTTCTCTTCAGCAGCGAACATTTTCTTACCTGTAAAAATTTTTCGCTATACAAAAATTGCTTTTGGGGCATTGCATTTTCCCTTAATTTCGATTAAAGAAAAATGCTACAGCTGATACTTATACACCACCTGTCTAAGGGTGACTGAAGCAAAATAAAGCACAATATATAATTTATTTACAGTTTCCATTGATTTTTTAGTCAACATAAGATCATTTTGTGTCAATATAATGCTGGGAGCGATAGTTTAATTTTCTGCAGCTGCCCTGCATCGTATCTTTGATAATTATCGCTCAATTGTATTGTCAAATTCAATTTTCTTACCTGCCAAAAGAACTTTCCTATATCATTCGTTCGCATGACTCTCAAGCAGAGCGTTCGCTCTCTAATGTTACGTAGCGCTGCCGGTTAATTATTTGCAAGACTCCCTAGGTCATGTTTAATGATGCGTGATATGGCCCTCGGCGGTATTTGCATCTCTCGAAGGATGATAATTGTTTTTGGAGCGAATTTATCCGAATTCTTTCAGCGACGGTTTTAACAAGTGGTGATCTCGATATGTCGACCACATCTTGCTCTAGTGTCGACAGAGGAGATCTCGTTGTATCGTTTCGCAGCGCAATAAACGAATTTTCTTCATATTTTTAACAGTCTGAGCAAAATCTCCGTTGCAGATTTATTGCGCCATAACATCAATATTATGTTCTATTTATATGACAATCGTGCCTAATGAAGCTTGTTAAAATCATGAACCGTGAAGTTAACTAAGCGTTACATTAATAATTGAAAAAGTTGGCTGAATAGAACAGGTCCATTGTTCCAGTTCGTGGTTTTCTTACATTTTTTTTCTATTTTAATGCTTCATACGCATCCAAAGCCCTAGTAATATTTACATTTTTAACAAGTCTTTTTTTAACAAATTACATATCTATATTAATATGGATCTTTTAGTTTGCCCAATATACCTTCGATTAAAATGTTAACTAATTTCATAAATTCCCGGCTTTTCAAGTTGATCTACTTGATTCTTGGGATTACCTATGACTTCTCTTAATTTATTTTATGGTTTGTACCACCTCAATATCCACATTTTTCAAAATTTTGCCTAGTCCTCGTTTTAATTGGGCATCAAACGGTATTACCACGAATTTATTTTTGTTCTGTTTTTTTTTGAAAAGTGGAATATTTGTGCAACAATTGTTAAAACATATTTATTTTTAATTAACCTATTTGCAATATTCTTCAGAATATATTTAGAAGTTAGTTAGCTTTGTTAAAAACATTGGTGTAAACATTCTAGCGCGACTTCACAGTTAAGTACAGTTTTTTTTTCACAGCTAGAGACAGACTACTGCGTATATAAAAATTGCTTTTGAGGCTTTGCATTTTCTCTTAATTTGGATTAAAGAAAAATGTTATAACTGATACTTATACACCATCTGTCTAAAGACGACTGAAGCAAAATAAGCAAAATAAGAAGCAAAATAAATAATCGTTTATTTAGTTTTCATTGAGATTAAATCATCTCCTGATGATGCTAACATGGTTAGCGAAAGGTGCGCTGAAAAGTTTAAAAAAATGATTTGGTGTTTAATGTTAAATCCCTTCCGAGTTGAGTTTCCATCGATTTTTAGTCAATATAAGATCCTTTTATGTCAATGTAATGCTGGGAGCGATCGTTCTGGGAGCGAATTTTCTGCAGCTCTCCTGGAACGTAACATTTTGATAATTATCGCTCAATTTTATTATCAAATTCAATATTGGGAATATGTCAAAGAGCTGAATAGGTAAATCATTCCACTAATCCGTTCATTCTGTGAAGGGTCATGACGTTTCGCCAAAATATTATTTCGCATACTCAATTTGACGTTTTGGCGTTCCCACGTTGTTCTGACGTTGAACTCTTCACTTGAACACTTAAGAATGTCAATTCTGCGACCCAGAAGAATATAAATATTAAGAGACAGTTTCTACAGCTTTCAGTCTTCAGACAAGCATTGAGAATGGCAAGTGTGACCTTGGCGAAACGTCTGCACGTTCCCAACAAACGGGACACAATCGATCGGATGTACTCCCGGACTAATAGTCTAGCATATATATATATATATATATATATATATATATATATATATATATATATATATATATATATATATATATATATATATATATATATATATATAAGAAGAAAACAGGAAAAAACAAACCAGACAGAATTAGGATAGGTACATGGAATGTTAGAGGTACATTTACGGAAGGAGCCCTGAAACACCTCATTGGAGAGATGAGAAAGTACAGAGTAGATATTCTGGCACTACAGGAGACTAAACAAAGGGATATAACGATAACAGAGGTGGAAGACTACATATTTTTTAATAGCGGAACTGATCGGAGGATATTGGGAGTAGGGTTCATAGTTAATGACAGGTTCAAAAATGAAGTTATCGAGTTCGAAGGAATTTCAGATAGAATGTGCAGGATTAGAATCAGAGGCCAATTCAGAAAGATGCATATAATAAATGCGCATGCACCATCTGAAGAAAAAGACCCGGACGTTAAAATACAGTTCTACGAAAATCTGGATAGAATCATGGAAAAGGTTCCGAGATTTGACATAAAATATGTGGTAGGCGATATGAATGCCAAAGTAGGGAGGGAAGAAGAATACAAGGAGGTAACAGGGGGTAAAAGTATACACACCACTAGTAACGACAATGGAAAAAGGGTGATAGAATTTGCGTTCGAGAACAATATGAAAATTGTTAGCACTGCTATTGATCACAAAAACATACATAAGGAAACATGGATAGCTCCAAATGGAGAGACAAAGAATCAAATTGACCATGTCCTCATAGAAAGAAAGCATGCAAAAAACGTTACTGATGTTAGAAGTTTCAGGGGAGCTGATAGTGATAGCGATCACATATTAGTCATAACGAAAATGAAACAGGAAAGACCACCTTGAAGAAAAAATATAAAGGGGGGAATACGGAAAAGATATGATGTAGCAAAACTAGAGGATAGGACAACAGCAATGCATTTCGAACAGGAAATGAAAAGAAAACTAGGAATTAAGCTCAATAAAGAACATTTAGAGGAGGAATGGGTACGGATTGAAACAGTTATGAAGGAGGTAGCAGAAAAAATACTGGGAGAACCCAAAAAAAATCAAACAAATAGGTGGTTCGACGAAGAATGTAAACAAGTTTTGGAGCAAAGAAACAAAGCACGTCTGAGATTACTGAAAGAAAGGAGCGAAAGCAACAAAGAAAGATATGATCGCATCCGAAGGGGAGCCAAGACCATATGTAGCAGGAAAAAGAAAGAACTTTTAGAACGTGAATTAAAAGAAATAGAGGAATCATATGCTAATAAAGAGATAAGAAATTTCTATCAGGAATTTAAAAAAAGTAAAGGCAGTAGCGCTAGAAGACCCCATTATTTGAAAACTCAAGAAGGATCCCTGGTAGGAGATGTAGATGGAAAACTGAAAAGATTTGCCCAATATTTTTCAGAGACGCTAAATGAGACTGGTGAAGAAGGGAACTGGGGAGAACATGAAATGGAAGAAGATGCGATTGCAGAAAATAACGAAATTATAAATGCACCTACAAAAGAAGAAGTAGAAGTTTGTATAAAGCAGTTAAAAAATAACAAAAGTGCTGGAGAAAACAGTATAACAGCTGAAATCCTGAAACACGGTGGTGATACTTTGGTGGCAAGCACATGGAAGTTAATGAACAGAATTTGGCAAGAAGAAAATATGCCAGAGAAATGGAATAAAGCGCTGATAATACCACTGCACAAAAAAGGAGCTAAGGAGGAATGTAATAACTACCGCGGAATCGCACTGCAAGACGTGACCTACAAAGTGATGGCCAAGATGATTAAAGATCGACTAGAGAAATACCATAACGAACAAGTAGGGGAATACCAAGGAGGGTTCAGGGCAGGAAGATCAACAACCGACCAGATATTCATCATGAAACAGATCCAACAGAATACTTATGAGCAAAATTTGAGCTTACATTTGCTGTTCATAGATTATCGGCAAGGATATGACTCCATTAGCAGGGAAAAGGTGTTCCAAGCAATGAGACAACTGGGGGTCCCGGAAAAGTTGAGGAAGTTGGTGGAGATGACTGTCAGGAGAACAGTAAATAAAGTTATAGTCGATGGAGCAATGTCTGAGGAGTTCATTGTAAAGAAAGGACTGAGACAAGGCGATCCACTGTCAACAGTTTTGTTCAATCTGGTGCAGGAAGTGATTCTGAGGGAGAGTGGCATCAATACCAAGGGGTTAATATATGGTACCAGACACCAATGTTTGGCTTATGCCGACGACATTGTACTGATGGCGAGATCCAAGAAAGAAGTAGTAAAGGTTTTCAAGATGTTGGAAAGAAAGGCGAGAGAATATGGCTTAACAATTAACGAGAACAAGACCAAATATATGGTAATGAAAGATAGCACCAGAGGACTCTCCCCTAATTTAGTCATTGATTGTGCAGTAAATAAGAAATATACAATAGAGAAAGTGGAACAAGCTGAATATCTGGGAGTAACACTAACGAGTAAAGGGGATGAAGAAAAGGAAATAGAGAAACGACTAGCGAAAGGAAGCAAAGCTGCAGGAATGTTTTCAAAAATTTTAAGGGCAAAGAATATAACAAGAGCAGCTAAAGTAAGAGTGTACCAATCAATACTAAGGCCCACGGTTACCTATGCGTGCGAGACATGGACGATGACGAAGAAGGAAGAAACTAAGCTGGAAGTCTGGGAACGAAAAATATTAAGGAGAATTTTTGGAGGAGTTAAAGTTCTGAATGAATTTAGAAGAAGAACAAACAAAGAAATAGAAGAACTGTACAAAAAACCAAACATTGTTCAGGTGGTGAGAGCGCAGCGAGCTAGATGGCTAGGGCACATAGCGAGGATGTCCAGCGGGAGATGGGTTAAAGGAATTCTAATGAGAGGCGAAGGGGGAAGGAGAAGAAGAGGGCGACCGAGGAAGAAATGGCTGGATGAGGTGCTAAATGATTTGAGGAAAGTAGGAGTGAGGGATTGGAAGACTGATGCTTTGGACAGAAAAAGTTGGAAAAGAAGAGTGAAAGAACTCGAAGCCAAGGGCCACTAGGCCTGTAGAGCTGAATATTATTAATATTATATATATATATATATATATATATATATATATATATAAATATATATATATATATATATATATATATATATATATATATATATACATATATATATATATATATACATATATATATATATACATATATATATATATATATATATATATATATATATATATATATATATATATATATATATATACATATATATATATATATATATATACATATATATATATATACATACATATATATATATATATATATATATATATATATATATATATATATATATATATATATATATATATATATATATATATATATATATATACATATATATATATATATATATATATATATATATATATATATATATATATATATATATATATATATATATATATATATATATATATATATATATATATATACATATATATATATATATATATATATATATATATATATATATATATATATATATATATATATATATATATATATATATATATATATATATATATATATATATATATATATATATACATATATATATATATATATATATATATATATATATATATATATATATATATATATATATATATTATAACAAGCAGGATTATTGACATAAAAGAAAGATTTACCTGGTGTGACGTCGAGTGTCTTTTTCATATTTTCTGAGTTGAAATTCTCGCTGTGTGAACCAAATTTTTCATAAACAGATATTGATAAAAAATCATTGGTGATAATTTTAAAATGCATCATCCATATCACTTATTTATTACTTAAAAACTTACTTACTTAAAAACTTACTTAATTACTTAAATTAACTTACTTACTTAATTACTTAAAAACTTACTTAAAAAAAAGTAACTTCGAAGATTACCAAACCTAATCTTCGATGTAATCCCTATCCCTCTCACTCTCTAAACATTTTCGCTACCTTGCAAGTAACTGTAGAATTGTAGATCGAGAAAAACTTGGTGGTCTTGATGTAATAAAGTCATTGAGGCTTTTTTCGGCTTCCTCAAAAGATGTGAAGCGGCTATAAACCAGGTGATGTGGCAAAGAATCGAAAGAGTTGAAAATCGAAGGAGCTAAGTAGGGAGAATATGCCGAATGTCGTAAAACTCCCAGCCAAACTCAATTATCTTTTCCAGAGTTCTTTTTGCTGTATGTGATCGTGCATTATCTCGAAGCAAATCGACTTCCTTTATCCTTGCCAACAACATCCTTTTTTCACCTAGAGCGTTTTTAATATGAATCAGTTGCTGCCGATAACGGTCAGTAGTCACCGTTTGACCAGGTTGCAACAACTGATAATGAACGACGTCTAGTTGATCTCACCATATATACAGCAACAACTTTTTGGTGTGGATCCAATCTTAAGGTTATAATCTTATGCAGGAAGTTATTTTTATTGAATCTGGAGAGGACTCAGACAACAGAAAAGCGTCTATACTTATTCTCAGCTGTGAGTTCAGAGGGAATCCAACGACTCCCCTTTTGAATATCCCCTGGCTTGTATAAATCTTTTGAAATGGCTTGCGGGTTACTCTAGCAAATTTCTAGCAATGTACGACAAGGGTTTTCTGCTGATTTCTTCCTGTTGTGCACCTTTTCACTTTTACTGCTTCGTAGTAAACTAATGCCATGATACTGCAAGCGTACTGAAGGTATTCGCTTTAAATCTACAAAATAAACGTGAGGGAAATTTTGTATTCAAAATCTCTTGTTTCATTGTAGCTCCCGGTATATTTCATTATACTTAAAACAAACTAAATGAAATTGTTTCTCAACTCAATAGATCACAAACAACTCTGTCAAAATCGCTCATAAACTTACAAAACCTGCAGTCAAAACATCATCTCCATATTAGCTGTTGGTTCGATTCCATCGAAACTTTGCCATGTTCCGCAGGCCATTAAAAACTGGTCGACCTCAGTTAGGAATAATAACGCAACGGTGAAATTTGGAAACTCCTTCCACCGCTAAAATCGAAAACCGGCTTCGCGAAACACGAGGCGAAACTCAACAGCTGCGGCTTCACGCCAGTTTAGCTGCGTTTTGTTTTCGGTCTCTGTTTGTTCGTAATCAGTTTACAAATTGACAAGTTAGAAGTTCGGAACTGGGAAAGGGTTTCTGCTGAGGTGTTAACTCTATCCGTTTTACTGTATTGATTTGACACATTTTTTTTAATGAATATACAGTATGTGCGGTATTCTGTCAAAAAAGTATCGGGAATTGATAATTTGAAAAGCCCGCTTAAAGGAATTGTCAAAATTATTTTTATCGCTAAGTTGGAACAACTGTCCTCTATACTGACGCGGTGTTTGAATGTCATCTGTCATTTAGTTTGTTTACAGTGCTCGATTTTGTCAGTTCATCTCAAATATGCTTTGCGATTTTTATAATACAAATTATTACAATACAAATTTTTACAATTACATCGAACAAAGAATTTGTATTAAATTTTGTATTGCAAATAGAATTTCGTGTGCCGAGTCACTGAAAATGTTGCAGAAGGAGTACGGCGAATCGACTTTATCAAAAACATGTGCATATGAGAGGTACAGTGCATTCAAAAGCGGTCGATGTGGTGGAAGATTTGCCTCGCTCTGCCTCCGATGTGGTGGAAGATTTGCCTAGCTGATTAACATCGCTAAAGTGAAGGGAATGGTGACTGAAAGTCATCATTTAAGCTGGAGAGAGATAGCCGCTGATCTTTCTGTGTCTCACGAATCAATTCGTACCATTTTAAGCGATTGTTTGGGCATGAAACGCGTAGCCGTTCGACTAGTGCCGAAAGACCTGAATTTTCTTCAGAAACTTAATCGCGTAAAGGTCGCTGAAGACATGCTAGAACTAGTCAATTCCGACCCCACATTCATAAAACACATTGGTGATGAGACATAAGTATACCAGTTTGACATGCAAACCAATCAACAAACTTCGGAATGGAGCCTTCCAACTGAACCGAAACCGAGAAAACCACGTCAAAGTCGATCAAAAAGGTGATGTTGACTGCTTTCTTTGATTATCGCGGTGTTGTGCACTCGGAATTCTTGCCAGAAGGCCAGACTGTAAATAAAGAATATTATCTGAGCGTTATGCAGCGTTTGAGAGAGCAAATTCGTCGAAAAAGGTCAGATTTGTGGAAAGAAAACATCTCACAAGGCTATCGTTGTGAACGAATTTCTGGCCAAAAACTCAACAAACACCATCGAACAACCACTGTATTCACCTGATATGACCCCGGTCGACTTCTTTCTCTTTCCAAAATTGAAATCCACTTCGAGGCACCCATTATCAGTCGATAGAAGACATAAAAGAGAATTTGCGGCGAGAACTGAAGTCGATTCCGAAAAATGCGTTTAAAAAATGTTTTGACAATTGGATTATTCGTTGGCATGTATTATTTCGAAAGGGGCCTACTTTGAAGGCGATACAATAAATTTGGATAAATAATAAACATTTTGTGTTTTATTGACCAATTCCCAGTACTTTTTTAACAGAATGTATGTCAAGTCCAGAAAAGTAAAACTGAAGAAAACAAGATCTGAACGTTTAGGTTAACAATGTCATTATTATACAATCTTTTATTTTTTCCCAGTATTAAACATTAACGACAGATAGTTTAAATACCATTATTATAGATTAAGAAAAAAATATTTCTTTTTCTTCGAGATTTTTGAAAATTTAGTTTGAACTTGACGTAATAAAAAAAAATTAACAAAAAAAATTCACTTCGTCCAAAAGTTGTGCGAAGTCCAGTTACATTATACAAAAAAAATAATTTTTTTACTTTACAAGAGAATTCATATGTTCCGGCAAATATTTTAACATCGAAGCGATGTCCTTTTTTGAGTGGATAAGGGATTTTCGATATATGAGACGGTTTTTGTTCTGTAATACATCTTTCATAATTTCGTTAGCTATATTTTTAGCTCTTAACTCGTTCTGAAGGGTACTGTTCTAATTTCATCTTCAAAATTATTTCTGTAAGATACGTATTGCATTGATTGTCGATTGTACTTGAAGATGCTTTACTTGGGAGTATGGTACTAAGTTGTATGAAAATGACTAACTGCATTTCTGAATAAAAATAAAATCTTTTCCCTTGTGAATCAAAACCAATTTGTCCTTAATCACCTTAAGAGATAAGGCTATGGATAGAGTCCACCTGTTGGATGTTTCTATGACCAGCTTCGGAAAACTTTAGTTCAAACGATACTATTTGTGGCTGATGCTTCATAAAATAAACGACAAAGAACATATTGCTGTTTCGATTTTGCGGAATCATAAAATAAGATGTCCAGATTACACAGGTCAACAAATTTATTCTTTTTTGAGGTAATATTGATGAAAATAGGTGTATATGAGATAAATCTCTGAAAATGATAAGCTAATTACTGTAACACGTACAGTTTCTTTGTTACAGGGGTTCGGTGGTGGGAAAAAAAAGGAGATGACATATTTTTACAATCTAAGATGGCCTGGTGAAACCTCTCTCCTTCTCCGCCGCTTACTGCATCCAAATTTTCCGGAAAATCCAAATGGGAGTATAAAAAATAATGCATGCGACTCCCTAGTATTTCATAAGCTTTCAAGGGTTCATTTTTTAGGTTTTTATAGTCTTCATCTTTCTTGTTGCCCAGAAATCCTTTCACTACACTTACAAAACATTTCCAAGCTGCCAATTCTTTTTCATTTAATTTTTTTTGTAAACGAAAATCACCTAGAAGCTTCCTTGTTTGAGATCCATTAAATATGCCTTCTTTTCGTTTTGCATCACTTAATTGAGGAAATATTTCTATTAGGTACTTGAAACCATTACCTTCTTTGCCCATGGCTTTCACAAAGTTTTTCATTAGTTCAAACTTAATATGGAGAGGCGGAAGAAGCACCTTTTTTGGGTTAACAAGGGGGACATATTTTATGTTTGAAGTGCCAGGTTCAAAAGAAGTTCTATGAGGTCAATCTTCCTTACTGTAATGTTTTTTTGTTGCCCTACTGTCACATAGACACAAAAAAAACAGCAATATTTTGTAGAATCCCCTTGAAGTCCTAGCAATATACCTATCACTTTTAAACACCCACAAATATCTCGCTGATACTGTTTATATTTAACGCGACTAGTATGGTTGCTAGGTTGTCATAGGTTTCTTTCATTGTTACTGAATGGCCTAAAGGAATAGATGAGTTTTTGTTTCCTTTATACAACAAGACTGCTTTTAGGTTGTATTTCGATGAATCTATGAAAATACGCTACTCGAAAGGTACATGTTCTACATTAAGATCATTCATTAAACCATCAATATCACACAGCGATCGTACCATTTTATAAAAACTTGAAAATGTTACATTCCGTTTTCGGTAAAGTGAAACACTAGCAGTTTTATCTAACAGGTTCCAATGTTGACGCCTGGAACCAAGAAGTTTCGATTTTTGTTAATTCATTCATTCTGAGTTATTAAGTGAGGTTCACTGGTAGACTAGTTAAAAAAATAGACCAGACAGGAAAGAACTCACTCATGGTTAAAATGTTAAAAGAAGAAGATATATTGTTGTTGAATTAGACACGCATAAAAATGTAAATAAACGTGCAATAAAATGTTGATTCGATATTAAATTTTTTAACAAAATTGTTTTTTATTAAGAAACTACTTGATGTCTTTCTGATTTGTCAATCTTATTTTTAATAGAATATTTCACATTTTGCGATGGCAGCATTCAATTTTAAAGTACCAGTTACCTACTTACGTAAAAATTTGCTGATTTTTTTCTTGGAGAATCAAATATATTTCCGCATCAGAACAACCATTTTACGTATACACCTATAACGATAATTTTCAAACTGATGCCAATGTCAAATGTTTCATTTCAAGAAGAGACACAACAAATAAATTTTGTACTTTTGACTGTGACAACATTCTCACTCATTCGTGATCGAATCAGCATCTGATAATTTAAATATATCGACGTTAGATTGCAATGATTAATCGGTAAAGATTGGGTAAGTGAAGGTCGGGAAACTGCAGGAATAATCGAAGGCTATCTATATTCGGCCAGTTGGTTAGAGTCAAGTTCAAAATCGATCAGGATCATCGATGGCTTCGACTGATGCAACAAAAAAACATATTGGGCATCGGAAAAATTATTTAGCATGGTATTTGTTGAGAAAAGTCTGATATTTTATTTGAAACCGGCAAATAAGTTCGTTTGTTTCGTTTTCAACATCGCAACGGTAAACTCGAAGATATTTACTACTAAACACCAAATCACTTATTAAACTTCTCGACGCACATTTCGCTAACCATGTTAGCATCATCAGGAGATTATTTAATCTGAATAAATCATCCCCTGATGATGCTAACATGGCTAGCGAAATGTGCGTCGAGAAGTTTCAAAAAGTTATTTGGTGTTTAGTGGTAAATCTCTTCGAGTTTAGTGTTTCATACCGAATGTTCCAATAGAAGAATTGATCGCAACTGTACTTGTAATTGTAAAATACTAGATATTCATTTTATGGCATCAATAGATAGCTGTGCGATCGCAAATGTGATGGCATGTCTCAAATCTGCTTCTTTCTAGTAACGCTACATGAATTTCAAGCGGATATAACTGAAGCTTTGTCCTGGAGTCTTCAAAAGGAAATAAGTTGGAACTTTTTTGCGTGGAAAAACCATCGGGCCAATTGAAGAAATGTTGAAAAAGTTTTATGGGAACATTACTCTTTTAGACTGCATGATTCATAAGGGGTTTATTGAATTTCAATATGGCCGAATAAGCACGAGTGATACTCCGCACTCAGAAGGCTCTGTTGCGGTCATTATTAAAGAAATGATTATCAAGATGATCAATCCGAAGGAATTTCTGCGGCAATTCGTAACTGTAGATGAAACTTGATTCATCACTAAACATTAGAAACGATGGGACAGTTAAAACAGGCTCAAAATCTGTGCGCCAAACTTATAGAGCACTTCGAGAATTTGTTCTACGTTTGTATATATGTAGAATACCATTGGTCTTACCGAGAGAAATTTTTCGCCTAATATTTTGGTGCTTCTTAAGTTACTCGCACAGACACTCGGATGTACCCAGAACATTAAAAAAAAACGAATATTTTCTTGGTTTGGACAATCCTAACATTTTTTAATATAATTTCCAGTAATAAACTTCCAGTTTATTAATTCAGGCCGTTTTTCTTCTCCGTCTGCCTTCAGTCGATCTAATTGTGAACAGTAAAGGTATGTTCTGTTGGTTTTTTAAGGCCAACCATTCAGGACAAATTTTCACTTCTTCGTAGGAATATAAGTGTTGTTCTGAAAGTCCGAACTGCATTGATCGAAATAAGTGGTAATCCGAAAGGGTTAAGTCCGGTTAATACGGCGGGTGGGGTAAGCCGTCCCATTTAACATTTTCCCAATAGTTTTTACATTGTTTCAACATGAGGCTGAGCATTTGGGAAGAGTCATGTTGAAAAATTACTTTATCGTGTCTTTAGCCGTATTCTGATCGTTTTCCTTCAATGCTCAGTTTAATTGTATCAATTGTTGTCCACTAAATATCCCACTAAATACACAGCAAAGCCTTCTTTCTATGTATATTGCGCACTAGTTATAATATTGAAGGCTAGCCTGATTTTTTGCGTTTTGACTTGTCAAAATAGATCAAATTGTCATCACCTAATAGGTGATGCAAAAAAAACCTTTTCTGTTTGCCAAGCAAAATTTCACAAATGGTTTCTCGCCTTTCAATATCTTTTTCATTCAATTCACATGGAATCGTTTTCTTTCCTTCTGAATCTTTCCCAATATATGTAGACGTCTACAAATGGTGGATTGGGCAACATTCAATGCCTCTGCCAATTATTTCAACGTATGCATTGGATCTTCATCCAATAATGCTTGCAAATGTGCATGTTCAAACTTTTTCGGCTGGGCTGGACGCTCCTTGCCTTTTATATCAAAATCAACCCTTTTAAAGCGTTTAAACCATAATTTACAAGTTTTTTAGGTTAGAGCATGTTCAACATACGCTTCAACCAACAATCGATAACTTCCAGCAGCCGTTATCTTCAAATGATAGAAGGTTGTTAAACTTTTCCGCAAAACGTCTCTTTCTGGCACATAATTCGACATATTCAAAGCTATGAAAAACTATATTTTTTGCACAATGACAAACAATAAAGAACATGTTTTTGATGGTGTATGTTACTCTCCAAAATTCTATAGACGTTATTAGTCTATACTAACTATATATATATATATATATATATATATATATATATATATATATATATATATATATATATATATATATATATATAGAGAGAGAGAGAGAGAGAGAGAATGTCACGAACCTCGCGACAGTAAGCACCAAAGATGCCAAATAATATTTTGGCGAAACATCTGCAAGCTCCCGACAGGGACCAACTCGACAACCGGATGTACTCCCGGAAAACCCGAATATATATATACATACATACATATGGTCAAGGATCCATCAATCTTTCAGTTGCTTTCGAACGTTCAACTATAATACGTATATATATACATATTATAGTTGAACGGGTTTTCGGGAGTTATATTCGGGTTTTCCGGGAGTACATCCGGTTGTCGAGTTGGTCCCTGTCGGGAGCTTGCAGATGTTTCGCCAAAATCTTATTTGGCATCTTCGGTGCTTACTGTCGCGAGGTTCGTGACATTCTCTCGGAAAGTCTTGTGACTTTCAGAAAGAAGTCGAAAAAATAGATAGTAGATATCGATGGTGGTTTCTGCATTATATCTCAAAATATATTTCTTTTCGATTCTTTTCGGATATTTGAGTCTATCTCCAAAACGGTTTTAGATAACTTTGCGAAAATAGCGCCAGTAGATCGAACAGGGTCTGTTACGTTAGGAAAAGTGTCTTTGACATTAATAACAATTTCAACTGAATTTTATTTGACATATATATATATATATATATATATATATATATATATATATATATATATATATATATATATATATATATATATATATATAATGACTAATGATGATATATAATGATATATATGATATATATGATATATATATATATATATATATATATATATATATATATATATATATATATATATATATATCGGCCAAGTCGAGTATAAAGCAGCATTTAAATGTAGCTTACGCTATCTGGTGGTTTGTAACAGTACAACTGTGTGAAACCGTTCGTGACCCATTCCAGGCCCCATTCAGACGTTGATGGTTTGATTGCATGGAAGAAGCTCAAAGTGATAGGTCTCTTCCAATCCCACTATATAATTTCCTTCGAATGTCGATTTTTCACCGTTAACCCTGACAATCTCCATGATCTTTTTCGGTGCACTTGATATCACAATCATTTTTTCATTGCCAGTTACCGTCCGCTTCATAAATGGAGCCATACATTCTTTTTGTCGAAAAAAATCCTACGAAGAGATTCGGTTCATCAAATTTTGCTCATTAAGATTGTGAGGGACCAACACATCACATCGTCAGACTAACCATTTTTTTTTCAGAAGGTCAAAAACGGTCGATTTGCCAATATTGAACTTATCTGCTATCTCCTAGATCGTGACGCGTGGATCTTCGTTTATTACGGCCTTTATTTCATCGACATCAGTGCCTAAAGGATGGCCAGAGCGATGCCGGTCTTCCATCTAAAAACCACCGTCTCTGAATCAACCAAATCACTTTTGCAGCATGGTCTCCACAACAGAACTCTCTGCGTAAACGGAACAAATCTTGTTTTTTGTTCGGACAGCGTTCTTGCCCCTCTTGAACTAATAAAGCATAATGTAGCCTACATGCAAATTATCGGCCGATATTTTCAAACTGAATCAACCTGACTAATTGAAGGCATAGTAAATACCACAGGAATTAATAATATGTAAATAAACATTACTATTCCTCTACAGATTTTTGTTGTGCTTAAACAAAGGACCTTTCATTAGACCTCTAAAAACCCGAAGTTATTTGCCAATTCAATAAAACAGTACCTATAAAGAAACTAAACAGTTTATATTAAAATCAGGTAGTAACATTAACAAGAAAACGTACCAAAGGAAGGAAACTATTTCTTATGCAAATTGAACGATCCAAAACCAATTTTCTGCTGACCCAATTCGAAAACTAATTCTTTTCGCTGCGGGCAATTTTGTAAAACGACTCTACAAAAGTCATAAGTGAGCCGGTGCAACTGGTGCGCTAAACAAGTAATATAAAAGTCTGGAAATGATGAGACTAAAGCCTTCTCAACCGGCTCCCATCTCGGAATTTATAGAGTATGGATTTTTCCTTTGATTTTCCGTCGCTTTTACAGATACGGACGGCTCGAACGGTATATTTGAATAACAAATTTGTGCAACCGAGACTGAGGTGGGAATAAATTAGATGGTGGAAATGATAGCGAGGAAATTAGGCTATTTAAGGGATCTATTATTTGCGTTTGGAAATTGCTGAGTGAGGGGATGGAAATAGTGACATTGGAAAATCTATGAAATCTATACGTCTTCCGAGTTTAAGCTAATAAAACTAGAAAGCAAATAGATGATAAGAGGACATACACGTATGTCCAAAAGTTTGGAATATTTACAAATAGAATATCTATGCCTACGATATTCTAAAAATGTGATGGATTTTAGACCGTATTTAAATGAAAATAACAAAAGCATTGTCTTGCTGATAACACAGGTTTTTCGATTTTTGCCCATTCCGTTTATACATTATTTACACATTATTTCAGTTTTTTTTTCAATTTTCAATCAACCCGTTCAAAATGCCTAGAAACATGATATCTCATTTTAACTGATCAAGAGTAAATGCTTTGTTAAAACAGGGCTTTAATCAAAGTGATATCATGGAAATTGTAGGTGTTTCCCAAAGTGCTATATAGAAAATTCATAAAAAAAATCCAAGACACATGATATAAAGCATCGCCCAGTAGTAGAAAACGATCTACAACAGCTGCACAAGACAGGCAGATATCAATGATAGCTCTAAGAAATCGTCTGGAATCTACAAGTGGTATATCAAGGGAGCTTCTTAGTCTTAAAGGGGTAAATGTTTCACGACAAACAATAACAGACAGACTGAAAGCGGTAAATTTGCATAGCAGAGGACCTTTACGTGTTCTTAAACCAACCCTTCAACAAAAAAAAAATGCAATGGGCTCGAGAAATGGTGGTGAATTAAATTGATCATTTAATCGACAGCATGTCAAATCGCCTACAGGCATGCAAATCGCCTACAGACCCATGGAGGAACTACTGCTTTTTAGTTTTATTGAAAGTTGTTCTTTTTATTTTTAAATTACTTTTGAAGGCAATTGGCACATTACAAACTTTGCGTTGAGCGTTGATATAGCGGTCGATCTGGCAAGACTGCTGGTTTCCCCTATGGAGTGGGAACACGCCCACATCTGATGCGGCTTCAGTGTGAATTTGACCAACCTGGAGTCACTTGATGATCCGTAGCAATTCTTTTTATCAACCTGGTTTTTCTAGTGCGTCCTGAAATTGACTGACAATTTCGGGTGCCATTTCGAGTTCAGAGTGTGGTACAATGCAGTGGACACTTTTGCAAAACTCAACAGGCCTATGGAAACAGTGTTTTATTAAAGGCCTAAGTTTTCAAGTGGTTTAAGGTGGTTCTCAGAAGGCCGATAATCGACTGAAGATCAACCTCGCAGAGGAAGGCTTTCAACTACAAGAAGTGACAAAAATGTCCAAATAATCCGGAATTTTGCACGTTCTGATCATCGACTAATGGTCAGAATGATCGGGGAAGAAATAAATTTGAATCACACAAAAGGGCAACAGGAGAGAAACATGTCTTGAATTTTTAGGGCGGATTGCAATGGTCCAAGTTTGAAACAAAACTTGATAGCGCGTCGTTGCCCTAAATTGTTGTGGCTCAATTTCAGAAAGGACTAGAAAAATCCAGTTCTCGAAAATAATTCCGACGCATCACCAACATTTCACACACAGAATTTCCGTTGATTTCAAAAAACTTTTTATTGATAATTGAAGCATAGTGTATGACATTTAAACATGAAAGACAATATATGTCAAATGCCCACCTCTTGCAGCTCCACAGACGTCCACTCTTTTGTCAAAATTTTGAATGACATTTTGGCATAAATATTTCTCTCAATAAATCAATTGTTTCATTAGTAGAGTGAGGTGTAGCGCCATTCTGTTGGATCCACATATCCTTCAGATCAATATTATTCAATTCTACCCACAATAATCCAGTTATCACCTCACCATATCGAACATCATTCATAGTTATAGTTTCACCAGCACCAGCATTCTGAAAGAAATAGGGACCAATTACACCTCCTGACCATAATGCACACCAAACAATGATTCATTTAGGATGTAAAGGTTTCTCATGAATCAATCGTGGATTTTCCTCCCAATTGGGGAAATTTTATTTATTAATATAGCCACCAATTTCAAAATGTTTTTGAGAAAAACCATCTGTTTGTTCCTTGATCCAATTGACAAACACCTGTCCAATGGATTTAGTTCTTGTGTTAATTGAACCTTATATGTCTTCAGAGCTCAATCTTCTGAGAACGTCAACTAATGGAAATTTCTGGGTCTTCAGTAACACTTTGACATATCAAATCAATATGCTCTTGTGAACGACCACTACGCTACATATTGCTCTTCTTTTATCTTTCACCCAGCCATTTTCTTGAAATTTTTAAACAATTCGATTGATAGTGCTTTCAGATGGACGATTGTGCAAACCGTAAATATCACGTAATTTTCTAAAAACATTTTTCAGTGAACCTTCATTTTCATAAAATAATTCAACAATTTTAACGCGTTGTTATATTGTGTACGACTCCAGGTTTATAAATGTCATATAATACACTTCTGAAATGAATCTCGACCTAGACAGCGGCGGTTCGTGGAGAAAAACAGGTGGGGCACGTATAACCAAATTTTGAAATGGGGATAGGAAAATGCGTCGCAACCAAAAATTTTACATTTCTTAGTATCATACACACGCTTTGCTGTGTGGAAATACGAGTGTAACTGTCAGACATCAAATTTTCATTTTATTTTTTATTTTTAGATGGGGCACGTGCCCATGTTCCCTTATGGACCAACCGCCACTGGACCTAGGTAAGATAATATATAGCAAGGTATTCAAATCCTGTAAGAGACTATGGGAAATGTGCTAAGCGTGGGCGCCATCTCAAGGGTCTCGAGACATCAATTAAAACTTTATATGGCGTGCTGATTTAACAATTTGGGGTTTAAATCCTCACCATTGTTATATTTCTTTTTCAAAAATAGCATTAAAATTGTTTTGTTATTCATTGATAATTTCTAAGTTACAAGTTATTTTTTCAGTGTCTAGTGTTAAATAACAAGTAAAATAAAAAATGTTCATCATACACATTTGTTTTTTTTTGTTTGTGATTGTTTATAGGCAAGAGTGTAAAATCCGACTACGAATTACCCCTCAGTCACGCCAGTTAAAGGCTGGGTAAGGCCGGATGCCTTCTGAGAAGTGTTCTACGTTGGTCACTCGCCAGTCGGTAGGTTTCCTGATAGACTTATGGGTAGGCACATAACCAAGGGTTTATAGCCCGAGGGGGGTGCTGGCCTGGGTTTGTCAGAAGCTGATGACCGTGGTTCGGAACCCACGTTAAGCTGTAGGTCCAGTCGCTAAATAGCCTAGTTGCTGATGCGCCTCTAACCCAAACACTTTACTTTACTTTACTTTTTTTTAATTGAAAATGCGAGCAATAACTCTAATTATATATTTTATTCAGAAAATATAAAAAATATTATTAAAGAATCAATATACTTGTCAAAAAAAACAATAAATTGAATATATTCTGTTAATAATTGTATGATGGATTTTTCACTTTTCTTATGATTGAAACATTTTTTTCTTGAGAAAACTTTTAATTCTTAATCGGAACATTTCGAGGCGCGTCCTCCTTGTAAAATATGGTTGCTAACTTTTTCCTGACTCTGTAGCGGTGTTGCCATTGTGAGAAATTATTATACAAAAACATAGATGTCATTTAAGACTTGAACATATTAATTTCTGAGAGGTTTAGTTGAAGTTTGCATGTACGCACTTTGAGCTGGAAACGACGATAATCTTAGCTACAGATATAACAAACAGTACAACCAGGTAATCAGAATATTGTCGTTTACATCTCTTGAAGTACATAAATGCGAACTTTAACTAAAGTCGCTCGGAAATTAATATATTCAATTTATTGCTTTGTTTGTACAAGTATATTGATTCTTTAATGCTATAACCTTTTTTATATTTTCTGAACAAATTATTTAATTAGAGTTATTGCACGCTTTTTCAGTTAAAAAACAAATATGTATGATATATGATGTACAGTTTTTTTTTTATTTTACTAATTATTTTACACTATAGACTGAAAAAATAACTTGCAACTTAATAGTTATCAGAAATTAATAACAATAATTGACATAGTATTTTTGAAAAAAAAAACTACAGCAATGGTGAGTATTTGAACCCCAAAGGGTAAGACGGCACGCCATAAAAAGTTTAAATTGATGCCTCGGACAGATTTGAGATGGCGCCACAGCTTGACAAATTTTCCATCGTCACTTGCAGGATTAGAATACCTTCTTATATATAATCTTAGATCTAGGCAAATTATTAGACCATTTTAATACCTGAAACAAGATGAAAATAAGATAATGAAAACTTCAATAAGTCTGTATTATCCATCTAGCGATGTTGCTGTTTTTCGTTAAGGATAATACACTAATAAATAAATCAGAAGTGCGAAATCATTCCCAACAACCGAAAGCAATGTATTTTGCGTTCAAAGTTCGGCCGAGAACAACACATCAAAGATATTATTAACAAGCGACGGTATATTTTGAGAAAACGGTGGATATTGAAGTTGACATAATTTGATAAATTTTAATGCGGACGCACCAACACTAAACAGGTTACGAGTTGTAGAAAATGTTGGCACGCCACTCTGCTTTCGTTTTAAGTAAATGTTTAATCATAGAGGTAAAACTGGGCGGTCTAAATCATCGGACGATGCAAGGACGTATTTGGGACATTTTTGGCCAAACAATTTCGAACTAATGTAAATAAATTTGTGCTCTCATTATTCTATAAAAAGCTGAGTTGGAAATGTTATGGAACTTTTTAAAATAAGAGGATGAGCGTAACAGTTCGTAGCATGACAGACAGATGGCGTTCTTTCAGTCTGTTGTTCTGAAGCGGTGAGAAGTTTATTCCTTCAAACCGTCAAAATGTAAGGTTTATATAAAGGATGAGACAAGTATTACACTACTATTATGTTTTGGCACCATTTTTTTCTGATATTTGTGAGAGTTTGGGTTTGGGTATTGTGTAGTGGAGACATGCAAATTTTACTATTCGCTAAAACAACGCAGTGAAATTGTTCTAATTTATCTCACTGATCATTTTTTCCTTCTTTTACAATCAAGCTACTACAGGATGTTGCGGTTAATAGTTCTTCATTTTTTCTTAAAAAAAAACACGTTTAATTTGGAAGAAAGGAAAATCAAACTCATGATTTTCTGCGTTATCGATACGTCGTCTCCAGTCACGATCCGATGCAAAAAAGTATTTTTTCATGCCGAGAAAGCAAAAGTCCACACACCAGTTTTCTCTTTTCTACCTGTCTGTCGTTCACTTGACGTGGTACCCATTTTTCTGCCTTCCGGACCTTTCCTAAGACATGTAGACGATCACAAATGGATCGGCAACCAACATTTAACCTCTCTACCATCTGTTGTTGAGTTTGCATATTGTATTTTTCAAAAAATGCTTGTAATTAGGCATCTTCAATTTTTTTGTCGGTTGACCTGAGCGTTCTTTGTCTTTCAAGTCGAAAGCACCACTTTTGAATCGTCTAAACCAACGCCCACAAGCGCCTTGCGTTGGGACATCGTCACTGTACGTTTCCCCGAGTATACAACGGCACGAAAAACTCACGAATGAAAAAATATGATGCTAACTTGAAATTGTTTAAACATCAATAACATTTTGAAAGGTACTGTTGTAGCAACAAAATGGTATAACAGATCAGACTGTGAACAGACCTTTGTTTCCAGAGCCATCACTTAAAAAAATTAAAAATTATTGGCCGCCTGGTAATAAGTATAAAATAACAATAAAATTAAAAAAAAAAGAAATTTATTTTCTAAATTACTAAATTTGGCAAATTAATTTTCACCAGATAATACAACAGCTTACCCCAGACTTAAAATTTTGAAAAACGTTGGCACTCACCTAAAACAAAATAAAAACAATTATATTAGTCATACTTCTAGAGAAAAAATAATTGATGTTTATTATTATGATCAAAAAGTAAGGTGACTTTTGTTTCAAAAATTCGTGCGTATTAACAGGAGTCCCGTTTCATCATTTCGCTTTTTAAGTTAGAACTTATAGCGGCCTTGGTAATTGTTTTACATTTTTGTGGACCATTTTAAAGAATGGATACATTTTTTGACCAAATCACACCAACTTCCTAGTTTCCAACTGTCCGTGGGGCACATTTTAGACGTGAGGTTTACGAACATTTGAATAATGAATTTCTTAACAGGGCGTAATGGACCCATTTCTTGGCTTGCACGCTCCCCGGATTTCACGCACTGCGATTTTTTTTCTGTGGGGCTATTTAAAAAAGTTAGTTTATTACGATGGAGAAGTAAATACTGTGCAAGAACTACAATAGCGCATCAAAAACATTTGCGATCTTATTCGTGGACACCGGGATTTTATTTTTCACGCGTGCATTGACGCAGGGGTACGCTGAGCAAGACTTTCTGCTAACCGAACAAATGGTGACAATTTTGAATAGTTTTTGTAACATGTATCATTTTTGTTTTTGTTATTCTGCAACTTGTATATAAATTATTTTTGCTAAATTGACTTCTCTTTGCGAGTTCTATAACGCAGTGGTCGAGAATATCAACAACTCAGGTCTGTTTTCAAATGTTGTAACTGTTAATAACTTCTTTATTTTGCAACTTTTATATAAGCGATTTTTGGTAAAATTACTTATTTTTACGAGTTCTACAACCTGTTCGCCAACTTCCCATCGGATGGCCTATAAATGCAGTTAGAATTCTTTGGACAACAATGAGACAACAGTGCTGAGTGCTATCAACACAACCTGCGCCTGCGCCTAAATAAGACAACCTGCGTCTGCGCCTAAATGAGCATTTTGTTGATTGCTTGACTGGGGACGGGCCCCACCCATCCCTTCCATTGGAGGGCACATGTTTCGTCTTTGATGTTTAGACTCTTCAGGGCACCGACATGTACTCTCTCGTCAAGAATAAGAAGACCCCATCCGCAGTCAACAACCCATACTTTCTGCCGACTTCTCGTCAGATGGCGTATATATATATGCAGTGTTAGAATTCTTTGGACTGCCTCCAATGAGACAATAGCGCTGAGTTGTTGACTGTTTTAGTTACCTGACATACCCAACGACCATTTTAACAGTAGCCAATTAAGTCCGAAAATATTTGCGAAACAGACTTCGTGTCAATCAAGTATTTAAGTATACAAAATTGTTTGACTGATTCGTTTACTTGCATCTCTATTTTGTTTACTTGCATTTGCATCCCGTCCAAATTTCGAAATCGAAGTAATTAGTTAGCAATGGAAACTTTAAAGTAAACCTTTGCCTGAATAGACAGGAAAAAAATATGTCAATAGGAAAATAAATTACACTGATAAACACTGCTTTTGTCATACGGATTTTGTAATGATATTTATTTGATTGTACTTATCTACTCTTATTATAAAAACAATGCTATATTTTTCTCCAGTCACCCTCAGTTTTTTGTGACAGCTACGTATTCAATTTCACCTCATATACGTGTTTTATGTATGAATAACGTCACTTCTGAAGTTAGATAGCTATCATAGTACAGAAATTTAAATTAATAATAATAATATTTTAATCATAATTTAACAATATTTTATTTTCTCCAAAATTATTCAGAAGTTAAACCATTCCGGCTTTGGCGCCCTTTAAGAAACTAGGAATATTTTTATTGAGATTTATTGGGACAATTAATATTTTGCCAAAGGGCAACGAAAATATTTTGAAACGCACTATACAAGTTTTGAAAAGTAAGCATTATCGGAACGACGTTATTTTCTGTGGGTCAAAATTAAATTTTTTTGGCTCAGATGGGCGGTAAATGGTGTAGCGAAGGGTTCGAAGAGCTCGACAACGAAAATGTTTGTCCAATTGTTAAACACGCTGGGGGATCGGCAATGGTTTGGGGCTGTATATACTCAGAGGAGTTTGGTTTGGTAACGAAATGTTATCGGCATTCATGATCTAAGGTCAGCAATAGTCATCATACACTGCCTGAAACAGGAAAATGCACTTAAATATATTTAATCCAATAGTTTTCTCCACTTTTCGATTTTCTAAATTCGTCAACCATATGCCTTCTATTGAGAATCGTTTTTCAAGTGACAAAAACTCGTTGACAAACGAGGAAAACCGAACTGTATTCAGCAATGGTAGATATGCGATGCAGTCGGACGAATGCGAGAGTGTTGTAAAAGGTCCAAAAATAAGTGAAAAATCGCCGTTTTCGTCAGCGAAACTTGCGCACTGAATCATCCCGCCTGATTTTGTTATTCACGACGGGTTACCGTCATATAACTCAAACCAAAAAGTATCGGGAATCTTATCACAGATATAAAACTAAATCGAACAATACAAATTGATTACGTCACAAAATTAATGCAATGTATCTATTTTATCATTAATAACATCAGAAAATATTTCAATTCTTACTACAAATAATAACATACTTTTTCGACTTGATTTATAGCACAGATATTAACCATCAGAATAGTTGACTTTAGTTTTCGCTGCAATTCCTAAGAAATCAAACGCAAAAATGTGTAAAGAACAACGAACTATCTCTTTAATGAGCTCCACTTACTTAAAATCGTCCTAAAGATAGTACATAATCGAATTTATCGATGTTTACAAGAGGAGCTGGGCAACACACACCTTCCCCCTCTACTTAACAAGAGAAATGACATGAAACTTTTGTCATGTCAAGGCCAGCTAGACTAGCTGAAAAAACAAATGGTTAAGAACCGGTTCTACAATGCAAGTAAATACCGCGAACAGTTATACTCGGAATAGGTTATACCAGTTATTATTCTCAGGATATCTGGTGTTGGTCTGTTGCCTACAACGCTTTTAGTTATACCTAAAATAAGGCTGTAGTAGTTCTAATACGTCAAAATAGTAGGTGGGATTGGGCCATCGTTGACAGTTGAAGGTGTGGGAAATTACAGCATTTTATAAGCCTAACCTAACGTGAACGGTATGGAAATTATAAAAATATTATTGATTGATTTGTCCGTTACTTTGTGATAGTTCATTTTTTAAATCGAATAAAACAATTTTATACTTTGTTATATATCACTTTTATTTTTAAATTTGTGTGACTATAGTTTCGTAAAACGATTTACAGTACAGCGCCAAAAAGCAAAAAATTAAACAATTTAGAAGCAATTGAAATTTATAAATATAATAAAGAACAGTCTAGACATCTATTAAATGATCAGATAGATCTACGGAATTTCCTACTATTTAAAATATTGTAAAAAAATTAACCCCAATAAAAGTGTAAAATGAATGACATAGGAAAAACAGCTGTAATACCTTAGTTTTAAAGTAGTGTTTGAGAATGTAACATCGCTGTTCGAAACTATACTCACACAATTTAAAAAAAGTGATAGATGACAAAGTATAAAATTGTTTTATTCGATTTATAAAAATATTGTTTCATCTTATTAAAATGGAGGAAAAGCGGTGCAATAATTTCACGATTGACGAAATTGTTCTGTTAGTCGATTTGGTTCAGGCAAGTAAAGAAATTGCCGGTACGTATAAAGTTGTTTTACGTACTAACAGTGCCGGTGATCCTCGCATTATTCTATTCCAGACTGCAAGAAAACAGACACCCTCTCCAATAATACCAAACATATAGAATGGAGACTGATTGAAGGAAGGTTCAATGCAGTTTGTGGTACAGGAAGAACTGCTAAATTGTTGCGTAGCAAATGGAATTCGTTAAAAAAAAATCAATGAAGAAGGATTATGCGGAACATAAACAATATATGTACAAAACAGGTGGGGGCCCAACGAGAGAATTGTATTACATTGTACATTGTACATTGTATTATTCTGATGTTGGTATGGGTTATATTATATGTTTTTATTCATTCAGTTTATGTGGCTTATGTATATATTTTATAGTAAATACGGATTTGCCAGTTGCAAAAGACACTGCAAGCCCCATCACTGATGCTTTTGTAGAAGAAAATATAAGGCAGTTGGAGATACTACAAATGAATATTCTAGTGCCAATATAGAATTTGTATGTATACTCAAATGAAAAATATTGGTAATAAAATAAAAGTAATTAATAATTATAGGCAAGTTGGAGTTTATAGAATCCACACCATTTGAGACAGCCTAAAGGCAAAGTGTTGCAAATTTCAAATTATATAGGTAATCATTATTCAAAAAATGATGAAAATGAACATATGTATATATATATATATATATATATATATATATATATATATATATATATATATATATATATATATATGTTTGAAGTTGAAGATTTAATTTCATCTGCAATAAATCTCAGAAACATTGCACCATTTCGTTTTTATAAGCGAAAATGTTTAAAACACTCCAGATCGCCAAACTCCAAGGAATAACCGGCCTACAAAATGCATTTTACATTAAAAATCGTATAACTATGTAATATATTTATGTTTTTTCATAGCGATGTTTAAATACTTTTTGACCGTCGAATTAAAACTACGTCTTCAAAATCACTTTCATCAGAATCAAAAATGTTTAAATTTATGGGATCCATATCAATTATTTATTTCACTGTTATAATTAAAAATGCATAAAACTGTCGAATATAAAGAAAGGACGGGTTATGTTTATTAATACTGACAACTGAAGCTGGCCAATAGAAAGCAAGAATAACTATATTCGGAGTATATCCGCCCAAATTCAAGGGGATAACATATTTCTGCATTTCTACCAAGAATAGCTTTGTTTGGCGATTGTAGAAAGGGCGTTTCAGACTTCCAAGTATTACAAGTATAGCTTATATAAAGCGCATGAAATTTTATTACTTTACTTTTTGACCGCAGCAGCACTTCTTATGAAATTATATATGAATTGGTGGGTAAACATTAAAAACCATTCTATAAGCTCCTTATTAACCAAATATGGCTCCGTGTGATTTTTCTCTTCCCGCAGCTTTAGCTTTCAGTCACCGTTTTACTAGGCTAATTAAAAAGTTCGCGGAACGGAAATGATTAAAAAAGTTTATAGTTGGAAAAATTTCTTTATTCTCCCTTAAGCTCAGTACATTTTTTCCAGCGGTTCTCCAATTCATGTATTCTCTGAAGTGATTTTCTGCAAGTTCTTCAAAATACTCATCTACGGCTGCTATTACTTCCTTATTTGATGAAAAACGCTTGTCACGCAGGAATTTTTTGACGTTTGGGCACGAACAGATGAAAGTCACAGGCCAGATCTGGTGAATATCGTAGATGTTCCAATAATTCGTAGTATAACTTCTTAAATTTGGCTACTGCAAGAACACCTCTGTGAACCGGTGTATTGCCAGAATGAAAAATGATTATTTTCTTCGCAAAACCAGTTTTTTTGCATTCAATTGATCCAAGAGGTTTGAGTAATACTGTCCTGTTATTGTTTTACTGGTTTGAAGGTGATTAATTAACAACATGCCTTTTGCGTCCCCAAAATTCATGCCATAACTTTTTGGTTGATTTTGACCGCTTTGGGTGCTTCAGAGCTGAACAATCGAGCTTAGTCCCCTCTGCGGTTTGTTGTCGCAGTTCAAGATCAAAGTGGTAAACCCGAGTCTCATCCATAATTATAAAACGACGTTTAAAATATTTTAATCTTTCGAAAAAGATCTAAATGTTGATTAGAAAGTTTTACTCGAAGTAGTTTTTGATCAGAATTTAACAAATGCGGCACCCATCTTGTGCATAGCTTTCTCAGGCCCAATTCCTTTTCCAAATTTTATGAAACACCCATTCAGTTGAGCCCATGCCCATGGCCTTAGCAATTTCACTCAAAGCCAATTGTCTGTCATCCATAACCATATCACGTATAAAATTAATTATTTGTTCAGTAGTCCAGAACGAGGATTAGCATCCAGGCTTGTCCGACCACGTTGAAACTCACCTGCCCACTTACAAAAAAGTGTTTTTGAAGAAGCAGACTCCTCAATAGATTTACCATTTCACTATGGATTTCCACTGCCTTTAAACCTTTTTTACAAAGAATTTAATCACTGCTCGATTTTCAATATTTTTCATTTAAACAAATATCAGTGATACGTTTACTTGAAGCTGATGTTTTTGTAGGAATGAATTGACCGACTCACACTTCACATATGTTCATATGAAGGATGAAATATCAAAATGTATAAGATTATATAGTTCTTTTACTGCTCTATAGGTGTCGCTCCGTGAACTTTTAATTAGCCTAGTAAGTTAATAGAGGAGATATAAACAAATTTTATACTGGTTGTAAATGCTTTTGTGGAAATGGACAATAACAGATGTTTCTACGATTGGAAGAAATGTTGGTAAAACTGAATTGCAGTAAAACAGAACCATTATGAACGAGACACAATAAATTTTGATTAAAAATTTCCGGAAATATTTTGATTAAAGCAGTATATCCCGATACATTGTGATTTGAGCAGTAAGTCGTTTATTTTCTCGACTCAAACATCGCTTTTTGGAAGGATTTCCAACACGGTCTTACTTATTATTCGCGAACGGCTCTCGGTAAATGTGGCGTGGGCAGCAGATGGCGTAATTAGCTATTTTGATGGGCCAGATCTGGAAACAGATGGATGAAACTTACGAAACTGGGAAACAATTTTACTTCTGAATAAACAGTTGCAATACAGAACACACAAGGAGACCAAACATTCAAACGAGAAGAAGATATATTATATTTTGTAATAATGAATGATTTGAGTGTCCGAACTTCCGATGGAACGTTTAACATCAGAGCCCTTGCAAATTGGCGAAATTTATTTCCAAAATCACTGTTCTATGTGCCAAACTTATAGATTCTTTTAATGGCTTATAATGTTCACATAATCGTCTAACCGAGCGATGTATTCGTCGAATTATCGACAAATTCCGAACGCATTTCAAACTGCTTGATACTAAAACAAAAATAAGAGAAAATCTATGTGTTCCGACGAATCTATCGCTGCTGGCAGTGTTGATGAACATTCAAATTTATCAATTCGTCGCTTTTCGCAGTAAGTTGGGCTTTGTTATTCCACTGCGTGGAAAAAATTGCGTAAAGATCTTGATCTGGTACCTTACATTCAGCTTGTCCAAGAAGCTCATTTTTGGCTAAATGGTTACGTCATCGTCACGGTTACGTGACGATGAGTATTCTAGTCTAGCATTTTGAAAAAATTGATTTTTTTTGCATATTTTCAAAGCTTAAACCTTAAAAAATATGTCCTTGAGAGGATTTTTCGAAATTCAAATTATTTTCGGAGATATAGCTATTTTAGTGACGCGGCTTCTAAACTGGTCTGACGTCGGAGCAGATCGAACAATAGACGGTAGAGATTCCCCATCTACATGCGGTCGTGTTCCCCATAAAATCGTCCTTATTCTAGGTAGAGGAAGGCCCAATGTATGGAGCAGGAATGGCAGATTAAAAAAATGTAAGTATTAAAGTACCATCATATGAATTACACTGCCCGAAACTTTAACGCGTTTTTCTTGAAAGCTGGCGTGCACGATATCTCAAGTTCTACTGAACCGATTTATTTGAAATTTTGTGTGAACCTTCTCTATACATCCCTATATGTTGCTTAGTAGATTAAAGTAAACAATTTTAATTTTTACTATTTTTAAAGAATTTCAAAAAAAATCTTTTTCAAACGGCTGTCATTTTGTGAAAAAAAATGTTTTGGTTTCTCCAAGGTAGAGGCGATAGCGACATCTTTACTGATTAAGAATTCGTTGGATTTTTTTTTTTAGATGACCAGAAGGGTTGGACCCCCCTCTTTATCAGCCGATAACTTATCGAGTTGTGATTTTTTAATTTTTTTTTATGTATTTTAAAATATAAATAAACGAATGATAAAAAAATGAATAGTAAAAATATTCTTTGTTTTTTTTTTTACAGATGATCTTTTTACAGATGATTTTTTTACAAATGATCCAACAATTACCTCCGTATCCAGAAAAATGTACCGCATTTGAATTTAAAGTTCAGACGCATTAAAAAAACTGTCCTATATAATAAGAATTATCATTTTAAACAAATGTTTGGAAAAGCACATTTTGCAAACATTAATTGGTTGTTATTTAACGAACTAACTACAAATAAATTAAAAAAGTATTAAAACATGTTTTGTTTAAATTAAAAGTCATGCCATACATCATTCCTGAAGAATGTGATAACGTCGCAACATCCCCACGACAAGAATTGCAATTGAAAAATTGCGACAAACATTATTTTAGTGCCTTAGTGCGTTTTATAAAAAAAAATATATTATATACGCGAATATCACGATATGCTTCGTATTTACGGAGAAATCTAATCCAAAATTTAGAAGAGACTACGCGTATTTACGGGTATCACACACCCCGAAAGTCCAACTCGGCCGATATTTGTCCAAGATTCTCAAAGACTCTGTGGTTCCAAAATGTCCAGAATGTGGGCGGCAGCGAGAAATTGGTCCTAAAGTCGAAGAACACATTTTACATCTTGTTAAACAGGATTTCTACCAGAATTACTCAAAGCGCGATAAGTTAGAGTTTCCCTTTGGATTGTACATAGAATATTAAGAGTAATTACTCCACCCTTATCTTGTACAAAGGATCACGCACTCTGACCAACTGAGTTTTCATACAGGAAAAACTATTGTGAATGGTTTATTGGCCAAAACCAAAGGAATCATTTTTTTTTATTGAATATTATATCAGCCGATGAAGCTTCTTGACGCATGTAGTGGTGACGTCAATTGTTTAATATACGATGTGTGACTATTAAATAAAGAGACTGATGCTGTAAAACATTTTATTTTGATTTCATACATATTTACTTATTATCACCTTCAATATACACCCATCCTCTATCGCTACAACGCTCCATGCGAATCGTCCATTGTTCAAAACAGTGCTGGAACTCTTCCTCTGTCAGCTCCTTCAGAACGCGTGCCGCTTTCTCATTCACAGCTTCAACGGACTCAAATCTTGTTCCTTTTAATGCAGATTTCACTTCAACAGTTAGAAGTCGCACGGCGCAAGATCCGGCGAATAAGATGGTCTAACACTGGGATGCCGTACTTGACTGGAAACCTCTTGACAACAAACAATGCGGAATGAGCCGGCGCATTGTCTTGGTGGAGAACCCATAACTTGTCCTACAATTTGGGTTGTTTTTTCCTTATTGTTTCAGGGAGTTCAGCAAGACGTGAAGGTAGTAATGTGGATTAATAGTTTGACCTTCAGGAACCCAGTGAAGGTACCCAACCCCATGAATATCGAAAAAAACAATCATCATTGCTTTGAATTTGGATTTGCTCATATGAGCTTTTTTGGCTTTCGGTGAATTTGGACTCTGCCAGTGCATTGGCGCTTCGTTTCAGGCTCATAAATAAAAAACCACGATTCGTCACATGTTATTATCATTTCCAATAAGTTTGGGTAATTTTCAATGGCATTCAAAGTGTCAGTACAAACATTTTTGCGAGCTTCTTGTTCAAACGTGAGAATTTTAGACACCTTTTTGGCACACACTTTTTGGATGTTAAAATTGTTAAGTAAAATTTGCCGTACGCATTCTTTGTCAATTCCTACAGTTTCAGCAATCGCACGAATACTTAATCAACGGTCAGATCGAACCAGATTATTTTTTAGATATTTTTCGATATTGTCATCCGTTCTGAACGTAGGAGGGCGACTCGGGCGTGGATCATCTTTAACGTCTTCTCGGCCATCTTGAAAACGCTTAGACCACTCGAAAACACGTGCACCCGATAAACATTCATGGCCATACACTTCTTTTAATAAATTATAAGTTTCAGTAGCGGTTTTTCCAAATTTCAAGTGAAAATATTGTTACACTTAACATTTTTCCAGCGAAAAAAAAAAAACAACTCTAATGCGAAAGAAGGCTACAGTTATACGAATTTGTTTACAGAAGCGAGAGGTACTGCATTCGAAAGAGCGCAGCGTCAGTCTGGTTTTTTGCCACACCTCGTATGATGTTATAGTGTAAAAAATTAGTGAAACTTTGTTGAAAAATTACTTTTAGTTTGATATTATGCAGAAATGTATGGAATATATGACTATAACAATATTATATTGTATTTGCAAATAATACCTTAAGATACAACAAAAAGTGAATTCCGATGGATACAAGCAAGCTGAAAATAGACGCTGCCATTGTTAATAAAATTAAACCTGTTTTCCACAGAAATAGTTGCATTTTGGATAGTTGTTTTAAAGAAACTGTTTGTTCGAAATAATATAAAGAATCGTTGTTTAAATTTACCAAAGTACTTTTCCTTACAACCTATATATGCAATTAAAAAAACATAAATGAAGAAGAAATACATAATAGTTCTGAATTATTAGGATAATAATAGACATAGATAAAAATAAAACCGAAAATAAACTTCAATGATCGTGAAATATTCAAAAATGTAAAAATCATGTTAGCCATGATGAAAAAAATGTTTCCAAGCCAGCACTGACCTTGAAGAGCGTAAAATAAAATAAACATTGTACATAAAATATGGTTTACATCATATATTATATGTACGAGCTCACTTATTACATATTATCGGCATTTTCTCGATGCAAGTCAGTAAAAACTCTCAGTTTATTCGTTTTAAATTCGTGAACAGAATGTTGATTTGATCCAGTGGCGTAAGTGCACCCACCTAAAAATGTATTATTCATCACGTACAAAAACGAAAATGTGAAAATATTTGAAACTACTGCTTTAGAGAGTTTAAGAATTAAAATTTCAACTTTTTTTTGGGGTTTTCACCTGGTTGTCTGTTTGTGTGCCTTTAAAAACGTGGCTAAACGCTCGAAATTCATGTGATCTGAATATCCAGGTATTGTATTGTTGGGCTGTGCTGGACTGTTGGTACTTTTCAGTACAATCTGCCAATATCGCGAGAATCTCAACACGCAAATTGGACAAACTGTCACTCTGACCCATAATCTTGGAATTAGAAAGTAAATAGCGATAGTACCCAACACAACATTTTACAACCTGACTGGGAAGTTTTATGTGTGCACCGTACCTTGCCTCCTGGCCTTGCACCTTCCGACTATCGTTTATGTAAATGGGTTCAAAACAGCTTAACTTCCTTGGAAGATTTGAAAAATCTCCTAGATATAGGCGGGATTATGCAGCTACCGGAAATGGTAATTATTAGTAAATAAAAATTGTCTTAAAAATGTTTCTCAACAAAGGGGAGTAACCCTAATTATTTTTTTGTGGGTGAATTTGAAAAATAGCCAAAACCAAACCTATATATACCATAATGCTACCTTTTAAAAAATAAATACACGCCACTGATTTCTGTCCGGTCCAAATCCATAAGCAACATTCTTGGTTACAGCCAAAAACGTTAGAAAAATTAGGTTTTCTGGCCACGGGCCAAAATTACAGAGAAAAAATACAATTGTTAAAGAAAAAAATAATAAGAAAAAAAACGCATATATACTGTGTCTCAAACGTTTGGGGATATATCCTAAAATTTAATTTAAAAAACATTGCAGGTTTGACGAACTCTTTTTAAAACACCTATGTAACGGAATTTGAAGTAACGATACCAAATCCGCTAAAAAGTTTGCTAGAAGCATATTGATATGGATTAGTCTAAATATTCTCAATTTTTATTTCAACTAGCAACAAGCAGATGAAGAATGATATAGCAGATTTCTATGTAAAGAGGAATTCTTTTTATCGTAGTCTATTAGATGAATTTAATGATATACCAGGTGTGGTGGTTAATAATTCTTAATGTTTTTAAGACATGCCGGAAACCAGTGTCGGTTCACAGTTTAATCTCGTCATTTTGTTGCTACGACAGTACCTTTCAAAACGTAAACGGACACGTATTGCTTTTCTTGTTTAATTAAAACAAAATCGCGAGTGAAAGCCGTCTTATGCGTTTGGAAACTTATGGTGACAATGTCCCAAGACAAGACACTTGTGGACGTTGATTTAGAACATTCAAAAGTGGCGATTTCGACTTGAAAGAGAAAGAACTGAAAAACAAATGGCAAAGAGGTTAAATATTAGTCGCCGAACCATTTGTGACTGTTTGCATGCCGTGAGAACTGTCTGCATACCATGGACCAGAAGGCACGAAAATTGGTACCACATCAACTGAACGACACAGAGATGAAATAGAGACAAAACAGTGTGCGAAGTTTTGTTTTCTCGGCATGAAAGAAATACTTTTTGCATCGAATCGTGACTGGAGACGAAAAATGGATATATTTCGAGAATCCAAAACGCAGAAAATCATGGGTTGACCCAAGACAACCATCGACATCGACCCCAAGACTGAATCGCATGGGAAAGAAGATAATGCTGTGCATTTTGTGGGATCAGAAGTGTGTCATGAGCTTCTGAAATCAGGTGAAATAGTTAATACCGTTTCGCTACGGTCAACAAAGGACCGATCTGATCGAAAAGCAACCAAAACGGGCTACAAGACACAGAAAAGAGATTTTTCCATCACACACAGCGAAAGCGGCCAGATACACCATTTCTGCACTTGCCTCGTGCACTTTTCATGAAATACTTCAATAATTACGAAGATGTCGAAAAATAGCTTGATGAGTGGACCGGTTCACCGGTTTTTGTGCGACGGCATCCACAAATTGCCAAAGAGATGGGGAAAATGTGCAGCTAACGATAGCGTATACTTTGAACAAACCATTTTTATCTTTCTCCAAATTAAACGTGTTTTTTTTTAAGAAAAAATTAAGAATTATTAACCGCCCACCAAGCATATACCGACATTAAAGTGGAGACCAAGCGTTTGGTATCCTCTAAGGTGGATAGATGATTTAAAATGTTACCACGGAAACTGGATTACTTACAGTATTTGACATTTTTTAATCCAAAGTGCTCAAGTATATTTTTAGTTTATGAGATATATTTCGAAAATTGGATTGTTTTCCTAAACTGTATTCCGCGATGTGTTTTGAACGAATATTTCGAAAACCTTTAGATATGCGCTTGTCGTATTTGACTGCGTTTGTCGTTTTAAACTGCGCATGTCGCCATTCGATTCCTTATTATTTTCTTTATATCGCTAGCATCTCGTTATAGAAACTGACTGGCTATGGTACCTATGGAACCTTTGAAAATTTTCGTTCAAAAAATAGAGTTGGCTTATTTTAGGATATTTGACACTCCAAATCGCGCGCATCAATATTACAGTAGCGTTATTTCTTTTAGTTTACATTACATTTTAGAAGACATGATTATTAGATTATTAAAAAATTTTGTGATGAGATGAGATTGTACGCAAAGTAAATTCCTGGATGGATTATAATGACATTTTTTGAAATTTCTATACTGGGTCTAATATTTTTATACTGAGTGTATAAAAGAATGTGGAGATATTCAAACGGTATTTTGGCAATTAATGCAAGTAATGCGTCTGTAACAATTTATAGATAGCACTGCTTTACTAGATTTTATTAAAACAATTTAATAAAAATATTGATATATACAACACTAATGCTTTGTAGCATCCAGGATCAGCGGATCTTGTGGCATAAGGCAGGATATTACAAAGGAAACCTTTTCAAGATACAAAACAATGAATCAGGAAAACGAAAAAGTACAAGGATCATGCAAATGCGCACGAATATAGTTGTCAACGCAATACTTGGGACCAGACTATGGTTCCAACTGGGTCATGTACTACAACTTTTTCTCGCTCGCATATGTATTTTTTTTCTTTCACCAACATCTCAACGTTTGCCAGAATTTAAAAAAAACTATCAACATTCGGTCCTTTACAATTTCGCGACTTCTCGTTCAAAACAATTAACGTTGCGGAGAACAAAACTGTGTCAAATAAAAATAACGTTCATTATTTAGCATTCGTCATTAGAGAGAAGTTTTCCGAAACGATGACGGTGTAATGAAGTTTGAATGGATTCTATTTTCGTTCGATTTGGTTCTATTTTTGTTGGACGTTCGATAGAATCAAACTACTAAATTGATGCTGTTGGTGATCAGCATTTTTGACCGTTTCGTATTGAGAATATGCCCGTTCTTCGATGAGAACTTTGTTTATGTCGGTTTAGTCAGCAGTTTGGTTTGGTTTTGCGGAAAATTCTACACCGTTGGTCCAAAGTATCCTTAAATACATAATATTAACACTTTAACCGAAAGATGGGTCTGTGAAACCAGTAGAGAAATTTTAAACCTGAATGTTGGCAACCCTGCTTTTCCGACTGAATTGTGGCTCCCAGTACCCTTCCTCCACCTATCCACCTGCCCCGATGAATTCTTAGTTGATTAGTCTTTGTTTGGCCTAGATAGATTAATCTGTCAAAACACACGGGTCTCACAGACCAGGTCTTTCGCCTTACGCAAACTATTTTTACTTTTCTTTTTATTATTTGTTGAACTGTTCATTTTATTTGTACACAATGGATAAGAAAAACGCAACAAGAAACGAAAAAAGTAAGAGTTACGCACCCTGACTTTGCTAGTCGCGTTATGCAGATGTTGCAAGAATTAAGCGATGAAAGAACTATCTCAGATGAAGGAGAATACTTTAGCGATTCAGATGATGATCCGGACTATGTTTTGCCTGCTCAATTGCAAGACCATAGCGAGGAAATGGATGAGGAAGCTCTGATAGAAAGTGAAAGTGTGCGTGAAAATCAAACTATTGAAGATGATGGTGTTTTTGATAAAGTTGGGGGTGTATGCTGATGAGATGATTGTTGAAGAAGAACAAAGTTAACAACTACCTGATTATTTAATCGGATGAGGAAAAATGCATCTGGACCACCCTATTTTTGGTCAACTAAAAAACAAAATAGAAATGCTCGTACTTACAGTAGAAATATCATTCGCGAATCACCTGGTCTTGCAGGTCTTGCAAAAGCTATAGAAAGTATGCCTGACAAGGGTAAAGTTTGGAAACTTTTGTTTACCGATGATATGGTCCAAATGATTGTTAGTCATACAAATCAAAAACTTTCCTCTGTGAGAAGCTCATTAGATCCCAAAACCCAAAAATCAAACTACCAACAGACATACGTTATAGAAATGGAAGCTTATATTGGCTTGTTAGTCAGGTCGAGCATTCTCAAGAGGACCCATGAAAAAATGAAGTCATTGTTTTCAAAAGATGTTACAAACAGACCCTATTTCAATGCTACTCAATGTCTCAAAAACGTTTTGAAATTTTGACATCGGCCTTCGGTTTAACGATTTAAGTACCAGCGAGTTGAGTAAGGGAACAGATAAGGCAGCTCCTATTACCGAAATATTCACGCAATTTATTTCAATCTCGCAAAAAGCATATTGTCCTATTGAAAAGTTGACAATCGATGAAATGTTACTGACATTTTTTATATGTGTGGCGTCAAGGTGACAAATATGGCGTGATGAAAGACATCTTACCTTTATAAGGAGCGAGTTCTGATGGCATAGGATTGACACCAAATGAGCTAAACTTGCAAAAATCAACTCAGTGTGTTGTACGACTTGGTAAAGTAGTTGAACGTACGAACATACGAACCATGAACGTGACATGTGACAACTATTGCACTTCTATTGAGTATTGAGTATGTTGATAAAGCTGCTAAAAGAGGTCTAACTTATGTTAGCACAATGCGAAAGGATAAGCTGGTTATCCCAAAGAAATTTCTTCCTAGTAATAGCAGAGTTGTACGGTCAGCTGATCATTGTTTCAATGGGTCAAACACCCTTGTTTCTTCTGTGCTTAAAAAAAGCAGTCGGGTTGATTTTAAGTATGCACTAAAGAATAGAAATAAACCCACAAAATAAAAACCGGAAATACTTTGCTTATACAACGAAACCAAATGCGGGGTCGATTTACTACATATGAAATGCGCAGTATGCGGGTCAAACAGAAGAACTAGAAGATGGCCGCTTGCTGTATTCTATAGACTAGTAACTATTTGTAGCGTCAATTATTTTATCCTTTACCAAAGATACAAAGATTCACCTTTGCTAAACTGTTTTTCGTTCCTGGGAGATTTGGCAAAGGATATGATTGAACCGCACTTGAAAAGAAAACTTTCGATTCAAAATATTCCAAGGGAGCTAGGAGCACCTACTGTAAAATCACTATCAAATTCAGATAGCAAGTTGAAGAAGTTGTAGCTCCCACACATAAGGTCCAAGAACGGAAACTATGGAGCAAGTGTCCATACACCAGCAAAGGAAAACACTATAAATGTATCAACTGTTTTAACACTATTTGTTTAGAACATAGCAGAAATACTTGCGTAGACTGTACGCTGATGGTTCCTACTCCAGAAACTTTACAATAATATAGCAAATTTGTTATTTGGTTTACTTTATTTTAGGTTTACTTTGTTTGGTCAACTATTTTTTAAATTAACTGTATCAATAATTAATATTTTATTGTCAATTAATTTTCTTTTTACTGTCAATAAATATTCCTTTTTATTCAATATATTTTAAACACCTGCGCCAATGATTCTAGCAATAAAAATAACGAATTAATGAAAAAAGGGCATCAAAATTGAAATGGTCTCTCAGACAAGGTCTTTCACTTTACGTAACTTGAAACCGTCTTTCGGTTAAAGTGTTAAGAGACTTCACTCACAAAGAAATTCAAATTCAAATCCTCTTTATTTAGCTCGAAACTCGACATGTTTACCACACGAAAAAAATATGACGCCAACTCGAAATCACTGTCGAAAGACACTGTCGTAGCAACAAACTGACATGAGAGATTAGGCTGTGAACCGATTCGTTAAAAAATTAAGATTTATAAAATAAATTCGTTTCTTTCCATGATGGCAAAAATTCGAATTGCTTTCGAAGACTGCCAGGACCAAACCAAATGTCATTATGAATTTAAAATGCATGCTGCATAACTAAAAGTAAACTGTTTTTTAGAAATGCTATCAACTTTACGATCGCACTGTCATCTGTTGGAAAAGTATCTGACTTTTCTCTCTGTCATCGGATGTTATGGGTATAATCAGACGTTAATGTGAAAACGCGTCAAGAAGCAACCTGCGTGGGCTTGGCTACAAATCTGGTAGATAGATGGTGTTTTTTAATCCCTATTACGTAAGCACTTGCAACACAAAGTTTATTGAAAGAATAGGAAGTATTTGATAATAAATGTCCCTTTTCTCAATAAATATTCTTTTTAATACATCGTCTACTTAAATTTTCTCTTACAAAAAGTACCGTATACTGGGGTGATGTTGGTACCCGGGATGATACCGATTGTCACCGAGCCTTGGGAGCGAATCGCTGATGTGGGAATGGGAAGCACGCGCGCTAACCTGTCTGTGCGTGATTGAGTTTTGTTACGGGAGGTTGTCTTGCGCAACTATGCCTCGAAAATAGTGTAGTGTGTAGACACGCGTAATTATCGCAATTATCTTGACGATGACCTGAAAAAGCACTAGAAGATTAAAAAGAGCATGTCTCAAGCCAAAGCAAGCAAAAAGTGGAAAATACCTCGTGGCACTATTCAAAATAGATTAAGTGACACACACAATAAAAAAGTTGTCGATCTTCTTGTATTAAATCCTGAAGAAGAAACATTGATTGCGGACACTTTACCTCAAGTTGCAATATCGGGATTCCCTACTGAGCCTTGAGATTTAGATATAATAATACAAAGATATCTGTATAAACAAGGTAGGACTATTAAAACATTCAACAAAAATTACCAGGACCCGATTATATCGTGAATTTCATTTCATTCTCTCTATCGGAACAGCATCTAACATAAAAAGAACTAGAGCTTCTGTTGGCCACCCGCAAATAACACGAGTTTTTTGAAACTTTCTCGTCTCAAGCACGAGTGTTTTAGATTCATCTCTCATTGATCTCTTACGAGAAAATCGGGGTGTGACGAATGAACGAAGTCGTAAGCGTGGTAAAAAATTAGGCCAGATCAAGTGATGCAACTGTCTGACGAAGATATAAGGGAGTAGACTGGCTACAGTGTATAACACGCAAGAAATGGGTTTGTGGTATCTGTCGTAAAGATCCATAATTTATATGTGCATTTTGTGAAGATGATTAATTTTTTGTTTCTTTTTCACTAAAACTGTTACTTTTAAGACTTGTTGTAATAAAGATATGTTTACTACTTAATATTGTTTACTTTTAAACCCATTATTTTAAGTTACCAAGTCAAAGTTAATTATAAATGTGCATTTATGTTCAACTGCCAATGACACCCCAAACCCAAAAACACGAAAAACATTGGCATGGTTGTTTTAGTGAATTTAGAATTTTAATATCAATAGCACATATTTTTGTTAGAATGACTAAATCAAAAGAATCGCAAGTGGCATGTGAACGTTAAATAAAAAATATATTTATTAATAATTGTTTTGAAAAGTTAAAAAAAATTAAAACCTGCCAATGTAACCCCAATTTACGGTACATTTGTAAAAAAAAACACTTAGATTAGGAATGTGACCAGCACAAACTGTTTTTCTGAAAACTACAGTGCAGCGAAACGCGTTATGTTTTAGAGACAAATATAACTGGAAATTAGACAACTTTGTTTTATTTATACAATTTAGTAAAGATTATTTATAAATTATTAATTACTGTGTAATTTACAATGTTTACGTTCAGATTCGCTTTGAGTTTACCTTCATTTAGTCAAGTTGATTCAAACCGAACATGTTTGATTCGACATTAGTTTGTCCTTAGACATTTTTGTTCTTTTTTATACTTTCTGAACCTTTTAACCTCCTTTTTTGCTGCATTTTTAGTTTGAAATATTGGAATACCACAAGACAAGACACTTTATCAGATGTTTTAATTTACAGCACCGGCACATAGACCCTTTACTAATAAAATTTGTTGACACATACATGGAACGCCATCTATCCGACAGTAGAGGAACACCCAAATAAATGGCTGGCACTTACTAACTTTGCAATACTATTAGGCATGGAACATAGACCTTTTCTACATGTATAACTGAAAATGTTCGATTTTGGCACTTAAACTCTTTAGAACTTACACAGTTCGATTGTTGAGCTACCTTTGGGATATTTTACCTCATCCATCTTACTCACCGGACATCGCAACCTCGGACTACCATCTATTCCGCTCGGTCCCATAATTGTTTAATTGGAAAATCTTCAAAACGGAAGAAGAGGTGAAAAACAACTTGTTGACATTTTTCAGATAAGATGCTAAAAAATCGGCATTATGGACCTACCACTCCGTTGCGAAAGATAATTATTTAATAAACTAGATAAATATTTACAGAAACTATGTGTGTTATACATATTAATTTTCCATAAAAATTAATTGTTACAAGACTTAATGTCTTTAATACACAATATATCGGCAAGATTCCAAGTCCTTTCGAAACAACAAACAATTTTAAAGATCTAAACAGCTAATCCAACAGCCGCTTAAATGTTGAAAACACTATAAATATTAAAATACAAATAGTGTAATCAGTAAGAAACGCATTCTGAGGATGAACAACTATGTGATTAGCCACCAAGGTGAATGAGCGCAATTTGTAATGGTCCACGCATCAAGGATTGTGTAAACAAAACGCGAAACTGCGTGACGCAGATCGTGTTTGTGGAGAAAATGGACGATTTTTTATTGAGAGCCCGCCGTTCCAGATTTGTTTGGGCTTTTTGGAAGTGCGTCATTCTGAAGGAGCGGTAGGTTGTTTGGAAACTAGATAGTAAAGTAATGGTTTCAATGAGATTACTCATACAAACAATTAAAATTTTGGTACTTTTTTCTTCTCAATTTAGAAGATTCGCTGATCTATTTTATGGTCCAGATCTTATTTACAGTGGTGAGCAATAAAATAAGAAAGGTAATAGGTGTTTCGGTTAATAATGTCGATTTTTTCGCAAAATTTCACGCTATTTAAAAGTATTGGCCATCGTTAGCTATTACTTTTTCAAATCCTGCTGTCAAAGATTGGATTCCGCATCTAAAGAACTTTAGTTTTTTCGAGATCAACCATTCATCAAGCCAAACTTTCACTTCTTCGTAAGAATGTAAGTATTGTTCTGAAACTCCGTGCTGCATAGATGAAAATAAGTGGTAGTAGGAAGGGGTTAAGTCAAGTGAATATGACGGGCGGGTAAGACGTCCCATTTAACGTTTTCCAAATATTTTTTACAAATTTTGCAACATGGGGCCGAGCATTGTCATGATGAAAAATCCCTTTATCGTGTCTTTAGACATATTCTGGACGTTTTTCCTTCAAGGCTCGGTTCAATTTAATCAATTGTTGCCGTTTCAGTAATCGTTTCACCATGTTTCAGCAGTTCGTAATACACAGCTTTCCTACTATCCCACCAAATACACAGCAAAGCCTTCTTTCCATGTATATTGCGCATTGGTTATGATGTTGAAGGCTGGCCTTGGTCTATCCATGATTTTTTGTACTTTAGGTTGTCAAAATAGATCCACTTTTCATCACCTGTCACAACTCGATGCAAATAACTTTTTCTCTCTGGCAGGCAAAATTTCACAAGTGGTTTTTCGCATTTCAACGTCTCTTTTCTTCAATTCATATACAACCCATTTTCTTTTTTTTCTGAATCTTTCCCAATGCGCGTAGACGTTCGAAAATGGTGGATCGGGCAACAATTAATGTTTCTGCCAATTGTTTCAACGTATGAGTTGAGCCTTCATCCAATAACGTTTGCAAATCTGCATCTTCGAATTTTTTCGGCTATCCTGGAAGCGCCTTCTCACTTTTAAAGTGTTTAACAAAAATTGTTCACACACTTTTTATGGCAAATGTTTAGTCTCCAAAACGCCATAGACATTATTAGTCTATACCAACAAATGTATTAGTAACGCCATCTCTTGTAAAATCGACATTATTAACCAAAACACCTATTTGAAAATAATCTTTTAAAAACAAAAATTATTACCTGAGCTTTTTATATTTACATATAGCTTTGAATATTTTTTCTAATTAATTTTTAAATTATTAAAAATATTTTGTTTACAATATAACTAGTGCACTTTATTGCTGCTATCTTTTTAAAGAATTTATTTCCTCCTAATGCTTCATACCGCAGTAGTCAAAAAATAAGAGTGTACTAATTTTATACACGTTGTTGCGTAATAATTCTGATAAAATATATATTTATTTTATTGATAAAGTAAAAGTTAGTCCCCTTCTCTCTATATTAAAGTAAATATGGCTCGCGCTAGACACTGTACTGCTGAAGAAAGACGTTTAATTTTGCAATTGTGATGCCAAAACAAATCTTATGTATTTATTACGAATGCAATTAAACGATCACCATATGTGATTAGTTAAGTTTTGAAAAAATCATATGTGACTCAAAAACAACCAGAAAAGAGAGATCGTCCAAGAAAAACGACTAAAAAATGGATAATCGTATTGTCTGCTAGGCTTAAGGATCCTTTTGATTCATCTGTCGTTATAAAATAAAGTCAGGCAGCAACTCAACCATAAAACATTAAAACAGAATAATATATACGGTAGAATAATCAGAAAAGATTTGTTTTTCAGTAAACAAAATTCAAAGCAGCGGTCAACGATTTCCAATGTAACTAGAAAAACATTCTTTTTAGCGATGAAACCAACATTTATTTATTTGGTTCTGATTGTAAATTGTATGTGAGATGACGTATTAATCAAGAATTTAATCCACATAACACTTTGGGTACAGTGAAGCATGATGGTGGTAAAATCAAAGTATATAGCGGAGAGGGTCCAATATTTTAAATAAAAGAAAATATGTCAAAACAAATTTACTTAGATAATTATGCTATCTTACGCTGAAGAGAATATGCCTTTACAGTGGGTCTACTGAGACTTCTAAGACAATGATCTAAATCCCGGATTACGAATCCCAGAAAACAGTGGTCACGACATTTCCGGCTGGTGGAAGCGCCCTTCCTTTCTTCGTGGCGCGTTTACCAGGTAAAACTCACTGTTGAGACTGTTATTTCGTTTCTAGTGCATAATGATTAACCAAGTTTCATTTACCATCACGAATCACCGCAGGAACTCTTTCGAATTGCACTTGCGATTCACAGTGAGCAAACGCGATAATAAGTTTCTCATTCTCACAAGTTCGCGTAAAATTTTCTACACGCGTTCGACATATTCATAATCTCAACAATCTATCTAATACTCACTCTGCAGTAGGCCAACACGATAATCTTGGATTTTGACGACCTTTTCCTCAGTAGTGAACTTGAAACGCTAATAAGACCAGTGTTGACATATAGCTCCAAAACGTACCCTTACAAAAACCTATGAAGTAATATGGGGCCGTGAATGACAAAGGGCTATGGAGAAGTAGATTCAAATTTTAATTGTACAGAATCTACCAAGAACCAGATACGAGGCTTCGGCTGCTATCCGGAATTGGCAACAGTTGTGTTCCTAGGCGCCATCTGATATATCCATATACATCATAAAATTTGACATTGATGACTGTATAGGTACTCAGAACTTTTAGTCATACGGACGGACGCTATTTGTGACTTGAAAATCTCATATCAGTCAAAAAAATGGAAGTAACTCGTTAGAATGTTCGTGGGATGACTTTCGACGTGGATTATCTCAACAACAGTGCATCGATCACCATCTGAATCATGGCCGTCGTTCGCTCATGGACGAATTTAAAGCAGGTCGTCCACAATTAGTTGTTGTGCCAGAAAACATCGATACTAACGCGAAGGTCGTCATGTGACATTCCATGAGATTGAGGCATCCCTGGACATTAATACGACAAATATGCAGAATGTTTTGCAGATTTTACATGAACATTTAGCTATGAAAAAGATTTGTGCGCGTTAGATACAACATAATTTGACAATCTGTGCACCAATCAAAACAAGCTCGTGTCGAATGGTGCACAGAAATGTTCAAAAATACAATCGTGTATGGTGTGTCAAAGGCCGTGTATAACATCTACACAGGTGATGAATCGATCTATGTTAGGAGACCGAAAGTAAACAACAGTCGACTGTATGGGTCTTTCAAAATAAGCCAAACCCAACAAAAGTTGTTCGCGCAAGAAGCACATCGAAGCAAATGGTCGCCTGTTTTTTTTTTTAGGATAAGTGGGCATGTGGCTACAGTGCCACTAGAGAATTATAGAACGAGCAATTCTGAATGATACACAACCATATTTGTCAGGAGTCTTTGAAGAAATAAGAAAAAACAACCAGCGACGCAGGATCATTGTTCACCATGACAACGCGTCACCTCCCTTACATAGGACCGAACAGCTCAATATTTGACCGGTCAAACCATCGATTTGAGAGGTCATCCATTGCACAGTCCTGATTTGGCACCCAATGATTTATTTTTGTTCCTGTCCGTGAAGAACTCGATTTTCGCCCGAAGAAGTGATTAATGTGTTCAAAACGCATGTTTTGGAGATTTTGGAAAAAGTGCTGGAAAAACCTCCATAGACGGGACATGTGATAACGATAGAGACTAATGATCCAGCTAGAAAAAACCCATCGCAAAGGTCGGTTGGAAGCCGTAAAAGCGAAAAGGCCGAAATGAAATATCTAGACATCATAGAAGCCGATCTAAATAATTTTGAAACAAGAGAATGGCCACGAAGAGTCCTCGATAAAGCTGGCTGGAGAAAGATCCTTGAGGAGGCCAGGGTCCATCATGCGCTGTAGCGCCAGCCTGAGCGTCCATAAAATATGAGCGAGTAGAGTCCTTATAATGCCTTTTCAACTTTTCTTCGGTTTGTACGCAAAAACGCAACACAAAACGCAAAACGTCTGTGAAAGACTGTCAGAACAAAACTAAATGTCATATGGGCCTGAAATTTATAGAAGCTCACCAGAAAGGCGATCTTGCTATCATACCGTCATCTATCAGAAAATTACCACTTTTCACTTTATCTTTGTACAGAAGGAAATTGTGTAATAGATAATGTCGACATTGTTTTCTATGTAAAGTGTTTATTTTTAATATCAATAAATTTAATGTATTTTTCTTATTTTTGTTTTAATGCTCATTAATATACATCACGGATAGAATGAAAATATATTGTAAAAACCTTTCGTGAAACAACTCGCGTGGGTTAGGCTAAAAATCTGGCATATTGAGCATTCAAATTTATTATCTAATATTATTCCTAATATAATTTTCCCGAGCTCTCGGCTTGTTTTCCGCGAAGTTAACGAGCTGGCGATTGGCGCGAAACAGATTTCCGTTTGCGAATAAACTGGACGAGCGTCGGATATTTTCCGATTTCACGTCAAATGTGGGAGTGTGAAGTTCAACATTGGTAGATAATGTTTTTTTTTATTTCTATTACACAAACATTAATTCGACGTTCAATGAAAATACAGAAAGAACCCATTTTTTTTTAGTATTTTAGAATAAAAGATAATTTTGTTATATGATTCTGAGAACATGTTTGCCAATATCTGACCCCGGAAGATTAGAAAGCTCTGCCAAAGCTTTAAAATAATGATAATAATGACAAAGGTACAAACAAAATATTTTGCAACGAACAAACAAACAATATTTTTTCTGTGTAGACTGTCCTGTTAACAAACAATTTTCTTTTGGTATTGTTTGTTTTCGATTGCAGTACTTTTTTTCAGCTCAGTATTTTTTCAATTGATTGTCGATTAATTTCAGATGATCTTTGCTGTTCAATCGGGCATTAACAAATACGACTTAAGTGTTTTTAGCATATCCGATACCTTCCCATATCATCACAGTTCCTCCATCCTCTTGCCCCTTCGAAAACACGTTTCCTTCTCCAATAGGCCCAAAGGGTCCGTCTAAATTACTATTTTTTTATCAGTGGATAGTACTTTCCTATATTCCTCTTTCTACTCGATGTGATCGCGGGAACTTCTTCCGTCTTTCCTTATGCGCAATGCTATCTATTTCTTTTCTTTGGAGGTGTGGAATAGCCTGAAGGACCCTTTCCAATGTTTTTATATCTTTGAGCTGTTTGACGAGCTGTTACTGTAGAGTTAAAAGCTAAAATAGTCCATTTTTGTTTTGTTAACGCTTGCGGCTTTCCAGATTCTTTTTCCGTACCGCTCTAAACCGTAAAACCTCCAACTCCAATTGAATTTATATAGGGAATTGTGAAAAATTATATTTTTTATAATAAACACATGGGTAGAAATGGTAATACATAGCAAGACTGTATAAATATTTGGCGTGAGGTTCACACTGTGACTCCTGAGATATGTATCTTTCAGATTTTGATTAATGAAAATAATAAAATAATTGATAGATATATATAGCGATATGAGAAAAAGAAGGCTTACGTTTTACGGACACATAAAACGGACGAATCCGAGTAGGCTAACTAGACAAATAGTCGAATTTTATGAAAATAGGAGTAGAGCTAAAGCAGAAATAATTAAATGGATTGCTGCAATTAAAGAGGACCTAAGATTAGCAAATATTACACAAAGTGAAATTCAGGATAGAGGCTGTTTCAGACACAAGGTTGACGTTTGGAAGGTTGGCCAGAGAGAAAAATGTAGGAAGACTGGAACAACTTGGTCTGACGAGAGGAAAAAAGCTCATAGCGAAAGAATAAAATTAGTATGGGCGCAAAGGAAGGCTAACAACAACAAACGCCTCTAATTGTACTTCGCGTGGTCCACCAGGGTCCATACGTGAATAATAATAATAAAATAATATGCAGATATTTCATAGTATTTTTCTGTTAGAACACTGATTTTGATAATAAATTTCGATAATTTGCAAGCGTTGCTCTGATGTTAAACGGTCCATGATGATTTGCCAGACATATGATGTGACACGATGATTGCCATCATGATTTGATAGCGACCCCTATCGGGGGTTCGCACACACTAAAAAAATAATCCTTTATAAATACAATGCATAAATGAAATAAAAATAATTTTAAATAAACTAATAAATTTCTAACCATTTTGACTTTTGGCGATATAGATATTTTCATAAATTTAAGTGATAGGCGCACACCATTGCATAAAACGATTTATTCACTTATCTTATATAGCAAGTCCGGTTTCTAGTTATATTTTTTTGAGTTTTGAATTGTTTTTGCCATCTTCGTTGGCGAGTGAATCATACGGAACAACTACAACACTGAACAAAACGTACTCAATTTTTTCCCAGAGAAAAGTTTATTTATAGGATTCTTCCAGGTTCTGTTGCCTTGAGGCAACAAATACCGTCTTGGCAAAACAACGATAATTAGGTAACGATCGTTCGGTCGAGTCGTTAAAATCAGGAATCGCATAAATTCCTTCTGTTTTGTTCCGTTGTGCTTTATGTACTTTTAAATCAACCGTAAACGCACGATTCGTGTTTACATTCTGCCAAATTTTATATGCCATTACCTCTTCGGTTGCCGTTGCTTAACCGCCTACGTCGGTTCCATTAGGTTAACTCGAAAGGATTGAATTGTTCGGAAACTTGCGAGTTTTTTTAATGTAAAAAAATAAAACTCAAGCTTAGGCAATGGAACATCTGACTGGTTGAATAACGTCTACCAGCACACACCGCAGTAATTATTCGTCATTTATTTTCGAAAAATAGAACAAATACCGTTCCATAAGTACCACATTCACCAGATATAGCACACTGTGACTTTTTCGAGGTCCCTCATTTGAAAAAACCACTTCGTGGACGTCGTTTAGCGTTATAGAAGCCATCCAAGAACACGAAAGCACTTAAAGCCTGTAATAGATATTGAAGATAACGATAAAAATGTGTTGGCTTATTTTCAAGCTTATCCACTTAGTTCAACTCCAGCAGCAGCGCTGGATTTGGATATTTCAAGAGCATCAATCCACAGAATATTACGAAAATATAAAATGCGTCCCTTTTCTGAGATAATTGTGCACAGATTACGCCTTGGTGGTGAGGCAAGACGAGTTTTGCGAGTTCATGTGCATAAAAATGACCGATGATATTTCTTCATAAGATTATGTGGATTGATGAATCAAAATTCAGCAGGCAAGGAATTATAAATTGCCAAAATAATCATTACTAGACACAAGACAATCCGCATGTCATAAGGGAACATAATCACCAGGACCACTTTAGTCTGAGTGTTATTCGTTCAATTATGGACAATAGCAATCATGGCATATCAAGTGTACGATGAAAATTTGAATGGGGCTAGATATCTGGAGATACTCAAAGGATTTGTTAGTGATTTCCTAAATGTTCTACCTCCACGTGACAGAGCGAACAGTTGGTATGAGATGAAGATGCTCCAGCACATTCCACTATAGCTGTACACCAGCAGTTGACGGTTGATTGGCCCACAGCGACCCTGGAACTGACCATCCAGATCACCCGATTTGACGCCCTTGGATATCACCTCTGGGGCCGTATAAAAGAACTAGTGTACTCTAGGCCTGTACAAACTAGAGAATTATTGAACCGTGTTCACGATGCGTTTACTAATCTAAGTCCAGGCGAAATTCGGAGGTCTATTTCGGGAGGAGTATATGACAGAGTTATCCAGTGTTTGAACCAAAATGGCGGTCATATAGAACAATTATTGCAATTTTACATTCATTTAATATTTCTTGTAATTATGTTCCAATTTTTTCATATTTTTCATTTGTTATTACATTATAAATGTTGTTATGTTCCTGTTTTGTTTTCATGTCTAATAAAAGCGAATTTCTGCCGTTTCAATCATGTTCATTTTGTTTCGAAAAACAAACGATGGCGATGAATAAAATCACATTAAAATAGAAAATATGGATTAACAAGAAAACCGTTGGAAATAGGTATAGGCGAAAATTATAGCGAACCGATGCAGAATCAAATTCTGCATCCGACCATCCAATAATATATAGAGTGTCACATTTAAAGGAAATAATTTTTTCAACTTTGAAAATAATGTAATTGGTTATCAAATTTTGCACACCCTGTATGCGACAAATTAATTGTCAATGTGGATTTCGAAAGTATCATTATTGTGTTTCCAGTCTACCCCAGGAGCGCTTAGAACCAGTCGAAAATGGGTAAAAGGCGCAGTGTTGAAAATAAGGTTACATCTTTCAACATTTTCAAAAGAATCAAGATATTTAAAAACCAGTTCAAAATAGGTATAGGGAAACCCGATGGACCTCATCATGAAATTTTATCAGCAATCCAAAATTGAAATAATATACGGGGTGTTTGGCGGAGTGTTGGTCCGAAAATTCAGAATTCTAAGTTTTTTCTAACCACGAACACTTTTAACGAAGGCCTCCCGTGAGAAACCCGGTATAAAAACAGTAACTTTCAGTTTGTTTACAATAGAGACCTATAAAATATTTACAAATATTAATTATACAGTAAGACAAGAAGGTAGGATACTTAATAAAAAAAACAAAAAAGGGTGCCTTATCTTTTGTCTCGGACCTTACATATATAAAAAAGCCAACCAAGGCCATCTGGTGGTAAAAGCTAAAAGTTCAATACATTGGAGATAAATAAGGAAATCTTTTAACCTTAACAAAACCTGGCCAATAAAATTCGGATATTCATCTGGTCCAAGCCAGAAACCTCCATCACGCGGCAAGATCGCCATTATTTTTCACCTGAGCTCCGACTAGAAAATGCCTTTTGCCGCGAATGGCTAATTCCACCATTCGGAAAACGAATCGATCCTGGACCAGGGTATAAATTCGCCCCAATTGATATCTGGACCCATCGAATAAGGGAAGCTGATGGGGGAGAACCGGTGCTACGTGGCAATATGTTTTTTTTTCGCCCCCAGCGTAGCTTTTATGCTTAGATCGACTAAAAAGTTAATTTGTGATAGGGAGGGGGAGAACCCGAGTCCAAAATAAAACAATAAAAACAGTTTTAATGGGATTATTTTTTTCTCCTGCAAAAACAAGTTGTACTGTTTTATAGTTATAAATAACCGACGATTTTAAACATTATATTTATTACGTTCATTCTCGGCCTTTTTGACGAAAAAGTGATATAAACTTAATCTTCGAAGTAAACTCCCTCACTTTCGCAACTTTTCAAGCAACTCTGGAATCCTTAATGGAAAAAATACTTTGTGGCTTTGATGTGAGACAGCCATAGAGGCTCTTTTCGACTTCCTCAAGAGATGTGAAGCAGCTATCGACTAGGTGATATTGCACGTATTGGAAAAGGTGATAATCCGAAGGAGTCAAATCTGGAGAATACTCGGAGTGCAATAAAATATATCATAATAAAATATCTACTCATTTTTACTGTATGTGGCCGTACGTCATTTTGAAACAATATTACTTCTCTTCCTTCCTTACCAGTATAATACCTTCTTCCAACCCAACTATGACTGATTTTCTTGAAGAAGTTTTAAATCTAGGAGACAATTCTGGAGAAGACTTTCTTTGACTCTTGGTCATGAGGTCGAGCAGAAAATTAGAATATCATCAAAAAGGGTCTGATGAGCAGGCAATAATCAACATAGAGTAAGCCCATATTATTTCTTTCTCACCTCTAATTCCTTCGAGTAAATTTGCAAAACTCTAAGGCATACTACCGTTAATAAATTAGCTGACCTTAAACTAATGTTCTTCTAATGACCTGTTGATATCCACATGAAATATTATAGTTAGTGCACATGGCCTTTTAGTATTCTTTAATAATAATAACATTAAAAAAATAAGCGATTTTTTTCCGTGATCCACGTATAAATTTCTCAGTCTTTCAGTCAAACGTCATTAAACGTACCCATAGACTGGTTTCTAGTCGTAAGCCGTCATCGGTGAGGCTCGAGTTGGACATTCAAAAGCAAACGAAGGGTTTTGGGCGCCGACATCTACTCTCTCGTCAAGAACAAGGAGACTACACCGACAATCAAATAAGCCATACTTTATACATACCGACAGACGAAACATGTGCCCTCCAATGTAGGGGATGGGTGGGGGTCGACCCCGGACAAGCAACGGTCAGAATGCTCATTTTGACGGGTTGTCAAAATGAGCATGTTCCACGTGAGATTGTGGAACCCAGCAGCTGGGGTGTATAACCTCCAACTACTGTTGAAGGGACAGGTGGGGCTCCTTCCCGGTCAAGCAACCAACAAAAATGTTCATCTAGGCGGAGACGCCTAGGACGGTGTGTGATGGCACTCAGCTACTGCTGTCTCATTGGACGCAGTCCAAGAAAATCTAACACTACATATATATATATATATATATATATATATATATATATATATATATATATATATATATATATATATATATATATATATGGGCTCACAAGCGAAATTGACTATATCATGACCAACGATAAAACAATATTTACCAATTGTACTGTCCTTAACAATTGTAATGTTGGAAGTGACCACCGAATTGTACGAGCCAGGGTTCGGATTGACTGTCGAAAAGAGCGCGAAAAAATGGTAAGATCAAAGAAGGGCAAGGTGGATTCTGGAAAACTGCTGGAGAGAGGAAGCGATTTTGAGATTGCTTTGTCAAACCGGTTTGCTGCGTTACAAGATCCAGAGGAGCTGGAAATATCAGTTCAATATGAAGAAATCGCCAACAATGTTCTTCAAACGGCTGCTTCAATAGCACCAGAGGAAAAATGTCTCAAACAAACAAAAATCTCCAGTGAGACCATTGATTTAATGAAGAAACGGCGAGCAATGAGAAATGCAGGTAGTCCTTTTGGCAGGGTCGAGTACACTGAGCTCTGCAAAACTATAAGAAAACGTATCAGAGAGTACACGCGCCGATTCAATATGCAGCTAGTGCAAAAAACCCTGGAAGAAAACAAAGGAATTAACAAAGCTAAACAGAAGCTGAGAAATAAAAGAACGCAAATATATGCTTTAAAGCGTGAGGATGGCACAGTGTGCAGGACGCGTACCCAAATGTTAGAGATTGTCAGAAGGTTTTATTCCCAGTTATATGAAGATCAGAGCCAGTCAGGGACAGCAATACCCACGGAAGAACAATATATAATACCAGATATCCAAGTGGAGGAAGTAACAAATGCTATAGAATTGATGAAGAACGGCAAGGCTCCAGGAAAGGATAGTGTAACTGTCGAAATGCTAAAAGCTGGTGGTCGGACGTTACATAAAACACTGGCAAAATTATACTCAAAATGCCTCAAAGAACAAAAAGTACCTGACTTATGGAAAAATGCAGAAGTGATCCTTTTACATAAAAAAGGAGCACAGGAAGATTTAAAGAACTACCGTCCAATAAACCTCCTATCAGTGATGTACAAAGTTTTCACTAAGATAATTTCTAAAAGAATATTAAAAAAACTGAATGACGCACAACCAAGAGAACAAGCAGGATTCAGAAGTGGATTCAGTACAATGGATCACATCCAGGTTGTACAGCAGGTCATAGAAAGGCACAACGAATACACCATGCCACTGTGCTTGGCTTTTATCGACTACGAAAAAGCATTTGATTCCATCTCAAAGCATGCGATAATGGATGCACTGCTTAGCCAAGGTGTAGAGAGAGCCTATGTAAACTTATTAGAATCGATATACGATAGAGCTACAGCCACAATTCACCTTGATGATCTTGAAGTGGGAATTAATATAGAACGAGGTGTAGGGCAGGGTGACGCAATATCGCCTATTCTTTTCTCGGCTGGCCTTGAAGAAGTATTCCGTAAACTGGATTGGGAACAGGATGGGGTAAAGATCAATGGTGCAAACTTAAACCATCTTAGATTTGCAGATGATATTATTCTCATTTCACAAGACCCAGAGGAGCTGCAAAGACGCATACAAGAACTGCAAAGGGCTGGCGAACCATTTGGCTTGAAAATAAACCTGAAAAAGAGTCAGGTTATGTTCAATAACTTCGCTCAGGACAGAAGAATTTCAGTTTTAGGAAGGGATTTAGAGATTGTGGACAGCTTTGTATATCTTGGGCAGAGGATTTCCATGGAGGGGAATACCGCCCGGAAGGTGGAACGGCGTGTTAAATGTGGCTGGCAGGCATTTGGTAGGCTCAACATAGTGTTTAAGAGCAGACTCCCACTTTGCCTGAAAAGAAAAGTATTCGATCAGTGCGTTCTACCCGTTATGACATACGGAAGTGAAACCTGGACACTCACATCGCAATCAATTCAAAAACTTCGGGTGGCACAGAGGGGAATGGAAAGATGTATGCTTGGCATTACAAGACGAGACAGAAAGTCCTGCGCATGGATCAGGGAGCAAACAAAAGTCTGTGCCATCATTGGAAGAGTAAAACAGTTGAAATGGAGATGGGCAGGCCATATAGCGAGGCGATGGGACGACAGATGGACCAAGGCAATCCTGGAGTGGATACCGCTTGATCGCAAACGTCCGCGAAGAAGACCGAAAGCACGATGGACTGATGACATCGTTAAGTATATTGGACCCGAGTGGCAGAGGAAAGCCCAGGACCGTGAAGGTTGGAAGCATGCTGAAGAGGCCTTCATCCTGCAGTGGATCGATACGGGCTGATGATGATGATATATATATATATATATATATATATATATATATATATATATATATATATATATATATATATATATATATATATATATGCACACAATATCACTATTGTGGTAGTATAAATTGACAAACTTTTAAAGACTGTTTTTGAATTGCTGAGAAGTCGCATTCGAAAAATAAAGTTTACTTTTCACAAAATCAGTTATTATTTTGCTAAAAACATGTACTGTATCACATCAAAATACATAATAATCTAAATACAAAATAATTTTATTATGTTGAACAGAATTATGTTGAACAACATTATTTAAAGGCTAAAGAAAATAAAATAAACTCGTTTGTTAAATTGGTATAAAAAATTGATGGTTAATCGTATTAACTGTGAAATTCTAATCAATAATCATTAGGTTAGATTATAAATTTAGTATAAAATATCATAGAATCATTTTCTTGGATTTATTTTATTATAAAAACAAAGTTTTTATAATAGAAAAAATAAACGATTGAGAAAAAATTTAAAAAAAACATTATTTTCAAAGGGAAAAAAATAGAAAGAAAAAAATATGGCGAACTTTGAAAAATTGACGGTTTTTGAAAGTTCGTCAGTTTTTTTCTGAAAAGTACATTCAAAAACAAAATATTAAAAAAAAAACGTCCCATTTAGCCCATTTTTGAAAAAGTTTTTAATTCGTAACTTTTTTTTCGGTTGAGAAACGTTTTTAGTGCGGTAGAAAAAGATAAAAAAAATTCAGTCAAATCGGTCAAGGCGGATGTAATGCAGCATTTAAATGCTGCTCACGCACAATCCTTTTGAATACTTTTAATACATATTCTCCATGAGCCCACTGTGCAATTTTAATATTATAAGAATAATATATATATATATATATATATATATATATATATATATATATATATATATATATATATATATATATATATATATATATATATACGCTTCTCTAGCCTAAGTAGATGGGATCTTTAGGAGTCCAGTCACTGACACTGCACACGGAAAATTAAGTCTAAGTGACATTCTTGTGCGAACCATATCAGCGACTATGAATGTGAAAGTTTCGTGCGTTTCGTTCCCGAAGACGCGTAGCTCTAGATAATAACATTTTAGGCAACATTAAGCAACGTCCACGTTTCTGGCCGAATCAAGCAAATTCGATTTTGCATTGAGAAACAAGCGCATGAATCAGTGTGGTTATTCAAAGTGAACGCCAAAGGAGTCCGGGACGACCGATCCGTTCAATGTGAATGGCCAAATGCGTTTGTTTCTATGCATTCTTCATGATCAGCTTGGTTTGGATTGACAGTGTGAAATTGATTGACAGTGACTGTTTTCATTCTTGTGATAAATTAATTTTATATCTTTGAACTAGTTGAATAGTATATTAACATAAAAGCTGGCTTTCGCTTACCCTTCGTCAGAACTAGAAGATCAGAACTTACCTATAACAAAAACAAAACAAAATTAGTATTAAAATGTATATATCTAATATTTTCTAAAAATATACATCTAATATTTTCACGGATGGTAGATAATGTTTTTAAATCATTCCGGGTGTCGATCCGTTGATCCTGTGAAGAGTCACGACGTTTCGCCAAAATCGCATTTGGCATTTTCAAGTGTTGTCTTGAACTCTTCAGTCGAAGCGGACACACATATTAGAAACATATATATATATATATATATATATATATATATATATATATATATATATATATATATATATATTGTGCTATGAATTTTATTATTATACACTATTGCCCTAAAACATCCAAATAAACTCTTTCAATACTTATCAATATGGCATCAGATGGAATAATTAACAAAGTCAGCATGAAGGGAACCATGAAGAACAAATATTTACAAATAATACGTTACGCAGATGATCTGACCATCATAGCCAGAGGTGAAAAAAGTTTACAAGAAAATGAGGTTTACATATGAACAAAGAATGAAATGAAGACAAAACACATGAAATGTAGCGGATCGATAACAAACAGAAAAAAAACAATAGAAGCTTTCCAGTTTGAGGAGGTGGACCAATTAAAATATCTAGGTGTAGTAGTACAACAGAAACAATGATAGGAGTATGGAAATAGGGCTTACAATCCAAACAGGTAACAAAGCATATTACAGTTACTACAAAATGTTACTTAAAAACAAAATGAGACAATTTGGCTTAAAGAGGAAAATCTATAAAACAATTAGAAGTCCCACTGTAATGTATGCGGCAGAAATAGTGACCTTCACACACGAAAAAGTCAAGATACACTTTTTGTAGTTTTTATATTTTTTAATATATTAGCAAGTAGATGTATTAGCAATCACAATTACAATATTCTATAAGCTAATGTGATGGCTTGAGGGCTGGATTTCCCTATACTGGCATTATAAGGTGACCCCCCCAACGACGAATCCCCATTATCCTTATATCAGGTCTGCTGGCCAGTTTCTTTTTACTCTTCTAATATTTGTTGGGTTCAAAACAGGCTATGGTAGGGTACTAGGATGGCTTTCCAGTTTATGGTGATGTTTTATGCTGCTGCTTTTGATTACGTCCTTAACATAAGGTATCTGGAGATCTTCGCGAAGAGTGTAGTTTGATATGTACCAAGGTGCTTCGGTAATCATTCGTAATATTTTGGACTGGATTATTTGGATAATGGCTATATTTGATTTACTGCAACATCTACAAAGTTCTATCTCATAAGTCCAAATTGGCTTAATGATAGCCTTGTCTAATAGAATTCTGTTATCTAAAGATAACAGAGAGACTTTCTTCCGATAAGCCAGCTCAATTCTTTTACTTTTAGGTTAATTTGTTTTTTTTGACGATATAGTTTTTCCACGTAAGTTTACTGTCTAAGCGAATATCTAAATATTTTGTATTCGTGAATGTAGGAATTTCTACATTATTGAAATGTAAGCTAGGGCACTGTCCTTTCCTGAGGGTAAAGTTGACTTGCGCTGATTTTGCCTCGTTTATTTTAATTTTCCACTTTCGAGTCCAGGTGTGAACTAGGTTCAGGTGGGTTTGTAGGTGTTCGAGGCTTCGACTGGGTTTATATTTGATGAAAGTATGACTGTATGTATGATCATCGGCAAATGTACCAATGATGTTGTCTTTTGTTGTTGGGAGATCAGCCGTGTAGAAGACGTAGAGCAAGGGGCCGATAACACTGCCTTGTGGAATTCCCGATCTAATGGAATATTTTTCCGATGTGCTATCGTTTACTCTAATTTTGAATTCCCTATCGATCAGATAGGAATTTAAGAGATGGTAATATGTTATAGGAAGAGATTGTTTGATTTTAAATAGTACGCCATCATGCCAAACCTTGACGACAGCTTTACTAACATGTAAGCACACTGATGAACAGTACTGTTTGTTTTCTATTACTTTGTTTATTTCATGGGTTATGCGGTGAGTCTGCTGTGTAGTTGAATGGTTTTATCTAAAGGCAAACTGGTGTACCGGAATCCAGTTTTCTGTATTGGTATCAGTATTTATGTTCAGTATAAGTATTTCAAAAAGTTTGGACATAACGGACTTACAGGTCGGATAAGAAGCTTTTATCAGATCTTTTCCGGCATTAGGTATTGGAATTATTAGATCACTGTTCAGTTTTGGCCAGTAATTGTATTTCAACATAGTATTGAGTATGTAGATGATTAATACTATCCCATTTCTTGGAAGTTTCCTTAACTGTTTTTGTAGAGAATAATATTCTGTGTTGAAAAATGTATTTAAGTTTAATTTTGAACAGGACCGTACTAATTATTTTTTAAATTAATTAGTAGCAAAATCCTAAAACTCCACTACTGGCTGCCTGTAGGACTTGATATTCTCTCAGATTATGGCAACCGGAAGGGTGATGAATCTGTATTAAATTTGGTTACAATTCCTTTCTTTATGCGGAAGATATAAATCAAAAAAGAAAAAAAAATCTTCAACCCCCTGTATCTCAAACGCGAAAGATTTTATTTGTGAGGTGACGTGACGTGAAAGTGTTATTTTGTGACGTAGAATTTTCCAAAAAGGTCAGAGAGTATTTCATTAACACCCTGTATATATACTGGGCCAAAGAAAATAAAGTGTAAGAATAATATAAACGAGGGGAACTTATGGAACAACCTAATATATCATTATAAACAGATAACTATATTTATTTTAAAGCAGTCCGGAACTTTTGATCACAGTATAAATATTTTGGAATTAATTAATGTTTCATTTCCGAAATAAACATTTTATTAATTACTTATACAGTTATAGTAATCAGTTTGCTGTTTGTTTTCATTATTCAAGCAATTTAAAGCAGTTCATTATGATAATGAACTCATTAATAAAACAGCTGGTTAAATATTCGAATCACCAACAAACTTTATATAAAATGATTAATTAAAATAATGACAGGACGTACCGCATGAACATTAACTAAACTCTGATTGAAAAAAAAACATGATCGATAACTCCTTTAGTTGTTGGACAATTCTATTAGATTTATAGTAAATAAGCGAAGAGCTTTTGAAACGATTGATTTCGATTTACTAATATTGAAGCCACCAAACAATGGTATTCAACAAAGCTTTTCAGTGAGGTGCTTTCAACGAAGATAGTCTTTTATTAAAGACAAAGTTAGAACAAAACGTTACTTATACAGGAGGAGGCAAAGAGTAGAGCGATTATAAAATGTCTGTTGCTAATCGAATTACCTTATTTAAAAAGTTACAAAATCTACTATGGTCAAAAAATTCGCGCGCTTTATGTATCGATATAACCATATGTCTTTTAAGTTGGCATCTGACAGAAGTTTCATATCATTTCGCTTGTTAAATTAGAAATTATAGCGTTTTTTTTGTAATTGCTAAACATTTGTTTAAAGAATTTTTTAAAATGGATATAAAAGATCTTTCAGATTGAGCGGTCTTATTAATTCTTGAATAAAATACAGAATTAGCGTTGATTTCAAAAAACTTTTTATCGATAATTGAAGCATAGTGTATGATCTTTAAACACGAAAGGCAATATCTGCCAAATTACCCCTCTTGTAGCTCCACAGACACCCACACTTTTGTCAAAATTTTGGATAACATTTTTGGCATAAGCGTGGCGCTATCTCACCAATAACTTGAATAATTTCATCCGTTAGTTCAGGAATTGATTGTATATTGTTCTTATAGACCTAGCTTTTCACCTAACCCCAAATTGATGCATTCAAAAAGTGAAGAAAATGTTACAGCAATGAAACGATGTCAAAAAAATTGATGGTACAAGTGGTACAATTAGTTTAGTAATAGTAGAGAAGCAGTTGAACATAAACCTTGTTCAGGAAGACCTTCCACATTAACCAATGAAGAAAACATTACCAAAATTGAAGATCTTCCAGATTTCGCTTCTCAAACATAGCAAGCTGAAAATTTCTCGAAATTAGGGATTTTCGTGAGATCAATATCGAAAAATTTTCACAAAACCCTAAAGATCAATTTCATTTTCCGAAGCCGAAGGGTCATCCAAAAGAGCCGACGAGGGCCCGTCTAAAAGAGCATATGATAAAACCGTCTGAAATAACGGAATCGTCTTTCAACATATGCAGCACCCGAATTTTTAGAAAGTTTTTAATTCATGTTTTGATAGCATAAATATATATATTATATATATATTTATAAAGATTTTAAAATAAAGTGAAAATGTTTAAAAAATTTAAAAAAAAATCAATTAAATAAAAAAATAGAAGAAAAGGTCGGCCCACTCCCCTTTGCACGGGAATATCTACAGAAAAAATCAATTTTTTTGAGAGACATAAAAATTCAAAATGTCGGAATTCGAAAAAATGACGGTTTTTTTTTTTCAAAAAAAACTGAAAAATTTTAAATTTATATATGTACTATATATATAGTGCTAAAAAAAATTGGACTCAACAACCAAATTGTCATTTATTTAATAAACAATTTTTTTTAATTTGGTCTTCAGTTCTAATTATCATGTTCCTATATAAGAAACAAGGATTTATGAGACGATAATGAGGATAATTAATATAATAAAAATAATAACAAACTGTAGATACATTACGTATTTATATAAGCTCAAAGGGATTATCTCTCCTTATTCAATTAATTTATTTTACGTCTTGGAACCTCACTGTACAGTACCAATAGTTATATGATGTGAATCACTACCTTTAAGATTGATCGTGTTTTTTTAAGGTTTCTTTTTTTTATTTGTGACGATGCTCAGATGAAAATAGTTAACACAAATTGGGCAGCAAAGGATTCTGGATTTAAGAAGATCAGAAAGACACAGAGGCAAAACTATAAAGATGTGGTGATTATTTTTTACATGCTAGTCCTGAAATATGATGGAACAATCAAGAGATCTGGACGGCCTCACACATTTTCCGTTACATAATTGCCTCTAAGATTCCTAAGTAAATTTCTTGTCTTACTTCCTTTTTCCCAAAACATTGGACCTACTCCGTTATATAAAAAGCACCCCCAAACTTTGATGTTGCCACAACAATGTGTCATTGTATCTTTTTTTTCCTCGGTCCTCTACCATATAGGTTCTTTAGTTGTAAACACTATCTTATGGTTCTGGTGTTGATACTTTAGTCAAGATTTTTATATAGATTTTATATCGCCTGAGGTAGCAAAAGGATTCTTCAAAGCTTCGCGTACAATACGATTTATTCATTTCAAACACACCAGGGTCATTTCTAATTGAGCAATTATCCGATTTCGCAAAAAAATCCCTTTGTTTCGAAGATACAGGTTGAACAAAAATTTACGACATTAACAACATTTTATTATCAAAAAGTACATGTAAAGTTGCCCAATCTACAATAAATGTTCGAAATGACTTCCTCCAGCCTTGATACAAGCATTCAGTCTTCTCGTCATTGACTGCCGAACTCTTTCAAACACACCAGGGTCGTTTCTAATTGAGTTACACCCAGCAATTATCCGATTTCGAAAATCATCCAAATTCTTCAATGGAGTAGCGTAAACTATGACTTCAGATATCCCCAGAAGAAATAATCCAGTTTCCAGTTCCAGTTTCGAGCCGGGGATCGAGCAGGCTATGCGTGTGGCCCACTTATGTTGCTGTTAAAAAATCACGAGCAAGCAAACTGAAATGTGGTGGTGCAACATCGTGCATAAACCACATTTCATACCTTATTGCCAATGGTACATCTTCCAGAAACTCAGGCAGCGTTGCTTCCAAAAAAGTTGCGATACACCTCGCCAGTAAGTCTTTGTGACAGAAATACCGGTCCAATTAGATAGTCACCTACAATTCCAACCCAAATATTCAACGAGAACTGATGTTCAAAACTATCTTCGCATACCTCATGCGGATTTTCATCTGCCTACATCCATTGATATAATGCAATACGTCGAGGAAAATCAACAGGTAGTAGTGCCTGATCGCGTTGAATGTGGTATGGATACAACAAATTGTCCTTAAGAATTTTCCAAACTGTCCAGTGACTCACATTTAAAGTATTTGCAATTTTTCGCGTAGAACTACCAAGCTCTTCCACTATCATGTCCAGCACATTTTGTTTCAATTGTACCGTTCTTACAGTCAGTGATCTTCCTGGCCCTTCAGTTCGTTTCAATGTGCCTGTTTCACGAAGACGTCGATGAATGTTTTCGAAGATTTTTCAGTCGGGGACATTACGGGCTGGAAATCGTTCACTGTACAATCGCCCAGCTTGTAATGTATTGCCATCAGCAAGTCTATACATGAAGTGCATGTCAGTCATCTCGGAGTTTGTATACATTATGATAGAGAACTTTACTCACTATTTAAGACACGTCAAACAGCAAAACGGCACTCAATCTATGTAAACAAATGCGACCGATGAAATCCACTTACTAGATAAAACAGCCGTTCCAAGTGATCAAAATCGAAAAAAAAAATTTGTACTTGATAAACTCATTGACGTACACCCTACTTTTATTTACATTAATGATTTCAACAAATATCGAACATTGTTGTCGTAAATTTTGTTCGCCCTGTATCTTTGAAACAAAGGGGGTTTTTCAAAAATCATTATACGACAAAATATTCTTAGAATAGGACAAGGAATAACCCCTTGCATTTTTGCCGCACGTTTACGTAACACCCTGTATACATATATATATATATATATATATATATATATATATATATATATATATATATATATATATATATATATATATATATATATATATATATATATATATATATATATATATA